>CM017440.1:2206451-2725999 GCA_007726485.1 Eragrostis curvula | reverse complement strand
GGCAACAATAACGTTGCCGCTATGGAACGCGTGGCCGGCAAACCGACGGCTTATGCCTCATGTTCCAGGAGCGGACCGCTATGATCAAGCAAATCCATGCAAATATACTGAAAAGGCGCGAACTTGAACTGTAAGTGTGTATTTTATTGTTATATATTATATTACATATATATAGCAAAAGCCATTCTTGAGTTTGAGCATAATTTTTGAATGGTCGTGTTTGCTTGCTCAACCTACAGGGAAGCCCGAGGCAGAAAAGTGCTGTTTTGTGGCGTCACTCATCGCCGGCGTTGTCATGTACGTGAAGCAACGCTCGAAGAAAACGAGGCTACGGAAGAGAAAAAGACATCCAGTCCGAGAGAGAGAGAGAGGAGATGTATATCGTGAAGTACTGGCATGACATTTGTTGCGCAGTAGCGTTAAGATACAGGTGAATTCCCCGCGCGTTGCTGGCGGGAATTTATGGTTCCTTGTACGGTACTAGTGGGAAATAACGTAAGTTTTTTTAAAAGACAAAGAAAAGAAGTTGGGCTCTCAAAAAAAAAAAAGAAGTTGGGAGAGCAATCCAATTAGAACTACAATGGTTAACACGGAGGCCAAAATGTTTTGAACAACCGCTGAGATATGTAAAGAAAGGTGAAAAAGCATTTGATTAGAATATAGTCATAAAGACGATGCAGCACATAGAATGAATGGAGGTTAAAGATCCTATCAAACCGTAGCAAAACAATTGTTGTAATTCAAGATTTTCACAAACATATGGAGAGATGGATCATGGGAATGAAATAAGGTGCAAAAAAGTGATTAAAAAATAGCGAGGAACAAAACAGAGCTGTGGAAAATAAGTGATAAAAATTAGACTACGTCGGAAATGAATCATGCAAAGTGGAATTAGATTGTAGAAATTGTAATACGGAACATAACAAAAGTGGACCATAATATCATCATGCCAACAGTTTTGTAGTACAGTAACGGAAGTAAAATTGATGGAATCCTCAGAGGCATTAGAGGGGACGGGTCATCTAAAGCTCGGAACAGAGATTGGGGGAAGAATAAG
Source organism: Eragrostis curvula (assembly GCA_007726485.1). Taxonomy (NCBI): domain Eukaryota; kingdom Viridiplantae; phylum Streptophyta; class Magnoliopsida; order Poales; family Poaceae; genus Eragrostis; species Eragrostis curvula. The sequence goes on along the minus strand of CM017440.1, from coordinate 2,724,942 downwards.
GCACAAAGGTGCAATAGATATCGGGAAAGAATAAGTAGTAAGTGTCAATGGAATAAATGCTTGGAGCAGGAGACATTGTTTGTGTTTTCTATGAGAATGCAGAATTTTTGTTTTTTTTTTTTTGCGAAGAAAAGGGAGCTTTATTAGAACTTAAGGAGGTTCATTACAAACCGACGCAATGATGCGATCGGCCATGACCAGGTCCTTAATGCAATCAGGAACCTGTGAAAAAGAAACATAAGATTCTCTCTAAGCGACAAGCGCGCTGCGCCAGCGAATGTGCAACAACGTTTGGCTCCCTTCCTATCTGGTGTACTTCAAGTCCAGAAGAGAACGGCAGTCCACACGGATATCGCTGATGATCCCAGCGATTAGAGATCGATCACCCCCATCCTTTAGCGACACCGTAGAACAATCTGATTCAAGATCATGCCAATGTCTGGCCAACGTGCAGTAGTCGAACGCCATCAAGACAGGCGGCAGCCCCGCTCCTCTGCACCCTGCAGTGGAAAAGCTTCCTCCATGCCATCAGCAGCGGCTGACCAACAGCGTCCCTGATCACAACACCAAGACGCATTTCCTGTTTGAGCATTGAAAGCACCATCAACATTGACTTGAATTTACCGCGCACTGGAGGTACCCATCCCTTCTCCTTCGTTTTCTGAAGTGCAATTGTTGTTGCCGTCCCAACTGCCATGCTTTTCCTTTCTCTTTCTTTTCATGAGCAAAGTGCTGTCGGCCGACAACAGACCATCCATGTATCTCGTCAAGAAAATGACTGAACCCTCAATAGAGAGCTTCTCCCCTGCTTTTAGCACTCCATTCCTTAACTCCATATTCGCCAGATTAGCATAACAAAATTTGCTATCACTCGGCAGGGTATTTATCAGCAGCCCAAACAACCATTCCGCCCTGAATTAATCAAATCGTCTGCTCAGGAGAGGCCACACATCAGCCATAGCATTTCTCAATGCCACCGAGTGAGGACAGTGGATCAGTGCATGGAACACGTCCTCATCTGGTGCACCACAAAGCTCACATGTTGCTAGAGTATCCAGATGGCGGTACTTCTTGTTAGTCTTGTTGGGAGTCCATTATTGACCACCTTCCATGCAAACACTCGAACCTTAGGAGGAACCTGCAATTTCCATAGCCTCTTCCACACTTCACGGTCACCTCGGGAGATGAGCTGCTACTAGTAGCTCCCACTTCATGATGCAATTTTAGTGCAATCGGTACGCACTTCTCACTGAAAAATAAACCCGACCTTTCGTGACTCCAGGCCAACATATCCTCGGTTTGACGAGATGGCAATTTGATCTTCAGAATTGCATCCACATCCCACGGGTAGAAATATCGGCGCACCAATGTCTCATCCCAACAGCGAGAAGCATGATCAATCAAATGTGACACCTTTCTCAATCTACAAGTACGAATACTACCTGACACCTTCATATCAAAAGGCCTAGGAATCCAGTTATCACGCCAGATACGTATGGACTGCCCATCACCAACTCTGTAGACACACCCTGCTTGAGTAGTTCCAGCCCATTCATAGCACGCCAGATCCGTAGGGATGCCTCACCTGCGACCACTTGTCCAACAGATTGCCATTAGGAAAATACTTAGCTTTAAGAACTCGAGCACATAGACTGTCTGGAAATTCCAGAAGCCTCCAAGCTGGTGAGCTAGCAAAGCTTGGTTGAACAGTCGCATATCCTTGAACCCGAACCACCAACCCTTTAGGCAAAATCATTTGTTCCCATGGCACCCACTGGACCTTCCTCCTTCCTCTCTCCGATCCCCACGCAGACCGCACTCAAAGTTTCATCAGATCATCACATAGAGTTAGCGGGCAATTTTGAAGACGCTCATGATATACGTGGAATAGCCGGTGCCACTGAGTTTTATAGAATGGCATCCTTGCAGCTGATGATAGTTTTCTCCTTCCACCCACCATGCGCTTCATGAGTTCGGGCCGCTCGATTGGATGAATGGTGTCCCTCTTGATCCTTCGCGGAGGTGTTGGGAGGGCCCACGATCTTCCGTCTAAATGAAACGATCTTCCGGATTCTGGAAACGACGGCCTACTATCTTCCTTGCTTACGGACCTGGCTCCGTCGCGTGGGCTGGAAACTTAAAGCCTTATTTGTTTGGTTGGGCCTCCAGGCCATGCCAGCCCGGCCTTCGCTATAGGTGGAGATTGAGGCGAGGCTTCCTGACGCCGACGGCTCCCCCTTCTGCGCTGCGCCCCCGATCTGCTCCAGTTTCTCGCATGGCGCTTCTCCGTTCCGCCGCCCGCGCGCGCCAGCTCCTGCATCCGCTGGAGCAGCAGGGTTCCGTGTTGCGACGGATCCCCGGCCCTCGCCTCCTCAGTAGCTCCGTCCCCACCGAGGTACACACCAGCTTCCCCTTTCCTCGTACTAATTAGAACAATCACAAGTGTCGATTTAGGCGACCTGCCGCCACGGATTGTTTGGTTGGAACCGAAATCCAGGGTATTCGTTTAGGATCTGTTGATCTGCGTAAGTTGTCGGCCCTGTTCATCGATCTGAGCCTAATCCCTGTTGCCGTATCTTCTGAAAATTTCTTCTTTTATGCTAATCCTCTAAGTTTTAAAATTGTCAAACTATGTAGTCGAATTAATGTTATAGCATCTTATGGTCTGCTTACTCTCGGTCTGGGCCACTGGCACTACTTTAGGGTTAGTTAGGCTTTTTTTTTTTTTTTTTTTTGGACCCTTAGGGTTAGGTTTCCGATGAGATTACCCTGATCGGCTATAAAGGTATAGAGTGAGTCTGGGGTTAGCGGAGGCCCAGTGGTGACAGCACAGGGTGAGGCGGGGGGAGGCTTAGAGGATCATCATCTGTTGATGCAACGATTTAGATGAATCAATGGCTGTAAAATGGTTTTGTGTCAAGACTTTGTGGAAGGATGAGAGAAAAACAGATGCCCATCCTTTAATATTATCCTCAATGAACAGTTAAAAAGAAATGCCTAACAGGTCATGAAATGTGAGCATGATAGCTTCTGCCCTAAGAACACGACATTTGATGCATGTAACTAAATATGCGAATCATCGCTCACTAACATTCTAACACTAATTCTTTTTTCTTGTTTCTGCAGAGGCACAACTCTCTGAATCATCGTTTGACAGACACAGTGGAACGCAAAAGGCACGCTAATGGAAAGAATGATGATATTCTTCAGCGGATATCAATGAAAATTGACAAGGTTTCGGATAACCTGGATGAACACTCGCGCTTACTTGAAGAACTTGAGGCTCGGATAAAAGCCAATAATAAGTAAGACCGGAGTCACCGGACTATGTAGCTTGATGTATACTAAACCCATTTCCTTCACTGGTTATACTGACTATCATTCTTTAATCTTACAGGCGTCGGGAGATAGACTTGACACCCGCAGTTGTGCTGATATCTGCCTCTTTCATTTCCTTTGGCCTTTACAAATATGTACTGGGCTGACTTGGGTGTGGGGAGGGAATGGCAGATGCAAACCTCTGTTGGTGTTGGGTGTGGGGAGGGAATGGGCCGAATGGCAGATGCAAACTTCTGAGTTGGTGTTGGGTGTTCCTGGCAGGTGCAAACCTCAGTTTCTGTAAATCCTTTATCTATGTTATGTTTATTCTTGAACAAGTAGTCCGTTGGATGTTTATTACTTTGCAAGGCATCATAAACATTTGATATTTTTGTGCCAAATGACCACACCAGAGCATGAGGTGACTCGTGTGCTGGTGGCCTGGTGCGCGGAATGCGCACATAGCAACTCATAAACATTTGATATTTTTTACTTGTTCTCTCTATAACTCTGATCACTTATCCATTGATCAAAATCACGTGTTTGTTTATGCGGACTCTGTGTATGGTTACTCAAAGATCTGTCGTTCTAGCTCTCATGGGCATTCATAGTGTATACAGGGTATGTGTGCGTTAAGAGAGTTTGTGCTTCTGTAGATGAGCGTCTAATATTTCAGAGAAAATAGAATCTGTGGTGAATTCTTTTTAGAGCAAATACAGATGGAAATATCTTCCAAAAAGTTCACATAGAAATAATATACTAGTGCGGTGTTGCACTAGACAATGAAAAAAAAACTATCTTCACGTTACTGCTGTTGTACAACAAAAAAAAAAGTTATTTCAATACTATGTAGTATAGCATAAAAGCAATAAGCTTTATTGCAACATGATAAAGTCCCACACACATATATATATCCTGAAGTAGCTATGATGTCTACTTCTCTTCTGTAGCTTTGTTTTCCTGGGAGCACTGCTGCATCATGTACGTGACAATGCCGGCTACCATGGCGGCATCACCAAATAGCACTTTTCTGCACCTAGCTTCCCTGCTGGTTAAGCGAACAAACACGCAAAGTCAATAATATTATTATCAATATTCACCAACAACCGGAACTAATAATTTACAGATATCTATACCCCCCCAAAAAAAAAAAGTAGTCAAGAAGGGCTTACTGCTTCTTTACACTTACAGCTTAAGCCAGTGCCTCTGTTGCACACTAGTAACATGAATAGCGTTGTTTAAATCTGAGCATGACCATGCGTTCATCAATGCAAGTGCCCAACAGTTCAGTATTGCACACTACTGACGCTATAGCAAATCAGCGAGCATCATCCTAATTCATAATTTAGAGAATCTATAGAACCGTGAAACCTGAATTCTTAGGGAGCCAATGGCCAATTCGGCACAGCTGCACTTTCTTCAGACCTGAAACAGAAACCTTGACGAGCTGCAGGTTGCCTGAGATGTGTATGCACTGCTGGCTGCCAAGTTGCTGCCCCTGTTGTAGCTGTAGCAGTGATTGACGAGCTGCTGCTGTTGCGCTCTGAAGCTGGAGAACAGTGCACCCCGTCGTCGATTTGTGCTTGTGGCGTGATTCTTCAGACCTGCCGAGATGAACACTCTAGTGCATGTTTTTTTTTTTTGGCAGAAAAGGGCATACTCTGGAATTTCATTACTTGTGATAACGAAATTACGGTGTTATCGCATAAAGCGTTCAGAAACTTGAAAGCAAGTTCGACAGAAAATAAAACTTCTTATTTACGAGCCCCATGGGCCGCAGGGGATAACTGTCTCCCGAGAATGCACCAGAATGCTACGACTATCATTAACATGAACTTGCTTCTTCCTGCTTCTCAGCCAATCCTGTGCTTGAGCCTTCATCCCGTCGACATTGCAATGCTCCTGTTGACGCTGTTGTTGCCAATGTTGTTCATCACCCTCGCGTGCATTTGTACAACAGCTTCCTTGAGTGCATTTACAAGCAATTCCGTCGCATGAAAATGTCAAAAATTTAGTTTCACGTTGTACAAGGGACTCTCCCTGTTTCACCCAAAAATACATACATGGCCTAAAAAGGGTTACAAGTAGGAAATGCAAATCCTAATTTTTTGCATTTTCAGTTCCGATAGGAGAGCTTTTCACATATATGTAGGCACAATAAAAGATTTGACATCAACTCGTCATGCCATTTCTACATGGACAGTAAATAAAGTGCAAAAGATGGATAATGGACTTTCCTGTGAACTGCATCATTTTCTACCCAGGATAAATGTACATTACAAAATAAAAACTAACAAGGATTACAAAAAGGAAAAGGATGGAGCAAAGGGCCAAAAAAAAAAATCTCTCAATGAGCTTGATCTTCTTCAGTCAGCAACCTGAAACACGTTCAGTCCCCCTGTAAAGGAGTATGCTGAGATTGCCCATCCACACTTCATTGTTGTGCTGAAATTCTGTATATATGCAATACAATATATGATACATCCCACTACCAAATTCACCAAAGATGGCAATACGGAAAAAAAAAAATGCTGAATCAAAGTTAGAACCTGATTTTAGCTAGAACATACTAAATGGGATATATCTATCCAAACACAAGAAGTCAATCCACAAAATATCACAGTCCATGTGCTGATAAAAAGTATTTTTTAAAGATTCAAACAACAGTTCATCGGACATTAATACACCAGTGGGAATTAAACCTGGTGAACATGCTATAGAAGATTGTCAAAATAGTTGTTGATACACTAATCACATATGAAGGTCTAGCTATTTTGAACAGTCTTAGAAGCTACCAAGCGATCACTTTTCTGAGGGAGAAGTAGCCAACTGCAGGATACAAATTAAAAGCGTGAGGATATTGCATCCAAAATTACAAACCACGGTATTCTATACAAAAAGATAATCAGGGCATTATCAGAACAAATGCAAGAAGATGCTCAATCTTTTTTTTTTTTTGAGGGCAAGAAGATGCTCAATCTATGACTGATGTGTACCAAAGTTATCTTTTTAATAGATTTGTATCATACTATATTTAACATGGTTCAATACAATGTATCCTTCATAGAAAGAAGAAAATAATTGAGACAATACAGACATGCAACTTTGGCAATGACTTCAAAAAATCCACAAACAAAATATCTAATTTGTTGTAAAGAAGGATGATCTGGTAGAAAATTAAAAATGAGGCAACAATACAGGAGAACTCTTACCTATGCCATCATTAAACTCTTGGTAAGATGAGCGATTGTGCTGCTTCAATACTCAACATATTACCATGGCTGAAACACTCAAAATAAAATGATAATGCATTAGCAGGACCACGTGTTCAGAATTTTACATCATGTGGCAGAGGAACATATATTTTAACTTAAAACACTAAAAGCGGATAAAACATGAAATGTGATGCTGAAACCATAACAGAACAAATGCAGATAGCAATAATAGCTGACACTCTCCAATATAATGTTGCATCTTCAGGCTAAACAGGATATAGATACTCACTGCACTACTATTGAGATGATCAGCAGCTAGTTCTCAGTCGAGGTTTAGGGTAAGATTTCTCAAAAATTGGGATTGACTGAGACACACCCATTTAAGCATGTACACTGGAGATTCTTAGGGTGAAGAGCTATGGATACTTATCACAAACACTGACTCAAAAGTGAGACTTTATCAAAACTATTAATTTCAATATTCAAATAAGCAATATTATTGCTCCAATCCATCAACCTGTTTGTCCCCCATTCGATATCAGCAACAAATGACATTTATTTATTCAGTCAGACCAGAAGCCATATCTCTAAATTTCCAATGTAGCACTTATTTACACAGAAAAGACATGGGACCCATTGAGTGAAGATTCATGAAACTGAAAGTAAGCAGAAGAATTTTTTTGCTGCCACCTGAAGCTTGCAAACAAGACATTACTGAATTGTTCTGAATCCACGAAACCACGAAAATCAGGTACGCAAGTTTGGTGGGCAAGAAAAGGTTTCCACACTGTTAGAGCGAAACATTCCTCTGCATAAGACCTCTACGACTAACTGAAACAGCAAAAGTGAATTTAGGAGACATTACAGCTGCTATCTCCCTAGGTAGCCCATCACTTTGAATCATAGACATAACAGTTTTCCCAATGACTTGTTGCGCAACTCTACCAAATAGAACAAATTTAGCAGCCGCAGTACTATCCGCCACAATAACACATAACCTGTATGTACTTTGGTATGGCAAATTACTATGTAGCAAATACCAGATAATTCAATTATATATGTACTTTTTAATAAAAAATAGAGTGAAATGCACTGGTGATACACAAACTTGTCAAGGTGTGTCAAATAGGTACATAAACTCTCCAACTAGAGATTTAGGTACAAAAACTTGTTATGTGGTGCACCGCAGGTCCGAAATCAAATTTGGGTTGTTTTGCCGACGTCGTGGCATGCCAGGCGAAGATTGGGCGGGAGTTTTGCCGCCATGCAAGGTGATAACATTTTGCACTTGACCCCTTCAAATATGTGGCCATCACTTCTCCTCTCCCTCTCTAACTCACTCAATATATACTGAAATCTGAGTTTAAACACATCTGAGTTAACACCACGCCATAGCAGGTCCATACATATGATATTTTCGTTTTTTAAAAATAAAACAGAGCATCAGCTCGTCACTGATTTCAGTCACCACTTCAGGTGTAAACAGAGCAACATGCTGTCGTGCAGTTCAAACATTGCAATAAAATAGATGTAATTGGCTGTACCATAAATCCGAAACCAATCTAGACCGAATTAATGAACAATCGAGTATGATTCAATGCCAAAAAATTGCGTTACAGAGGATGCACTTACTGTACAGAGGCGGTGGTTCCCCTTTACGCCGCAAGGCCTGCACCATCGTCGCAAGGAGAAAAGATCGACTCCAGGAACCCCCACTCGGTGGCAGCGCCTCCTGATTTCCCAATCGAATCCTCGCGCCTCGCCGCCGATCGCCGCAGCGAATCCCTCTGCCCCTTCCGCCCTTCGCCTCCTGGAGGACGACGAGGCCGAGAAAAGGATCGACCACAATGCGGCAAAACAATAGGGGTTTCTTTGCATATATTCCATGACCGCTGCCTCCTCACGTACCTTTCACATGAGCCACGTCGGCGGCAAAACGAACCAGTTTTTGTTTCGGACCTGCTCTGCAACAACATAACAAGTTTTGGTACCTTAAATCTCTAGTTCAAGAGTATGTGTACCTATTTGGCACTCCTTGACAAGTTTGTGTATCTCTGGTGCATTTCACTCTAAAAAAATATGTATGTCCTTTTTAATAAAGAAATTCTACACAGCAATGTCAATGAATCCAGTAATGTATATGCTTTAAAAATCTTTGGCTTCATATAAACATTTGCAACATACCATTCACACATTATATCGATCATATTAATAGCGAAGCAGACAAATAAAATTATGACCCATTATATATACGCATGCACTGAACAAGTGCTCCACCAAACACCAAAAAATGTGCAAGTTTCCCCAAAAATTGACATATGTCTGCACCCTTACCAAACCACATAGGTTGAGTGTTATGGCTTAGAACTACCAAATCAATAACAAACAGTAATAAAATCAGGGTTAGACTTAGAGATTGTCATGCCATATCACCAAAACATGAGAATGCCATCCATTGCACTGCCGTTGATACATGTATGTGCACCCCTCCCTAACTATATGTCGATAGTTGACTACTGATGAAGTCTTACAGTTTGAATGGTTTCAGACTCAATGTATTATCATGATCAGATAGCAAGTGTCCACATCATATTCTTATACAAAAAGATTGAGAAAAGCAATTATTTCTGCGGTAATCGAATCATTTCAGGGAACTCACAGGACTAACATCATAAAGAAAAGGATCATAAATCTTTCATAGAGAGAACTAAAATCAGTGGAACGTTTGGCAAATTTTGAAATAGCACCTGAATTCACGTCGCAAACTCGCAATGTCATCTGACTGAAATGATAATGCTGTTTATAATGACATAATAGAACAATACTACTGCATATTGTGGTGATCTGTCATTGAATAGAAATTAAAATACTTAAATGGAACATGGTGTCAATACATGCAGGTTACCCCAACTATAGAAATTGCAACAAAGTAGAAAAAAAGATGTATCATCACTTTTGGTTTGCCTACTGCAGGCTTAACATTGACACAACACCTTCAAAGCATGCTCTGTACAAGAAAAAGGCTCAAACAGGTACTTACAAGCATTATATTTTACTCCCTTTTTTTTTGGCCTGACATGTAGTGAAACACATTTTATGTTTCATTGCAATGAGGTACAAAGAAAATATCAGCTAGATAAAAACGTGCTAATTCTAAAGTTAGTTAAGTTCAGAGGCCTGATCGAAATTGATGCACTGAAGCAACCCACACTCTAGTCCTGTCACACTCCCAAAATCACAAATTTACCCTGTGCAGAACAAAGTTGAACCACACCATGCAATCAACTGATCAAGCATAAAAATGATGGTAGAAATCTAGTAAACCTATGGATCGATTCTGTAGCTTGGTTTGCAGGCCATTGAATTTGAACATTCGTTCCCTCCTACAGCAGAGCCAGCAAAAATCTTAATAGGAATAGGTTCAGAGCGTGGAGAAGCAAATGATACAGGACTTAACTAGCGTGCTGGGCGGCGGTGGTGGGTGCGGGCGGCGCTGCCGGCCGGGGAAAGGGTTCGTGCGGTGGGCGACGACGTCGCCAGAAACGACGACGGAGGCGCGTGGGTGGTGGGGGCCGTGGCGTCGGAGGCAGCGGGAGGAAGACCCACCAACTCGAATGTCATTTGGAAGGGAGGAAGATGACAGGCTATCAGACACGTGGTTGCCGCAGGAGGGGGTCGCGCGATCCGCAATCGCGCGTCCTGACACGCGATAACCTCCCCCCTTTAAAAATACCTCAAGGTGTTTCTTGCAAAATTGCCTCCTACAAGATCCAAACGATTGACCGGACTCCGTTTGGGTGATGCGCGCGCCTGAGGGCGCGTTTTTAGCCACGGGTATAGTGGTTCGATGTAATAATAAGATAGTCTAGTTTTGCCTTGGTTTGCTCCACGATCAACCAAGTAAGACTGACTCCAACCGGTGCCCTATTAGGCACCCCATTCACAAAATGGGTCTTAAGAGCTGTAAAATCACTCTCCAACGGACGACCTAGTGACATACCCATTTTAGGAGGACCTCCCCTCCACCACCAGAAATGAATCAACTGGCGCCCTCGACCCACTCACTGTTTCGCCGCCCTCCTGTCCGGGCCCACCCCTGATCTCCTCCCCGACGAGCTCGCGCGGCGGCGCCGCCTCGCCCCCACCCCCAGCACAGGGCGGAGAAGCACGGTGAGCCGCCGTCGGCCTCACCCATCGCCCTCCTATCGAACACGACTGCCTCCGCCGCAGATCAAGCCGCTCCGCAGGCGACCTCGCCCACGCCGCCCTCTTCTCGAACCCGGCCGCCCCCCACCGCAGATCAAGCCGCTCTGCTGCTCTCCCCGCCTCCCCCCACCGCTCTCCATGGCCGGGATTTTGGTGCCGGCCTCCCTCGCAGCTCCCTGCTCCTCTCCCGCTCGCCGCGGTTAGTTTTAGTAGAGCAGCAGCTCGCCACCTCCCCACCGCAGCTCGCCGCGTCATGCTGCGCCGCCATGGGAGAGGCCTCCCTCACCGTGCTGCCCCCGCGCCGAGATCCCCATGGCGCCGAGCTCCCCCATGGAGGCCTACGCGGGGTGGTGCGGCCTGCAGCGGCGGCGCTGGTCTGCACGGCGGGCGCGACGGCGGGAGAACGGGGACGACTTGGCGGGTCGAGGAGGCGCGGAGCTGGTTCCTGAGGCGTCACGGCGAGGGATGCCGGCGAGGGGGTGTGGTGGGGCTCGCCCGGCGAAGGGAGACCACGGTGGGCGACGGGGACGGGAACGGGGTCGACTTCTCCGGTGGCGCAACCTTTCCTGCTCCCTCGTCCCTCCGGCGTCGCGCCTCACCTTCAGGTCGCGGGTCGCGGTCGCGTGCTCCCTCATCCCAAATCGAGGGGCGGCGGCGACTCCTCCGGCGCGCCCTCTCGGCTCCTTGACGTTGCGCGCGAGGCGGAGCGGCGGCCGGAGTATTTGGGATTTGGGAGGCCGGTTGGAGATGCACGTTTTTGAGGATCCTGTATTCTCTCTTAGGTAGACCTATTCGGTCATTTTGGGATTCGATTTGGGTGGGCAGGTTGGAGTCAGTCTAAGGCCCCCTTTGAAACGCAGAATTTTCACAGGAATTGTACAGGAATTTCACAGGAATCAGTTGACTGTTCACAGAGAAAACGCAAGAATAGAAAAAAATCCCGCGTTCCAAAGGGGGCCTAAGAGTAATAAGATAGTCTAGTCTAGTTTTGCCTTGGTGCTTTGCATGCTAGTTCGACTAGCGCGTCTGGGCCGCACATGCACGATCAGATGGCTTCCAGCATCCTATACGAGGAGCTCCTCTGTTCTGTGCCGCAGCTCCCTCTAGTGCGCCGCTGCGTATCTGCTGCTTGGACGCTCCTGATGCTTTGGAGCGATCATGTCGCCACCGTCACAACCTTCCTTTTGTGACCCGTGTTTCGTCATATTTAATTTAATTTAATGCTCGTTGTCTCCGACAGGATGCGAGCGCCAGTATATATTTTTCATTTCCCCTTTGTTTTAAGCAACTCGTAAGGTGAACATATCGAATTTGAGAACTCAACACAATTTTTGTATTGGTAAAGTATCGGTCCACTTTCAGAATGTACGCGCACGTCCTGTAGCTAGACAGTTGGTCAGGATTGATATTACTTTCCGAATCTATAGATATATATCGGGACATCACTCTGGCACAAAGCCCTGATATAGTATTTTGAGGCCCCACCAATCTCTATGTACTTCCATTATTGTTCATTCTCTATTACTGCACCACAAGTCGTATGTATTCTCGTTCGTCCAAAAAAATAAGTTGTAGTCTTAGTTTTTAAAACTAAGACCAGGCACGAAAGATGCACAAATAACTGCTACCTTTGATCGTGCAGTAAACCAACTACGTAATGGATGAAAGGAAACGATGAGAAATACTTTTTTTTGACATGACGAGAAATACAGTTGGTATCATGTATAGAAATGATATATGCATTTGATTATAGTGTAACATAGTGGTCAGCACTAGGATACAATTATTTTTTTCTAGTATATACAAGATGACGACACAAATATTGGTCTATATAAATAGAGACGGAAATAATGTGGTGCAAATGCTCATTTTTATTTGGACCACGGTAGAGCCATTTAGAAACAGAGAATTGTGATCAGACATAAAGATTTAGTTCCAATGAAATTAAACGTTAAATCTCTTTTGAATTATGCACTTGAGAACCTTATGCTCAATGCACATAAGAAAAACAAAACTGCGAGATCACTATTATTTCTCACGTCCAGATAACAGTCAGTATAGATTACCGTATTTCTACAATTCACTTCGTGTATACATTTGCCTGAAAAATAATGAGCTCAGGCATATATGCTCTTATATTATTTGGACCACTGTGGGCCGATTTAGGAATAGAGTACTGAGAGATCCGAACATTAAGATTACCTCCAATTAAATTAAACATTAAATAACTTTGGAATTATGCTCTTCAGAAACGGCATGCTCAACGCACACAAATGTGCAATCAATATAGCTTCTCACATGCAGATAAAGGTATAGATTACTCTCTTTCCACCAACTACAAATTTCACTTGCATATCCATTTTGCCTGAAAAATAATGTAAGAATGTACTGTTTTGCTCGGATTGCAACCTGTAATGCGATCCTCTTATAGCATTTCTATGTATGCTCCTCCGACGGATTCTTCAATTCCACCGTCGTTCATCCTGGACATTGATTGCAGCAGCTGGGGTAGGTGCGCCTGTCTACCGGCAAGCGATTCTTGATAAAACAGGGGAAAAAAATAAATTCTTCTCTCCTGTAATCTTTTTTTCTCCAAGTTGCACGGGCCCACTTGGCAGTAAGTATTTGTCATTCAAATGTTGTCGGTGGCACACACGGGACCAAAATCTACAAAACTGAAAGTAACCAAAAAATGTTTCAGACGCTCTACAGTGCTGTAAAGCTGTTTCGTGCATCACGGATATTGAGAAATTTTCTTGGTTAATATCAGTATTCTTGGTTCAAGAAATGTAATTATTAGCCCAAGGAAATTTCATAATAGCTCCAGTGTCAGACGCTGGACTGGAGCTTATAAAGAAACTGTAGTATTCATTGCGAGAAGAGGCACACGTACCTGAAGGTATTGCCACTGCCTGCAGCATTTTGTATGCAATGAATTTTTCCTGCTTCTATTGGTTGTCCTTTGTTTGGTGACTCCTTATAATGGATGTCTACTCAGCCCATCTAGTTCCGCAGCAGCTTTTTTGCTTCTTCTGAATTTTACCGGCTCCTCTTCCTGCATTGATTTTTAACAAGTTGGCAGTCCTGCCAGTCCATCATCATGTTCTTGAATACTGAATGAATCCACCAAATAAACACAGGTTATAACGAATACAAGGAGACCTCAGTAACCCTTTTGAAATGCTTGGCCGCCAATTTTTTTTTTCGAGAGCGTTTGGCCGCCAATTTTTAGCATTCATTTATCTACATGCACAACTTTTCTGGGCACTCTGTTAAGAACCTGCAACCTGCAGGCAATCGAAGCATAGTAACATTGTACCCAAACAAAAAAAGCAAAAGGATCTGCCTAACTGAAATGTGTGAAAGGGTAATGCTAAAAATGAAACAATCAGACTATGGAAAAAGGGTGCGAATATTTTATGCAGGCACCAATCTTTGCAAGGTGAACAGGTACATATGAGTTCATCAAGTAAAGCGTTGCAAGGACTAACAGAAACTTTTGATGTTTTGAGTGTATATATTCACTAGGGCATTTCATTGTATTGAAAGAAAAATAAACGGTATATACATCGTGACAAACCATACTTCCATTGCTTAAACAGGGAGTACAGTACTAGCTCATAAGTTCTTCTCACATGAAGCAGATGTGACTGTGAGGTGTTCCTCCAAAAAGATTGGTCAAAACTGGCACAGAGTAAACTTTAGAGTGTTCTTTCCATCCATATCCAGAAATATTATGTAGCCAAATTTAGCTGATGTCCTGGAAAAGCATTCCTACCTCCTTATGCATGATTTTCAGCTGATGTGACAGGCTTTCCAGCATCACCAGATCACTAACCTGACCTGATGATATTCTGATAATCGACAATTGTGACACTTGGCTGATAACAAACTGAAAGGGACGAAATGCAGAAGCAGTAGCAGAAGCTGTAAGATGAATTCAGAGATGCACGAACAGCGAATGTGATACTATATATAGGATCGAATGCGCCCGATTAAAGAAACATCTTCATCTTCTTCCCACCTGGTGGGCAGAGTGCCACCGGCTGGCGACGATCCAGCACGCAAACGAAGCGGAGACGGGAACGAACTAGAGAAGAGAGGAAACCAGTGGAGATCTCCTTCCGGAATGCTAAGAGTCGGTGTGTGAAGGAAATCGTCGCCGTCTTCGGAGGTGGAATCGGCGGCTCGTTCTTGCCGGACGGCGATGAGCGGAGGAACAGAGATGTGGAAGTGGCGGCTCGTGCGCTTAAGCTCAGGCGCAGCCGCGGTGAGATCTTGGGACGCGCAGGGAGGCTGGGAGTGGTGGCGAACGGAGGGGAGAGCGGAGGTCACCGACGGCGGCGGGGCGTCGCCGGCGCGGCGGCTGCCCGCGGTGACTGGCCTGGAACATTTTGCAGAAGGCGCCCTCGCAATTTACAAAAAGCCTCATCGCGATCCAACTATTTACATATCGCCCCCTAATTTGGATCGCGATTATTAATCACGATCCAAATATTTACACAAGGCCCCCTTATTTGGTCAAAATATTTACGAATCGCTCCCTGGCCTCCGCCCCGCCTGTCCGTCGCCGGCATCCCGCCGCCCGCTGCCGGCGTAATTCCATCCCTTGGCCCGCAAGAAGCACGGATGCCAATCCCGCCGACCACTACCCTGCTCATCGGCGCCTCCGCGCTCATTGGCGGCCGCGGCCTTGACTGGATTCTGGCGACAAAGGCCGGGGTGGGCATGGCGGCGTCGTTCGTGCCTCGCCGTCGTCGCTTCCCAGCCCAAGTCTGCAAGAGGGAAACGCATGACTGCCCCCTGTGGTCCTCTGCAGCCGCAACGGTGCTGATGAACAAGTGTGTTCGTTAGTGCCTCTTTTCTGATTTCATCAACAGTTTACATTGTGCAAAGAAATCCGCTTGCTTTTGCTAATACCGTCACACTTATTAGTTCAATTTCAGTATTCACCGTAGTTTGCGAGGCTCATTATAATTCTTCAATTCAGCTGTGAGTAGTCTAATTTCATTCCACCACGGACAGGCAGTACCCCCGCCATACTGACAACACACGTAAATTTCATCAAATTAATTAGATTCAGTTCCATTCACGACGCTCGTTTCAGTTTCATAATTGGACATGAACAACGCAAAGCATGGCTCTGAAAAATTCAGTTGTCAGGCATTGCCTCAAACGTCACAGATACAGCGATGACATAATAACGAATTCAAGAGACATAAAGTGCTAAACATTCGAAACAAAGTCACTACTGGAGCATGCTGCGAGATACCATTACAGGGCAGAGCTAAGGAAATTATGACTCCAAGTTAGTACTGATACAACCAGTTATCCATAAGCAACCTGAAGAAATCATTCACATGACCAGACGTAGTGCATCTACTCCCATTGCGGCGCCGTCAGGTTTGAACCGGGATGTCCCTGACTCCAACCATACGTGACACCAGAAGATGCAGCTGGCGCGGTCTGGTACTCAACCCGCCTTAGACCTCCCACTGGCCAGGATGTGTAGTTTACGACGTGAGTCTGCATCCAGCATCACGTTCCATCATTGGCCAATACACGCCAGTGCCGGTGCCTCCATGGTGCATCCCGTTTTGTTGGGCAATGAGATGCCATGCCGGACTGAGTTGTTGATGTTCCAGACCTGTGTCATACTGGATCTCAGGGTTAGCAGCTTGGTACGCCATGTCTCCCACCATTTGTCTGCCGTGCAGATCCACTGCACCGCTGCTGAAAACATTCTGATTCAGTTCGCCACTGCTTCTGTCCACAGTTGCAATCCCCAAACCTGAGAGGTTTTCCATGTCAGACATCAATATGCCTTCGTCGAGGTCCCATGTCCATCCTGGAACACCATTAACGAGTGCATTGACCTGAGGACGTAAGACGGGTTGGGGCAACAAAGGAGCCGTTGGCACAGGTGGCCTCGTGCCAATGTAGCTGGTATAGTTACTCTGCGGGTTTCCTTGGCGCTCAAGATGCATTTCCAAGTATCATCAGGCAAGAGAACAGTTCGAGTTGGCTGTGCAAGGTACTCAGTGCCAACATGGGTCTTGGACTCAACTTGCTGTGCCTTAACAGATAGCTCCTGCATCACATTTAACAAAAGAGAGTTTGCTGCCTCTGCCCTGAGCTTTGGTACAATCGAAGCTGAGCCATTCGAGCTTACTTGGTACCTAGGAGTGCTGCTCCTACCATTATGCTTGCTAGTTTTCTTATCCTTACGCTTCTTTTTTTCTGGAAGACGATCATTACGATTCCCAGCTTCGGTTTGAGCCTCAGCTTTTGTAGCAGTGGAAGTATCTAGTGCTTCGTTACCACAACTCTCAGTTTCAAATCTGGATGTTGATATTTCATTGTAAGGCTTTGTGTGGTTCTCTGCCATTGGGATTGGCCCCAGATTCTGCGGGTGCTCCTCTTCGCATTCAAGCTTCTCCATTTCACTCCTTTTTGTCGGTGCATGTACTGTCGTGCAGTTCAGCTCGCCAACCTCAGACTGTTTTTTCTTGCTTGGCTCTTCAACAGGGGTGTGCATGACACTGTCATTCCTGTGGGGAAGCTTCACATGCTGTACACCATGCTGATCTTTTTCTGATTGCATTTTCTGCTGGAGACTTGCACGGCCATTAACTGTATCATGTACTTCCTTGGCCACTGTCTTTTCCTCGTGGTTCACAGATGCAAGAGAAACATCTCCAAGCAATATACTTCCCACAGTAAAACCTCTAACAGTTGCAACCTGCGCAGGGAGTATAAAACTACTGATAACAACGCCTGTAGTATGGGTTTTATGCACACGTAAGGCTTCTGTATTCTCAGTACAAAACGCATGCGGTGGCACAGGTCTCCTGTTCTCATTTTGGGTTGAGAGGTCCACATGACATTTATCTTCAGAGCTTCGTGTGTCCATCAGAGTCCCAGCATTATTTGTGGCATATTTAGTATTTTCAGCAATGTTTGACCTCTCCCTTAAGATTCTTCCCTCTGCATGAACTCGCCTTGGCCTATTCTCCATCGGCAAAAGCTTCGGAACAATGGTGTCATTAGAATCTGCTGCACTTTTCTGGGCAATCTGTTTGCATATTTAGGCCAGTTTTGTTGGCTGAAGCCATGACATTATGAATAACAGGACCTCTGGTAACACCTGCAGTGCCCGATGCTGGACTGTAGCTGATGGAAACTGTAGTATTCTTGTCTCCATTTTCTGTCAGGGGCACATTACGATTCTCAGCATAGTCAATATGACATGTATCTATTGAAGTATCATGTTCAGTAGTGCCACTGCCGCTGGTTTTTTGTTTAGAAAGACTGTTGCCGGCTTCTATTGGTGAACCATTTGACTTCTGACTCTGCAAAAATGAACGGCTATTTACCTCTTCCAGTTTTGCCATAGACTTTACCTTTTGTTGAACTTTCTCCCTCTCTTCCTGTAGTTTGTCATGTTGAGCAGGCACCTCCCTGCTTTTTGAATGCTAAAATTCGCCAAAGAAACATGAGTTAATAACAACCAACAAGGTTTGGAGCATATGAGGCACCTAATTAGCCCCCCTTTTGTTGCATAGTTGCTTGCCTACTTTTAACAATTCGTCTCGGGTACTTATTCTATTAAAAATGTGAAGGTAACAGAAGTGAAGTAAGATATCGTGAAAAGGATGCGCCTACATAGAATGTATGTTAGTGTCACACAATATATGAAAATGGTGCACATTCCAAAAGATATTCATGTAACTATCGCATTCCAGTGTAAATATCTATTATGTTAAGATGTTGATGTATCTCAACATGGATATAGACAAATTTGTAGAGTAAAAGCCATTCCTTGAAGAAAAAGAAACATCTCTTATGTTCTACATTTGAGTAGTAACTATGGCATTCCAACGTAATCTGGTTGCATATTAAAAAAATAGTTCAATGACGTTGATAATTTTGAAAAAAAATATTATTGGTCAAGTAAAAGGACTTATTTGCTTGACAATGGTAGAAAATTATGAGTGACAATTACGTACCTGAATTTCACAATCAGGAAAGTTTAGCATACCATCAGAAGTTCTTACATGCACCTGCAGAGAGCTGTTCTCAGGAAAGGACTGATCTTGATTTGACATAACAACTGGCAAAGAGTCAACTGAAGAGTGCTCTTCCCATCCATGTCCACAAATCTGAGATGCAATGTCCTTAACAGAGCTTCGTGTGCCCATACCAGCAACCTTTGTAATAGATTTTGTATTATCAGTAATGTTTGACCTCTCCCTTAAAATCATGTCTCGTGAGTGAACTTGCCTTTGCCTATTCTCCGTCAGCAAAAGCTTTGGAACAATCGTGTCACAAGACTGTGTTGCACTTTTCTGGGCACTGTGTTCCATCATGTTAATGTTGGCTTTCTTGGCTGAAGGCATCACATTATGAATCAAAGGATCACTGTTAACACCTGCAGTATCTGATGCTGGAGTGGACCTGAAGGAAAGTGTAGTATCCTTGACTCCATTTGCTGTCAGAGAGACATTACGATTCTTAGCACCATCAATAAAACATGTATCTGATGTTGAAATATGATGTTTGGTAGTGCCAATGCCTCCAGCTTTTTGTTTATGTAAAGTCTTGTCAGCTTCTATCAGTGCATCATTTGACTTCTGACTCTGTAAAAATGCAGAACTAGTCCCCTTTTCCTGTTTTGCCACAGATTCTGCCTTTTGTTGAATTTTGTCCCTCTCCTCTTCTGGTCGTTGTTTGGTATGATGAGCAGACAACTCCTGCCCTTTTGAATGCTGAATACACCAAATAAACATGAATTAATAACATAAATGCAAGGTTCAGTGAACAAGTGATAACTAATTAGTCCTGTGTGCAGTTGCTTGCCTACTTTTAACAATTCATTTTACGTACATGTGCAACTCTTGGGTACTCTATTAAAAAATAAAAGTGGAGTAACCTATAATGAAAAGGATATGCCTACGTAGCATATATGTTAAAGTCACCGTATAGGAAAAGATGCAACTTTGATACACATTTTCCTGACACAACTGTTGAGGAGTTCTTCACAGTGCATTTTTCATTCATAAAGGGGTTAGTAAAGTACATCAAACAATGGAAACTGTGCACACATCTATCTTAACATGGATGTGGATGAATTTGTAGATAAAATCCATTCCTGGAAGCAATAGAAATATTTCTAATGTTCTAGCTAGTCATGTTGTAACATAATAGTTCAGTGACCTTGATACTGTTAGAGGAAGTATTCAAGTACAAGACATCATTTACTCGACCAGGGAAAAATTACATGGCTATCATACAAAGTGACAAACATTTACCTGAATTTCACGATCAGGAGAGTTTAGCATATCATCAGCAGTTCTCCTATGCAACTGCAGAGAACTGTTCCCAGGAAATGATGAACGTTGATGAGTATTTTTCACAACTGGCAAAGGATCAACTGTAGAGTGCTCTTCCCATCCATTTCCAAAAGCATTAGATGCGATGTCAAAAGGACTTCTTGAAGTATTCCCTCCTCCATAAACATGATAATCAGCAGTTTTACCAGGCTTTCTAGCTTCATTGGATTCAGTAACATGTCCTCCTGACAGACAAACTATTACACTATCAGCAGACGCATTTGATGGATCAGTCAGCACTAAATTACCACATTGAGAAACAGAATTAGCCAAGTCACAGGCAGCAGCAACACCGTTGGTGATAGCACCGAAGGGAATATACTTTGACACTTGATTTGTTTTTGCATCAATGCTTTTTGTGCATTCAGCCTTGGATTCCCTGCATGAAGATACCTCAGACCCATTACGGGCACGAAGATTTCTAGCTTTGATATTTAGACACCTTATTTTCTCTAACAGCACTTGTTTCTCAAGTGTGTCTGAATGGTTATCTTTGACCTTTCCAGACACCTCAGGTTTACTTGTGGCACAAACATCAATAGGCACATGAGCATAACAGGAATCCCTATTTTCTGGGTGATAACCACCATGTACTGGACCATGACTTGCTTCTACCTCCTGGTTCAACAGGGCTTGACCACTATGAGTAAGAGATTCAATAGGCAAACTGCCAGTGCCAGGGGTATTTCCAGGCTTGAATGGACCATATGATGCTGATTCTCTATGCCACATTCTATTTCTTTCAGGCGGGTGATCAGGGGGGTGGCTCCAGCGATCGGGCCGTGGAGGAGGCACAGTCATATTAGGAGCTTGTGTACCATGTGGTTGAGCCTTCTGTTCTTCCATTGGCAATTTTGCATTGGGAACAGGATCACCTCCTGCCATAAAAATTAATATCTCTCATATGCCACTGCCAAAATAAACTAATATCAAGGAAACTAAAATTCTTTGACAACAAACTTGCTATAGCCACATGTGAGGTACGAAGTATGAAATAAGAGCATTGGTGAATTAGGTGTATACCAGCTACCAGGTTCTTTCTTTGTTCACCTTGTGTGGCCACACTACCAGAACCAAAAGTTGGTCGCCCTTGAGAACTATGGCCTGCAAATGAAAGGACACTAAGCACGGAGAATACACACTGTTGTTCCATTAAATAAACTATATAGAACTGAATCAACTTTTATCAACAGTAAGTCTAAATGAAAAATAAACAGCTGCCAAACATGAAAAACGCTATCAATTATCTGTTTTTTATTCCATATAACTTGCTGCCAAACAAAATTATGACTTCAGATATGCGACACAGCATGGACAACTGAAACTGCTAACAGACTTTATGCAAGAAAAGCTGGTGTCACATGTTGTCACCTAGTTGACTTTTTGACTCGGAGTTCTTGGAAACAAGTACCGGGAAATCATCTGCACTTAGGGTAAACCCCTTTCCATGTGATGTAGGTCCCTGCATTGGAAAAATGATTTATTAGATTCTATGTATGCATTCAGTTATCTGTCAAATTTGATTTATATATGAGTGCAGACCTGTTTAGCAATACTTCTTATTGGTCCTTTAAGAGCTTCAGAGAAAGAAGTTTGAAAATGTGAAAATTGCAAGCTTCCTGATCTTGAATCTGTCCATCGAGGACGACTTCTAGCAGTTGCAGGATTCTGGAACGTTAACACATCCGATGCTGAAACTGGATGCGAATTTTCACCCCAAGCAAGAGGTGAGTCAAGCAAGTCACTTCCAGATGTTGATGACCCTGAGCTTCCTCCAGAAGCAGGACGGACATTGATGTTGGTAAGCGAACCAGAACCTCCCTCGTTGTTGAGAGACAGAAGCGAAGATGAACCCAACGCATTTGATGCTGGAGGCACTGGTTTGTTGCCCCATGCTGAAGCGCCCCTAGCATCCATGCCACAATCCCATTAGACAGGAAAGAAATGAAAGCCAACATAACATGCATAAACCAGTGTCATCAGAACCAAAGCACCGAGCCAAGGAATCCCCAATGGCGGCATTTTGTAAAATGAAATTTTGCAACATTGAAGCTGACAAATTTATTCATCCAAGCCAACAGATTTTACATTATGAATACCATTGTGATAAAGAACTTCGACTGGGTACTACGATATACTTGCACAATCTGGTTTCTCCACTATACCAAACACTAGTGTAAATCAACTTTAGCACCCACAAATAATGAATCCCTCAATCGCCAACATTTGTCAGTTTGCCATGCCTAGTCAAATCATCTGAACTTACTACTATGAAAAACCATCGCACTCTACAAACACCCAAGGCAGGCATGGTCACTCTGGAACAATCTCCACACCATGGAGGCCACGGCTCCCCAAAAGTCAGACAAAGGAGGACATGAACAACTCACTACAGGCATTCATACGACCATAAAACAATCATAAGCACAACCAGCGCTCGACTCAACTAAGGATTTCCTCTGCAAATGCTAGGCATTTAGGTAGGGAAACAAAAAAATCACCTCTCGGTTGGCAGGTTGGTGGGTTTCGTAGCCGTCCCCAGAACCCCCGCACCGGGCGCCCTCGTCGGAGCAGCCGCCACCGCCGCCCACCTGCACCGAAACGGCTACTGCTAAAACTCTCGTGGCAGAGAACCAACCAAACCGCCTTAAAGCCTAACAGCGACGAAGGCATTAGAAAGGAAAAGAGGGAGAAGAGAGCAATCGGGACCTCCTGTCGACGGCGAGCTTGTGCGCCGGCACCGCGGCCATGGCTTCCCCGCTTCGGCGCTTCGGGCCGCGCAGAGGGGCAGCCCCCGACGGCGCAGGAGGCGGCGAAGAGTGTGGGGTTGCGCGCGGCGGGTAGGGGTCGCTGGAGATGGATGCGGCGGCGGCGCGCGGCAAGGCGGCAACCGGAGGAGCGCAGCGGGAGCCGGGAGGGGAGAGGAGTGGAGTGGAGTGGCAGGCATGGAGTATGACGTGTGGGGCCCAAATGCTTGGCGAGATTGCTTCGGATCAACGCAGGGATGAAATCTGACTTGAAATGTTTTTAATTTGATTTCAACTCGTCTTGAAGCTTCTTGAAATCGAGTTGGAACTTTTGAAATTGATTTGAAACAAATTTGAAATACTTGAAAGTTGAAACTTCTCTAAATGAGGTTAATGCTAATATGTGCGCAGGCTGATTATCTAGGTTCAGATTAGTCGGTCCTGAAGATTAGGTCTCTCCTTTTATGAATGATAAAAGGTGCTCCCTCCCTCCCAAAACCGTAATCAATCCTCAATGTGTATGCTTAATCTGATGTTTTGGCAAGCAAATGAATTTGTCCAAAAGCAAAACTGCAAGTTGACTATTGTCTCCATATTTCAGCAAGAGCGATCCAGTATTTTGCAAGCAAACAATGCTCAATATAAATATTGCAGTATATTTTTTACATTGAAAATACTTGTATACATTTCTATAAGTATGTTCTTAATAATACATTGTTGTTGGTTATCATTAGATCACTTTTAAGGAGCCTATTTGTCAAGCGGTATTAAGAAGCAATTTCTTAAATATCACAAGGGTAACAACATTCTAATTCATGATTATGTTGTTGTCCCACAAAAAATGAGGGAAATTTCATGGTGGCACTCGCTCGCCTGAGGTTGTCCTTGCCCTGAAGCATGTCCTCCTTGCATAGCTCTTCCCCTGTGCCGTGTGTGAACCGGAAGAAGAACAGACAGACTTGGCCTTGTCGTCGTCGTGAACGGTAGAGACTTGGCAGACGCAGGCCATGGATTATGAGCCGCCGCCGTCTGGCGCGCCTGCATGAGGCAATGGACAAAGGATCTCCCGTGCGCGCGCTCCCGCCTGCCGGTCAGGCTCTGCCGCCTAGCATGCCCCAACCCGGAGAACTCGTTCCGGGCACGAAAGACGCGTCTTACGGGCGTCGGCGTCGCAGCTCCAGTTCATTCATGCTGCTCCCAGGACGACGTCCACCCGCTTGCTCTCGCTGAGGATTAATTTACAGAGCCTCCTGGACTGTCTCCGCCCGCCGCCCTGCGGCTCCCGCCCGCATTAAACGACCAAGTCAAACTCTGCTGGGTCCAATCTGGACCGCACGTTCCCTATCGGACGGCTCTGGAAACGGTTCCTTATCTGAGCAGGGGCGGCTCCTCTGCTCTGTGCATGCATCGCCTCCGCCGCGCCGCTCGGCGTCTGTTTGGTTGTGGCGAGCTGGGGGCGTCGCCTGAGAGCCGTCTTCCCAGCTTATTCTATTCCACGGCTGCTCGGTACGGTGCTCTGTATGCATTTACTGATCGGGACCCGTTTCCGCTGAACTTTTCACTCGCATGAATTTTTTTTTTCGTCACTCATGAGGCGGCGACCTGGAATCATCGGATAATCTAATATCGTTGTTTGGCTAGCGTCGCTAGAGTTCTGAACATGCGTTTGCTATTGTTCACTCTGCTACGTTGAATTTGCTTGACCCTTGACGATTCACTATGAAATTCACTATCTGACATGACAAAAAGGAAGGAACAATGCATCTGTCGAATTGCACCTTCCCATGATCCCATCAGGCCTGTCTGCAAAATCAGAATGCTGGCGATTCTTCTGACGGACTAATGTGCCAACTCGACTAGGGTGTGTTCGTTTCGTTTAGGACTAAAGTTTAGTCCAAAGTTTTTGCTATTTAAAGGTATTAAATAAAATATAATTACAAAACTTTTTATAGGAACCTGAGCTATTTTGCGAGACGAATCTAATGAGGGTAATTAAGCTGTGATTAGACGACGGTTACTGTAGCATCACTATAGTAAAACATAGCTTAATTAGGCTCGTTAGATTCGTCTCGTAAATTAGCACTCATCTGTAAAAAGGTTTTGTAATTAAATTTTATTTAATACCCTTAAATAGCAAGATTCTCTGGACTAAACTTTAGGACTAAACTTTAGTACTTGTGTTGTACTGAATTTCGTTCAATCGGTACATTTTGGTTGATTTATAACTATAGAACAACTTCAAACGAACAAGTAGCTTAACTATTTACTAGCTTGTACAGGTCATAAGATTGACTGCTTTGGCAAATTAATTAAAAGATGGGTGAGGCAGCAGATCAGCCATGCATGTGATGAAGCTTTAATTCCTTAACCAAGTAAAATTACATGTAGTGAAGAAACACAAACAATAATAACACTTATCCAAGTTCTAAAAGGTTGTA
Source organism: Eragrostis curvula (assembly GCA_007726485.1). Lineage (NCBI taxonomy): Eukaryota > Viridiplantae > Streptophyta > Magnoliopsida > Poales > Poaceae > Eragrostis > Eragrostis curvula. The sequence continues at coordinate 2,699,626 of CM017440.1, read as the reverse complement.
GCCTAGCGGTGAGAGCGAATTTTCTAGGATTTAACGGTATTGTGCTTTCAGCGGTAAGCGACATGGTCATCAACCGTGGTCTCCGTGCCCGCCCCGCCCTTTTTTCTCATCCTAGACGGGGCGGGTTGGGAGGGGGTGCCGAGGCCTTGCCTCGGGCCGGCACCCTCGCCGTGGTAGCCATGGCCATGGCGCACCCGGTCGAGGTGGCATCCATGCCGCGCCAAGTCGAGGCGGCGTCCATGGCTTGCTCGGGGATTGGGGGCAGGGGGGGGGGGGGGGGGGGGGGTGGGATTGAGCATATTTACTTAATGGAGGGACTGTTTTAGGAGATTGAGTAAAAAAAAAAAAGAGTTTGCTCAATGAGATACTCAATTTGTTGGAGGATTTTTGTTGAGTAAAAGACGGATTTTACTCGATGAGGGTCTTTACTCAATTTGCTGGGGATGCTGCAATGGTCTCAAAATCATTATTGCATTGTTGGAAAGTGTATGCATTAAAAAGATGAAACAAGGAGAATATCTCTGAACTGAACTGAGGAATCACTGCGTTACCCTTGCAGGAAGAACATCTATGTACTGAACTAAGGAAATATTGATTTGGTTGAAAAGAAGCGGCGCAGTTCCTTCAATTAATCGAGAGAGACAAATATTCTATTGATATGGATGGACTAGATCTAGGCCCAGACGACTGACCATAACATCTACATAAAAATATTTTGTCACTTTGCGTTCTAGGCTGAATAGCTTGTTGCAACAAGTTACCTGATATAATTTAACTAGTCGTGTGAGAAGTAGTACATCTGACTGAAGAACATTAAGCGTGATACCATGGCATTCAGAATTTGTGATTTGCTTGAATATTTTTGCCTGTTGCAAGTTGAAGGGTCGGATTTCCAAAAAAAAAAAGTTGATGGGTCGGATGTGAGCTCAAAAGCTCCATGTAGATTGAAAAACCAATCCACTGACAGGAAAAACTAAGCTACTTTGAGGCTATTGTCTCTAATCCATTTTCTAGCTGCAACACACTATGAAAATTGATGATCATACTCAACGAATGGTTCAAATTATGCAAATTTTCATTGATGTGAATTGAAGAATATATCCTCATTATACCCATTGGCGTGCCAGTTGTGTTCCATTGTATCTCTCAAATGATGATTCAGAGAGTTGTCCCTTTGTAGAAAATATGAAAAATCAATTAGTGCTAGAACGTTGGAGAACGATGATTGGCATGTTTGTTACGTGTATTAAATGTCGTGTTGTAGGGACATAAGCTATCCTATTGATATTTGAATCTGGTTAAAGTTTCATGACCTATGCCGGTGGTCTGAGAAATTAAGCAGACTATGAGCTTCTAAATTCACCCCATTATAAAATTTGACACTTTTAAAATTTACAGGATCCTAAAAAAGAGGAACCTTCCCAAAGATACAACAACAATGATTAGGATGAATAGGGCCAACAACTTCTGTAGATCTCATGGTACTCGTTCTTTTGGTGCAGGAACATGGTGGCTCACTGAAACCATCCAAGTTATCCTCCCCCCCAACCCCCCCCCCCCCCCCCCCCCCCCCCCACACACACACACACACACCGAAAGCCATCCAATATGAGGCATCAGTTATCATTTGACCAAACTTTTATGGACAGACTGTTGCGTAAATATACGAGCAGGTATAATCAAACACAAACAATAATCTAATCGAGGTGATGCCACTGAACTGAACAAAGGTTTAGTTGCTCTCACCCCCTTGACATCTTGATGACTCAGCACAAAATTAAAAATAAAATGTTTTGCTTCATATGAAACATGCATGCACAAACCATGATCACCCCCTTGATATCTACTGAAGATGGAAACATCGTAACCAAACAATCTTATACACCGAACAAACCGTGCATGCAGATTAGCTAATTTTTAGTTCAGAACTAATTGTTATTTCGATGGACCCAAACATGGCCTTATTTATTAGATTATATATATAAAGAGCATAATTAGTGTATAATTAATGAATCATTGATATTTATGCACGTACTTGTAACGCTTGATCTTCTCTCGTACTACTTGTTTGTCTTGTTTTATTATAACCACCCTGCTTCACAAAGATAGCTTCGTCCTTCCACCTCACCCTTACCTTGTCACCATCATGTCTTGAATTATGTTTGAGTCTTACAAGTGTTGGGAACTATGTGGAGAGACAGACCAAATTTGCATTTTAATTTAAATCTCTTTAGCACACAAGGGGAAACAAAGTTAATGTTCCCACCGGACAAGGATTTAATTGTTGCCTTCACCATTTCGACTTTTACTCCCACCAAAAATGATGTTTCACATAAATGACAAACCCAATATGGAAACACCCAATAAAATACCTCCATGCCAAAAGCATGCCAACTTAATCTTAAGAATATAACACCACTATCCAAAATTGTACTTAGTTCCATCCAAGTAGTGACCTATGTCAATAAGCTTAAAAATAATACGTTGTAATTTGCTCTAGTGTCAAGCGTGAAATTCTATTTCTCACTAGTAGCCAACTTCTTTGGATAAACAAAATAAAATGTTGATGAAGAATAAAAAAGTCACTAAACCACGAGATCACATTCTTAAATTCCAAAATGAGTAAACACAAGATCATTTAAATGGTAAAAAATTTAACTAATAAACTAAGTTTAAAGCCAACAAGTGCGTTAAAGGACACATAAAAATCAAGTAAACCCCACAATCTGACTGCATGAAGAGAAATTCTCTGTCCCAATCCAATGATCCATGATGTTTAAGCAAGGTCACCCCAAGAAAACTATCAAGAGCATTGAGGCCTGAGGAAGAGGAAGGAGCGGTGGTACCTCGGTGTGGACAAAACTGTTGAGGAGGTGAGGTGTCAATACCTCAACGAGTCGTGTCAGTAGGTCTATAGATTGTCGGCATGAGGGCCAGAGCGAGCAGGCAGTGAAGCGGATGGTCACTCTTGGAGATGTGGTGGGTGCTCTCCTTTTAATAGTTGTTCTGATGATTCCGTCCAAGTATTGAATAAACTTTACTCCTATGCAATGCTAATGTTATCGGTGATTATTTGACATGCATATCCATTCATATTGCAATTGTTTTGCGAGCACGATTGACAATCAAAATTACCACCATGTTAGCTATTCAAGCTTTCAATATTACTACCACGTCTAATCCCGATTTATTGAGATGCCAACGCTCCATGAGATAAATTCCCTATTTCAGTAACAACATTATGGAACACATGAAGTTGTTCCATCTTGACCTGTTTGTGTACATCCACAGCTCATTAAGAGTTGAACTTTGCTATACACACGACTGAATTGTCCGACTCGGTCGTCCGACCAGAACGGCGTCAGCGGGCTGACTTCCTGCTGTGCAAGAGTCGCTGCCACCTCACGCACAGGTCCAGAAAGAAAGAAAGAAAGAAACCCCAACACAACGAGCTGCTTCTACAGCAAACTTCATTCATCTCCACGTGCATCCAAGGACTTGTTTTGGTTCCAGCCATTTGAAATCATGCACGGACGAGCTAGGGAGAGATCAATGGATCTGAGTTGTGTAGGTGAGTTCTAGTAGAGATTTAGAAGCGGCAAGGCATAAAATAAATCTGATCATGATGACATGCGCACCCTCTGTTAGGAGATCAAGCTTAACACTCCGTCGTAGTCAGTTCACATATTGATCTTGATTGATAGTACTAAGCAGTTTAGATTAATGCATGCGAGGGCACGGAAGTTGCGATCTGGCAGGTGCACGACATCGGTTGGGCTTCCTAATAATGTCTAAAAGGATTAAGATAACGTTGTACCTAGGAGGCCAGAGGTTTAATGGATGCATGGTTGTAAAACAGAGTCAGACGTGAGGGTCGTGCGTGTAGCAATTTCCTTGTTTTCTGAATCTTGTTCATTTCATTGTGTCGTATGTTGCATTTTTAGTCTTGTTTTAATCATATATATCGTGTTGTGGCCAGAAGTTATGAGACCACTTTTTATAGTATCCGCATATCGTGATATGGACCTATCAAATTTTCTACAACCTCATGGATCCCCTGTTTAAGCTCACTGCATGAGTTTAGATTACTTAAGTATGCTAAAAGTTGGTTATTTTGTTGATAAATAATGGTGCATGGTAAAACACTGAACTCACTCGTGAAAGTCTGGATTTGATTTATGTTGCTTGCTGAAAATAACTCATGACCATGTATGTTCGTTTACACAGTGCCATGCTGGCCTCATTCCCTACAATCTTGGTAACATTCATAGGGAAACACCTCTTGTAGGCGACGTTGCAACCCTGCAATTTGATTTCTTCCATCAATTTTTTCATCGCAAAAATAAAAGAAAATAGGAAAAGTTGCAGTCATATAGTTGGTTCCAGCCTTTCAGGATAACAGAGTTTGTGGAAGCTTAGAACTCTATCGATGGAACTAACAATTTCCCTAATCCGTTTGGATGTAGATATTGGAGGCCTTGAAATTGAATTGGGATCAATACCAATTCAGCCCAGGCATTGAAATGAGCTCAATGCCAATTGCGATTGTTTGGATGTAGATGGAATTGAGGGACTCAGGGGCTGAATCCGGCGATGAAACTCAACAACATGATGGAATTTTCGTGTTCTTGTTCCATCATTGTGCTGCAAATTTCATCTAGTTTTTTAAAAAATAATTCAAATTTTTGAATTTTTTAAATTTGAATTAAAAAACCGGACCGTTTTTTTTGTTTTTCCGATAACTGGTCCGGTTACCGACGATTTTGCAATCATATTTTTGTTTCCAAATTTTCAATATTTTGAATTTTGAATTTGAAAACTGGACCGGACCCGTTTTTACGATTTTTTTGGTAACCGGTCCGGTTACCCACAATTTTGCAATCATATTTTTTGTTTCAATTTTTTTAAAAAAAATCATTTTTTTTCTGAATTTTGAATTCAAAAATCGGAAATCCCTGATGAAGACGCTCCAATGCCACTCAATTCAGAGGGTCGAGCCTCTGAATTATGGGCAGGGCAATTCAGTTATGTTTCAATGCCATGGAATTGGCCTCCAATGCCAATTCCGAATTCCGGCGACATCCAAACACTGGAATTGGCTGTGCCCAATACCAATTCCCAATTCCAACTCTCAATTCCAACATCCAAACGCTACATAAGAGTCACACATGCTGCAAGCAACAAATCATTGTTTACAATATTGTTTTTTTTAGGAAACCGTCAGCATTTTCTCATTGAAACAAACGTAGTTTGTTAGAAATATGAGCACATACTCGAACTAGCAAGCAAAGGACCAAGGCAAAACAAGACTACCTTATTACATGGACAACAAAAGTACACCATTCATCTAAATTCTGCGTGGAGGTTGATCTGCTCCAAGAGAAGCTGTTGGTGCGACCGTCTGAGTAATATCATCAAAGATATTTTTCGGTTTCGTAGTTTCCATACTGTCCAAAGCAGAACCAAAAGCAGAGTGTTGCGAGACATCGTCGACATTCAGGAAGCAGATTAGCAGAGGGAAAGATCGCTGACCAGAATTTTTGGATGGAGGGGCAAATAAGACGCCCGGACCATGATTATGTCCACGGTTACAAGCTTTGGCCTCCGTGGCTATAGTGCAGTTTTGTTATAGTGCCAGCAGTTCGGACGATATTTGAAACCTTGGTGACACCGCCCAATTACTGAACAAGTATGCGTGCTCTTGTCTAGCTGCAGATCCAGAGAAAGAAGGAACATGTTTCGGCGGTCCACAAAATTTGGGGGGACAAGCAAGCAACGAGTCATCCAAATGATGACTGGTTTGGCAAATTGGCCGTGTTCCGCCGCCGGCAAGAAGGTTTGTGTTCTGTTCTCCAGTTGCCTCGACGGCGGGCGTCGGCGTCAACAAAAATTGGGTGGAGAACGCAGCCCGGGTCGCAGTGCCTCGGCTACTGCCGTTCAGCACGGCTTCCTCCGAGACGCTCCGTCTCTCTCTGCAACCCTCGTCGCTCTGAGCCAGCCTCCCTGACATTGGCCCGTGTCTTGCCAACCGCTTGGCTTGGCATCCTCACACCTGTTGCATGGCGTGCACGAATCAGTGTCGAATACTCCTATCCAGGAATACTGTCGATCTGAACCCGTTCCTGATTTCACTCGGACGGTCGGAATCCGATTCTCGATCGAGTTCCGACTCCGATTATCCCCCGACCGACGTCGTGTCCCGCTCGATCGCTCCCGGCCCGGCCCCTTATTTAACCACCATAAGAGCAACTCCAGCAATAGACCTTAAAATTAAGCCTCTACTTTCATTTTCCAAGCCAATATGCAAAAATAAGGGCTCAAAATTTAACTTCAACTCCAGCAATAAGTGGTTCAAGCCCCTATTTTGTGAAAGAAAAACGGTGGGACCCACAAATGAGAGGGGGGATTGGAGGACCCTAGGAATGAGGGTTTGGAGGTGGAATTTGAGGGGGCATGCAAAATAAAAGCCCAAGTAAGGTCCTGCTGGAGTTGATTTTTTGACCAAAGACCCTAAATAATAGAGTAGGGGCTTGAATAGGGTCCTTGCTGGAGTTGCTCTAAGGAAGCAGCAGCAGCTGCAAATCCAAAACAGCGAAACCGTACGTCGCCGTCCTGCTCGATCGCCTGAACCCACGAAGCCACAAGAGCTGCAGCTAGCGGTAATAATAAGCATACAATCAATGTCGGCGGCGGCGCTCCGGTCGGCGCTCCGGCGGCTGCCGCGCACCTTCGCCACCAAGGAGCGTCGGCTATTCTTGCCAAGGGACACCGTCCTTGTCAGGCCTCGGCTCTACAGCTCCGACCGCGTCGTCGGGAACCCCAACAATAACGTTGCCGCTATGGAACACGTGGCCGGCAAACTCGACGGCTTATGCCTCATGTTCCAGGAGCGGACCGCTATGATCAAGCAAATCCATGCAAATATACTGAAAAGGCGCGAACTTGAACTGTAAGTGTGTATTTATTTGTTATATATTATATTACATATATATAGCAATAAGCCATTCTTGAGTTTGAGCATTAATTTTTGAATGGTCGTGTTTGCTTGCTCAACCTACAGGGAAGCCCGAGGCAGAAAAGTGCTGTTTTGTGGCGTCACCTTCATCGCCGGCGTTGTCATGTACGTGAAGCAACGCTCGAAGAAAAACGAGGCTACGGAAGAGAAAAAGACATCCTAGTCCGAGAGAGAGAGAGAGAGATGTATATCCGTGAAGTACTGGCATGACATTTGTTGCGCAGTAGCGTTAAGATACTAGGTGAATTCCCCGCGCGTTGCTGCGGGAATTTATGGTTCCTTGTACGGTATCTAGACTGGGAAATAACAGTAAGTTTTTTTAAAAGACAAAGAAAAAGAAGTTGGGCTCTCAAAAAAAAAAAGAAGTTGGGAGAGCAATCCAATTAGGAACTACAATGGTTAACACGGAGGCCAAAATGTTTGAACAACCGCTGAGATATGTAAAGAAAGGTGAAAAAGCATTTGATTAGAATATAGTCATAAAGACGATGCAGCACATAGAATGAATGGAGGTTAAAGATCCTATCAAAACCGTAGCAAAACAATTGTTGTAATTCAAGATTTTCACAAACATATGGAGAGATGGATCATGGGAATGAAATAAAAGGTGCAAAAAAGTGATTAAAAAAATAGCGAGGAACAAAACAGAGCTGTGGAAAATAAGTGATAAAAATTAGACTACGTTGGAAATGTAATCATGCAAAGTGGAATTAGATTGTAGAAATTGTAATACTGAACACTAACAAAAGTGGAATCCATAATATCATCATGCCAACAGTTTTGTAGTACAGTAACGGAAGTAAAATTGATGGAATCCTCAGAGGCATTAGAGGGGACGGGTCATCTAAAGCTCAGAACAGAGATTGGGGGAAGAATAAGGCACAAAGGTTGCAATAGATATCGGGAAAGAATAAGTAGTAAGTGTCAATGGAATAAATGCTTGGAGCAGGAGACATTGTTGTGTTTTCTATGAGAAATGCAGAATTTGTTTTTTTTTTTTTTTTTTTGCGAAGAAAAGGGAGCTTTATTAGAACTTAAGGAGGTTCATTACAAACCGACGCAATGATGCGATCGGCCATGACCAGGTCCTTAATGCAATCAGGAACCTGTGAAAAAGAAACATAAGATTCTCCTAAGCGACAAGCGCGCTGCGCCAGCGAATGTGCAACAACGTTTTGCTCCCTTCCTATCTGGTGTACTTCAAGCTCCAGAAGAGAACGGCAGTCCACACGGATATCGCTGATGATCCCAGCGATTAGAGATCGATCACCCCCATCCTTCTTCAGTTTAGCGACCACCGTAGAACAATCTGATTCAAGGATCATGCCAATGTCTGGCCAACGTGCAGCTAGTCGAACGCCATCAAGACAGGCGGCAGCCTCCGCCTCCTCTGCATCCCTGCAGTGGAAAAGCTTCCTCCATGCCATCAGCAGCGGCTGACCAACAGCGTCCCTGATCACAACACCAAGACCGGCATTTCCTGTTTGAGCATTGAAAGCACCATCAACATTGACCTTGAATTTACCGCGCACTGGAGGTACCCATCTCCTGTCTTCCTTCGTTTTCTGAAGTGCAATTGTTGTTGCCGTCCCAACTGCCAATGCTTTTCCTTTCTCTTTCTTTTCATGAGCAAAGTACTGCTGTCGGGCCGACAACAGACCATCCATGTATCTCGTCAAGAAAATGACTGAACCCTCAATAGAGAGCTTCTCCCCTGCTTTTAGCACTCCATTCCTTACACTCCATATTCGCCAGATTAGCATAACAAAATTTGCTATCACATCTGCAGGGTATTTAATCAGCAGCCCAAACAACCATTCCGGCCCTGAATTAATCAAATCGTCTTGCTCAGGGAGAGGCCACACATCAGCCATAGCATTTCTCAATGCCACCGAGTGAGGACAGTGGATCAGTGCATGGAACACGTCCTCATCTGGTGCACCACAAAGCTCACATGTTGCTAGAGTATCCAGATGGCGGTACTTCTTGTTAGCTCTTGTTGGGAGTCCATTATTGACCACCTTCCATGCAAACACTCGAACCTTAGGAGGAACCTGCAATTTCCATAGCCTCTTCCACACTTCACGGTCACCGTCGGGAGATGAGCTGCTACTAGTAGCTCCCACTTCATGATGCAATTTTAGTGCTAATCGGTACGCACTTCTCACTGAAAATAAACCCGACCTTTCTTGACTCCAGGCCAACATATCCTCGGTTTGACGAGATGGCAATTTGATCTTCAGAATTGCATCCACATCCCACGGGTAGAAATATCTGCGCACCAATGTCTCATCCCAACAGCGAGAAGCATGATCAATCAAATGTGACACCTTTCTCAATCTACAAGTACGAATACTACCTGACACCTTCATATCAAAAGGCCTAGGAATCCAGTTATCACGCCAGATACGTATGGACTGCCCATCACCAACTCTGTAGACCACACCCTGCTTGAGTAGTTCCAGCCCATGTTCAATAGCACGCCACGTAGGGGATGCCTCACCTGCGACCACTGTGTCCAACAGATTGCCATTAGGAAAATACTTAGCTTTAAGAACTCGAGCACATAGACTGTCTGGAAATTCCAGAAGCCTCCAAGCTTGGTGAGCTAGCAAAGCTTGGTTGAACAGTCGCATATCCTTGAACCCGATACCACCATACCCTTTAGGCAAAATCATTTGTTCCCATGGCACCCACTGGACCTTCCTCCTTCCTCTCTCCGATCCCCACCAGAACGCCCTCACATGTTTCATCAGATCATCACATAGAGTTAGCGGCAATTTGAAGACGCTCATGATATACGTGGGAATAGCCTGTGCCACTGATTTTATTAATGCTTCCTTGGCAGCTGATGATAGCTCTTTCTCCTTCCAGCCCACCATGCGCTTCATGAGTCGCTCCTCGATTGGCTGCATGGTGTCCCTCTTGATCCTTCCATGAGGTGTTGGGAGGCCCAGATATTTGGCCTCAAACTCAACACGCTGCACCTCCAGTACTGACCGAACCTGCTCCACAACAGCAGCATCCAAATCCTCATTTACCAATAACGAACATTTTGCAGGGCTAAGCAACTGACCCGTACTCCTTTCAAAAATCTGCAGCAAGTCCTTAACGCTAGTGGCTTGTGCAGCAGTTGCTCGGAAAAATAAAAGACTATCATCCGCGAACAATAGGTGAGACACACTAGGAGCCCGGCGACAGACACGCAGGCCATCAATCAGTCCCTGGCCTTCATAATGCTTCATCAAGACAGAAAGACCATCAGCTACTAACAGGAATAAATAAGGAGACAACGGATCACCTTGACGAAGACCTCTTGACGGGGTAAAGGGACACAAAGGAGTCCCATTGAAGAGAACTGTGTAGCGCACAGTAGAGACACAAGTCATCACCCACTGTACCCACTTACTATGAAAGCCCAGCTTCACCAACAGCTCATTGAGAAAACCCCAATCAACACGATCATACGCCTTTGATAAATCCAGTTTGTAAGCCCCAAAATCCCCGCGTCCACCGACGCCCTTCTGAATAGCATGTATACACTCAAAAGCAATTAAGGCATTATCTGTAATTCTCCGCCCTGGCACAAAAGCACTCTGCTCTGGACTAATGATATCATCAAGAAAAGGCCGAAGTCTGTTAACCAAACATTTGGATATTACTTTGTAAATAACATTACAGAGACTAATGGGGCGAAAATCCTTTAGCTCCTCCGGGTTAGAGAGCTTTGGAATTAGCACTATAGCCGTGTCATTAATACCTTCAGGTAAACAGCCATCGACAAAAAACTTTCTCACTGCTGCAATGACATCATCCTTCACAATCGCCCAATGCCGCTGATAAAACCGTGCTGGAAAGCCATCGGGTCCAGGCGCCTTTAAAGGCCCCATTTGGAAGAGCGCATCTGCAATTTCCTGCTCTGAAAATTCTTTACATAGATCAACATTTATATCCTGACCAATCTTTGGTTCAATAAGTGCTAACAGCTCAGATGGATTCACATCCGGATCAGCCTCATATTGCTCCTTAAAATAATTCATTACCATCTGTTTCATCGCTCTGGGTTCATCACACCAAGTACCTTGGGGCGTTTTCAGCTTTCGGACCTTGTTCTTGCGTGCTCGCCATATGGCTTGACGATGAAATAGCTGGTGTTTCTATCACCCTCTCTGAGCCATGTGATCCTAGACCGCTGTAGCCACATCATCTCCTCTCTATATAGCAGCTCATCCATCCGATCAGTGATTTCCCGGACCTCGGCACGGGTGTGGTCCGGTGTAAGCTTGACTTCCTCCAATCTGCCACGCAGCACCTCCAGTTCCTTAGTGACCGAGCCAAAATTCTCACGGCTCCACGAGCGTAGTGCAGACTGAACACGTTGCAACGCCGCCATGACACCGCCCAAACATTCTCGGTCAGCAGCCGAGCACCATGCCTCTTTAATTTCAGTAGCCAAGGACTCCAATCTCTCCCACATTATTTCATAACGAAATATGCGTGGGCTGTTGTGCTCCCACACTTCCTTCTTGACCTCTAATAACAGCGGACAGTGGTCTGATCGAGACGACACAAGGTGTAGCAGTGTCGCCTCGCCAAACATATCACGCCATCCTGTGTCTGCTACTGCCCTGTCAAGACGAACTTTAACATTAGCAGCACCACCTCGGCCATTATCATAAGTATATGGCAGGCCAACAAACCCCAAGTCAGACAAGTCACAATCTGCTAGAGCATCTCTGAAAATTTCCATTTGACGTTCCGGCCTCGGACATTGGGAAAAATGCTCATAACCCCACATCGCCTCGTTGAAATCCCCAATTAGCAGCCATGGCTTATCAGACTCCTCCCTGAGGCGTCGAATATGTTCCCACATTGATGGTCTATCTTCTGTCCTTGGCTCGCCATAAACAAAAGTGACTCTGAACCAATCCTCGTCCTGATTCTCCCGGACCAGCACATCTATGTAACGTATGTGCTTCTCCAGCAATTGTACCTCCACAGTTTCATGCCAAAACAAGACCAATCCACCACCCTTCCCAACACTATCTACTGATAAGCAATTTTTCAGGCCTAGTCTCCACCGCAGCTTTTCAGCTCTCTTTCCTGACCTTCTTGTTTCTGCAATGAAAACCAACTTTGGACTTTTAGCTCTAACTAGAGCGAGGAGCTCTTGAACTGTCCGTGGGAGTCCCAGCCCTCGGCAGTTCCAACTCAAGATATTCATTGCTCCTAATCTTCACAAGAACTCGCTGACCGAAACGAACTTTGCCGACGATCCGATTGTGACTTCAGGTGGGGGAATTCCTCACCGGAATCCCCTTATCACCCCCAACCACAGATCGGAACAACGGAAATCCTTAGGTAGAGCGATCCAAAACACCAACTCCGTCGACCCAAGGCCACGGTAACAGAAAGAAGCACCAACTCCGTCGACCCAAGGTCACGGCAAAAGCACAAGTCCCCACGATGGGGAAGAGACGTCCTACGCCTGGAAATACCAGTTGTAGACGTGAAGGGTGTATCGAGTCCGGGAAGGACTCGATCAGGTCACACCAAGAGAACGCAGCAAAATCTCCTTCAGTCCGCCAGGGCGACTAGCAACGGATTGCAGCCAGAGACATCCACGTAACTCATTGATTGACCACGTAACTCTGAAGAACAACCACGTAACTCATCCATGATTCACCTTTACTCGCCATGCTAGAATCGCTGGCCGGAACTTCCTTCCCCGGCAGGCTGTAGCCTTAGCAGGGATACAACAGGCCGTCTGGCCTCACATCATGGCCGGCTTTGACGGAAAGCGGCGGCGCCGCCGGTCAGGGCCGTCAAAACCTAGTCGCTGCTGAGCCGCCGCCAAATCGCCTCCGGGTTTTCAGGAGAAAAACGATACGTGTATGATCTTTTAAAAGACAAAGAAAAAGAAGTTGGGCTCTCAAAAAAAAAAAAAGAAGTTGGGAGAGCAATCCAATTAGGAACTACAATGGTTAACACGGAGGCCAAAATGTTTGAACAACCGCTGAGATATGTAAAGAAAGGTGAAAAAGCATTTGATTAGAATATAGTCATAAAGACGATGCAGCACATAGAATGAATGGAGGTTAAAGATCCTATCAAAACCGTAGCAAAACAATTGTTGTAATTCAAGATTTTCACAAACATATGGAGAGATGGATCATGGGAATGAAATAAAAGGTGCAAAAAAGTGATTAAAAAAATAGCGAGGAACAAAACAGAGCTGTGGAAAATAAGTGATAAAAATTAGACTACGTTGGAAATGTAATCATGCAAAGTGGAATTAGATTGTAGAAATTGTAATACTGAACACTAACAAAAGTGGAATCCATAATATCATCATGCCAACAGTTTTGTAGTACAGTAACGGAAGTAAAATTGATGGAATCCTCAGAGGCATTAGAGGGGACGGGTCATCTAAAGCTCGGAACAGAGATTGGGGGAAGAATAAGGCACAAAGGTTGCAATAGATATCGGGAAAGAATAAGTAGTAAGTGTCAATGGAATAAATGCTTGGAGCAGGAGACATTGTTGTGTTTTCTATGAGAAATGCAGAATTTGTTTTTTTTTTTTTTTTTTTTTTTTGCGAAGAAAAGGGAGCTTTATTAGAACTTAAGGAGGTTCATTACAAACCGACGCAATGATGCGATCGGCCATGACCAGGTCCTTAATGCAATCAGGAACCTGTGAAAAAGAAACATAAGATTCTCCTAAGCGACAAGCGCGCTGCGCCAGCGAATGTGCAACAACGTTTTGCTCCCTTCCTATCTGGTGTACTTCAAGCTCCAGAAGAGAACGGCAGTCCACACGGATATCGCTGATGATCCCAGCGATTAGAGATCGATCACCCCCATCCTTCTTCAGTTTAGCGACCACCGTAGAACAATCTGATTCAAGGATCATGCCAATGTCTGGCCAACGTGCAGCTAGTCGAACGCCATCAAGACAGGCGGCAGCCTCCGCCTCCTCTGCATCCCTGCAGTGGAAAAGCTTCCTCCATGCCATCAGCAGCGGCTGACCAACAGCGTCCCTGATCACAACACCAAGACCGGCATTTCCTGTTTGAGCATTGAAAGCACCATCAACATTGACCTTGAATTTACCGCGCACTGGAGGTACCCATCTCCTGTCTTCCTTCGTTTTCTAAAGTGCAATTGTTGTTGCCGTCCCAACTGCCAATGCTTTTCCTTTCTCTTTCTTTTCATGAGCAAAGTACTGCTGTCGGGCCGACAACAGACCATCCATGTATCTCGTCAAGAAAATGACTGAACCCTCAATAGAGAGCTTCTCCCCTGCTTTTAGCACTCCATTCCTTACACTCCATATTCGCCAGATTAGCATAACAAAATTTGCTATCACATCTGCAGGGTATTTAATCAGCAGCCCAAACAACCATTCCGGCCCTGAATTAATCAAATCGTCTTGCTCAGGGAGAGGCCACACATCAGCCATAGCATTTCTCAATGCCACCGAGTGAGGACAGTGGATCAGTGCATGGAACACGTCCTCATCTGGTGCACCACAAAGCTCACATGTTGCTAGAGTATCCAGATGGCGGTACTTCTTGTTAGCTCTTGTTGGGAGTCCATTATTGACCACCTTCCATGCAAACACTCGAACCTTAGGAGGAACCTGCAATTTCCATAGCCTCTTCCACACTTCACGGTCACCGTCGGGAGATGAGCTGCTACTAGTAGCTCCCACTTCATGATGCAATTTTAGTGCTAATCGGTACGCACTTCTCACTGAAAATAAACCCGACCTTTCTTGACTCCAGGCCAACATATCCTCGGTTTGACGAGATGGCAATTTGATCTTCAGAATTGCATCCACATCCCACGGGTAGAAATATCTGCGCACCAATGTCTCATCCCAACAGCGAGAAGCATGATCAATCAAATGTGACACCTTTCTCAATCTACAAGTACGAATACTACCTGACACCTTCATATCAAAAGGCCTAGGAATCCAGTTATCACGCCAGATACGTATGGACTGCCCATCACCAACTCTGTAGACCACACCCTGCTTGAGTAGTTCCAGCCCATGTTCAATAGCACGCCACGTAGGGGATGCCTCACCTGCGACCACTGTGTCCAACAGATTGCCATTAGGAAAATACTTAGCTTTAAGAACTCGAGCACATAGACTGTCTGGAAATTCCAGAAGCCTCCAAGCTTGGTGAGCTAGCAAAGCTTGGTTGAACAGTCGCATATCCTTGAACCCGATACCACCATACCCTTTAGGCAAAATCATTTGTTCCCATGGCACCCACTGGACCTTCCTCCTTCCTCTCTCCGATCCCCACCAGAACGCCCTCACATGTTTCATCAGATCATCACATAGAGTTAGCGGCAATTTGAAGACGCTCATGATATACGTGGGAATAGCCTGTGCCACTGATTTTATTAATGCTTCCTTGGCAGCTGATGATAGCTCTTTCTCCTTCCAGCCCACCATGCGCTTCATGAGTCGCTCCTCGATTGGCTGCATGGTGTCCCTCTTGATCCTTCCATGAGGTGTTGGGAGGCCCAGATATTTGGCCTCAAACTCAACACGCTGCACCTCCAGTACTGACCGAACCTGCTCCACAACAGCAGCATCCAAATCCTCATTTACCAATAACGAACATTTTGCAGGGCTAAGCAACTGACCCGTACTCCTTTCAAAAATCTGCAGCAAGTCCTTAACGCTAGTGGCTTGTGCAGCAGTTGCTCGGAAAAATAAAAGACTATCATCCGCGAACAATAGGTGAGACACACTAGGAGCCCGGCGACAGACACGCAGGCCATCAATCAGTCCCTGGCCTTCATAATGCTTCATCAAGACAGAAAGACCATCAGCTACTAACAGGAATAAATAAGGAGACAACGGATCACCTTGACGAAGACCTCTTGACGGGGTAAAGGGACACAAAGGAGTCCCATTGAAGAGAACTGTGTAGCGCACAGTAGAGACACAAGTCATCACCCACTGTACCCACTTACTATGAAAGCCCAGCTTCACCAACAGCTCATTGAGAAAACCCCAATCAACACGATCATACGCCTTTGATAAATCCAGTTTGTAAGCCCCAAAATCCCCGCGTCCACCGACGCCCTTCTGAATAGCATGTATACACTCAAAAGCAATTAAGGCATTATCTGTAATTCTCCGCCCTGGCACAAAAGCACTCTGCTCTGGACTAATGATATCATCAAGAAAAGGCCGAAGTCTGTTAACCAAACATTTGGATATTACTTTGTAAATAACATTACAGAGACTAATGGGGCGAAAATCCTTTAGCTCCTCCGGGTTAGAGAGCTTTGGAATTAGCACTATAGCCGTGTCATTAATACCTTCAGGTAAACAGCCATCGACAAAAAACTTTCTCACTGCTGCAATGACATCATCCTTCACAATCGCCCAATGCCGCTGATAAAACCGTGCTGGAAAGCCATCGGGTCCAGGCGCCTTTAAAGGCCCCATTTGGAAGAGCGCATCTGCAATTTCCTGCTCTGAAAATTCTTTACATAGATCAACATTTATATCCTGACCAATCTTTGGTTCAATAAGTGCTAACAGCTCAGATGGATTCACATCCGGATCAGCCTCATATTGCTCCTTAAAATAATTCATTACCATCTGTTTCATCGCTCTGGGTTCATCACACCAAGTACCTTGGGGCGTTTTCAGCTTTCGGACCTTGTTCTTGCGTGCTCGCCATATGGCTTGACGATGAAATAGCTGGTGTTTCTATCACCCTCTCTGAGCCATGTGATCCTAGACCGCTGTAGCCACATCATCTCCTCTCTATATAGCAGCTCATCCATCCGATCAGTGATTTCCCGGACCTCGGCACGGGTGTGGTCCGGTGTAAGCTTGACTTCCTCCAATCTGCCACGCAGCACCTCCAGTTCCTTAGTGACCGAGCCAAAATTCTCACGGCTCCACGAGCGTAGTGCAGACTGAACACGTTGCAACGCCGCCATGACACCGCCCAAACATTCTCGGTCAGCAGCCGAGCACCATGCCTCTTTAATTTCAGTAGCCAAGGACTCCAATCTCTCCCACATTATTTCATAACGAAATATGCGTGGGCTGTTGTGCTCCCACACTTCCTTCTTGACCTCTAATAACAGCGGACAGTGGTCTGATCGAGACGACACAAGGTGTAGCAGTGTCGCCTCGCCAAACATATCACGCCATCCTGTGTCTGCTACTGCCCTGTCAAGACGAACTTTAACATTAGCAGCACCACCTCGGCCATTATCATAAGTATATGGCAGGCCAACAAACCCCAAGTCAGACAAGTCACAATCTGCTAGAGCATCTCTGAAAATTTATCCTGGTTCGGGCGATCGAAGCCCTACGTCCAGCAGTGGTGTAGTTGTATTGCTCGTAGTTGGGGTTACAAGCTCAGCGAGAGAGGGATGAGCTCCCAAGTCTCTGTGTGTGCGAGAGTGTGAGAATTGTGTGAGTTGGATTGTTCGTCTTTTTCCACGACAAGTCAAGACTCCCTTTTATATGTCAAGGGCCAATCCGACTGTACAAGGATGGAGGAAAGAAGAAAAAGTAAGAGAAATGAAAAGAGAAGTCTTGGTCTGCACGTTCTGGTAGGGGCCCCTCGCCGGCGTAGGTTGGCGGCTCGTCGTAGGCAGGCGGCCCGGGGCGTGATGGCGCGTCCTTCCGAGACGCCTTCTTCCGCGGGCGGCGACCGCTGTTCCGTCGTGCCGGGGGTGTCCGCGCCCTGTTCATGCGTACTGTTACGCTGTTCCATTACGGCCTCGCACTGTTACTGCGTGGAGAGACGTCTGACCGCTGTCAAACGTCCCTGTGGGACGTGCGAGGTAGAGGCGTGCTCGCCCGTGGTACGGGGAGGTTGCCCACTTGCGCGGGCAGTTAATGCGCTTCAACTGCCGCGCCTTCCCACCAACCCGTCCGACCCCTGCTCGCGCAGCGAGGGCCGGCCGTGGCGGTGGTGCGTCCGACCCCAGGGGTCGGGGTCCCGGGGTCGGACGAGACGGAGATTCCTCCGGCCCCGTGGGCAAGGAGCCGAGGGTCGGAGGGCCGTCTAGCTTCCTGGGCCTTGATGTCCCCGCGCGGGGACACGGCCCATTCGGTCATTGACCCATCTAGTTTATGCCGGCCTTCCCACGAGCCTTGGCGCGTTAGTTAACCAGGCTTTATTCGCGGTAATCGTGTCTTAGTGAGGTAACCGCGGGTACCCAGTTTTGGGTACCCGATAGTAGCCCCCGAGTCCCGTGCGGGGCGCGTTTGCGCCGTGCTCGGGACTCCTCCTTGGTCGAGAGTGCCCGCTTTCAGGCTGATATACTTTGGATTCCGGTGGGTGCGCGTGAGCGCACCCGCCGGGTGTAGCCCCCGAGCCTGGGAGGGAATGGGCCACTAGCTTCCAGGATTTTTGAATGACAGGGGAGATCCTTTAATCAGGTTGATCGCTCGGCTTGGTCATGTCAGACCGAATCTCTGGTGGGTGCGCGCGAGCGCACCGGCCGGGTGTAGCCCCCGAGCCTGGGAGGGAGTGGATGACTCGCTTCCAGGCTGAGGAAACGGGGATTGGTCCGGTGGTTTGATCGAGTGTATTGACATTCGAGCCGTCACGAGGGTTCTGTTCCTGATGGACGACTCCGTCGTCGTTGTCGGCACACGCCACGTCCCTGTCGAGCCAGGGAATCCTGTCAGGTTTCCGCAACCCGTGATCGTCCTCAGGCTTTATCTCCTTTCCACGCCAAATGGAATCTTATCTGCTCGTGCCGTTCGCCTATAAATAGGAGGGTGCTGGCGTTCGACCTTCCTCGTGCTTAGCCATGGAGAACCACCAACGCTCGAGCCCGTTGCTCGAGGCTGGGCGACGCAAAGGAGGTGCGACCTCGCCTTTATGCCTTTCCCTGGCCGTGTTGGCCTTGGCCTCGCCTGGTGCTATCCCTCGTGAGGAGCTGAGTTTCGGGGTCGAGCCCCCGACCCTCGTTCGCCGTGTGTCGGCGTTCGCCGGCTGGAAGGGGGCGAGTTCCGGTGAGCTCGTTCGCGGGCGGCTGGGATTTTGCCCGGGGTTCCGCAACTCCTCCATCGGGGGAGGACCATCCCGGGCCCGGAGTCACTTCCGAAGCCGTTAGGAGCGGTGGCGCCCGCGCGGGTCACCCTCGAGGTCGAGTCCTGTGCAACCCGAGCCCTTGGTCCTCCAAGAAGTGGCGGAACAAGGGCCAGGCCGGGAATCGCTCCCGAGGCGACCATGGCGGGGCCGGCTCCACCCTCGGGACGCCGGGCCACGTGTGAGCCGCGGAAGGGTCCAGAATTTGGACTTACGCGAGCTGGTGGTGGTCTCCGTGGCGCGTTCGCCCGAGGGTCGATTTATTTGTAGTTTTGTAGCGGGTTTCTTTCCGACCCCTTCTGAAGGGTCGGACGCATGTGTATCTCATATTTTTTGATCAAGAGGCACCCTGTTGCTTTTCCTAGGCCACGCTGCTGGCCCGAGTTGCGAATGCGAGCCCCCGAGCCCCCGTGCGATAGGGGGTCCGTCCGAGGGTTGTTTCGTCTTTTTACGCGTCTTCCCCCACGTATCACTGCGGTGTGATAGGGGTGCTGAGCCGTCCCGTCCGTTCCTCGATGGTTCGACGGCGGGTGCCCGATCGAGTTGCTAGCGGGTGAGTTCGCCCTGGCGTGCCCTTAGCGGGGATCCAATTGAGACCAGCTAGGGTCGACTTCATAAGATCCGTGGCGTCAATCCAACTAGTTCCCGAGTCCTTTCGATCGGTCTCGGGGGCCTTGAAGCCTTCTCGCGGTGAGAAAACCTTGTTCCGACTCTCAATCAGGCCTCGGACGCAACCGACAGAGGCCCGTGACGCTCCGCGCATCTGGGTACTGGCCGCTGGGACCCCTCTTTGGTCGCCCCTCACTCTTGTTTTGCCCAGAGCGGCTGTCGAACCCTTAGTTGGGCCAGCCTTCGCACTCTTGGGCCGGAAATGGGCTGTCGGAGCGTTTTTCAGCCCCTAGCCTACTTTACCTGTGGCCTCACCCAGCTTTCCGGACCGGATGGGCCGCTGTTGCCCGCGGATCTCACGCGAACATTCCGGATCGCGCCGTTACGTAAGGGGCGCGAATCTCGGGGCGGCGAACCGAAGGGACGCGTCCTTGACCTAGCTTCTGTGAGAAGGAAAAAGGAGAGAGAGAGAGAGAGAGAGAGAGAGAGAGAGAGAGAGAGAGAGAGAGAGAGAGAGAGAGAGAGAGAGAGAGAGAGATGCCGCACGGGACGGGGATTTGAAGAGACGCGACGGGCCAGAAAAGCCACGTCGGTCCGTCGGCTATAAATCAAGGTGCCGGTGCCCCGATTTACGCCTTCTCGCTTCCTTGCTGTTCCCCATCTTCCGTGCTACAGCGCTAGTCTTCCTCAATCTCCACCATTCACGATTTTTTCCCCGTTCGCATTCCTTCGCCGCATCGCCGCCGCGTTCCTTGCCCCTCGCGCACCTCATTCCCCCATGGCTTCGCTCGACCCATGGATGAACTCGTCGGTTTCGGAGGAGCAACTCGAGGAGTTGGTGGCGGGTGGATTGCTTGTTCCCCGCACCGCCGCGCAGGAGTGGATCGTTCCAGGACACGAGGGCGAGCCTCATCCGCCTCCTGGGTATGTTGTTTCTTTCGTCCCCTTCCACAAGCGTGGGCTGGGGACGCCTCCTCACTGGTTCCTTCGCGGTCTCCTCAAGTATCTCGAGATCGAATTGCATCATCTCAATCCGACCTCGTTCTTCCATATCGCGACCTTTGTGGCAATGTGTGAGGGCTATTTGAATATCGAGCCCCACTTTGAGCTCTTTTTCCACTTCTTCCACTGCACGCCCTACTTTTCCAAGTCGGGCGGCGTCACCCACCGTCCACCAATGGGGTGTGCGAGCATCCGGCTCCGCAGCGCCGGGGACAGATCCAAGGAGTACATTGAATCTGCGCGGGTCTCTTCCAACTCTGGGTGGCACAGGGAGTGGTTCTACCTCAAGAACGATCTTGCGGCGCCACTCCCGGAGTTCACCGGTCGGTACATCGAGATCCCGCCGAAATCCTGGTCATGGGGTATTGGGGACCAGGCGCGGACGAGGTACGGGTACCTCTTCGAGGCTGTGTTGGGGCTGCGGAACCGCGGCGTGACGGCCATCGGCTGTCTTGCGCTGTGCCACCACCGTCGGGTGCTTCCCCTCATGAGTCGGAAGCTCCGGCTGTGGGAGATGGTGCCGGGGGCGAACCTCGCCGGAACCGTGATGGAGGTGGCCGGCGAACCCGACCTAGAGAAGGTCATGTCCGAGACCTGCGGGAAGGGGAATCTTCCCCTCGTTGGGGATCGATTCGTCTATCCCATCCCCAACCATCCTCCGGCGATTCCCGACCTTGGCTGCGTCCTCCACGTGAGTCATTTTACTTCCTTCACGCTTTTTCTGTCACTGTCTTTTACTTAGGTCCACTTCCCCTTATCCGCTTCTGTCTTGGTTTTTTAGCCCGAGTTGTCTGGGAGTAAGTCTCGACCGCGCATCCTTCCGGAGGACGCAGCGCAGCGAGCCCTGAACCGGGAGGCTGCCGAGGCAGAGCGCCTGCGGAAGGCCGAGGAGAAGGCCCAGAGGGACGCCCGGATCCGGAAGGACAGATGCCGTCAGCAGCGGCGGAAGCAGGGGCTCCCCGTCTCCGAGTCAGAATCGGGGGGAGGGTCGGATGGTGGAAACGGCGGTGGCGGTGATGATGGTGACGACGACGACCAGACCGACGACTTCTTTGTCGCGCGCACAAGCGCTGAGCCGAGAGGTGGGGGGAGCGGCGACCCGGATCCCCAACCCGACCACGTCTGGTATGAACGGGAGAGGGAAATCCGGGAAGAGGAGACGTCCGACGATCTCCCGCCTCCTCCTCCGCTTCCGCCGCGAGACGATCCGGACTTGTCGGGGCGGCCTCAAGGTGCTCCGGCACATGGGGTTCCGACTGCTGTGGAGACGCCGACCGTGCTGTCCGCGGAGACTCCGGCGGTGATCGCGGCGTCGCCCAATGTCGCCGCTGCAACCACCACTGGAGGGTCGGGCCCGACCCCGATTCCCACCGTGCGCTCGTCAAAGCGCGGACAGGAGTCGCTTTCCGGCCACAAGCGGGGTGCTCTGGAGGATCGGCCGTCGTCAGACGACCGGACTTCTTTGGCGGCGCGCTACGCCCGAATTGGCGCCAAAACGAGGTATAGATTTTACTTTGCTTTCCCTTTGTTTTTGACGCTGAACTTGGGCTGATCCTTTGTTTTTGTAGGCGACTGGGGAATCTGGGGTCACCGACACTCGCCCCCATCAAGCAATTGCGCCAGAGGGCGGTAGAGATGGAGAAGGCAGAGGCGGCGAAGAAGAAGCCTTCCCCGTCGTCGGTTGATATCGGCGCAAGGCCGGGTGATGGCGACGTCGGGGCTCGAGGTGCGCCCTCCTTGGCCGAGGACACTCACGTCGACGACAGAGGGGCTCGGGGCGCGCCCGAGAGGAGTTTGGGCGCGGGATCGTTGTCCAACGTGCCTCGTCCGACTCCGCGGCCGGCTCGAGAGGACGCGTCCCCATGGCCTCACCCTCAAACCCCCGGGAGTTCTTTGGTGCTCATGGGGTGGGGGCCTGACTTCGCAGGGAGCGCGCGGCCGGTCGACCCTCCCGTCGTCCGGGAGTCGTGGAGACAGGTGGAGAGCGGGTGCGGGACCGCGCTCTAGGAGGCCCGTGCCGCCCACGACGCGTTGGGGAAGGTGCTCGACATGGTGAGCTTCCTGGGCCTTGATGTCCCCGCGCGGGGACACGGCCCATTCGGTCATTGACCCATCTAGTTTATGCCGGCCTTCCCACGAGCCTTGGCGCGTTAGTTAACCGGTCTTTATTCGCGGTAATCGTGTCTTAGTGAGGTAACCGCGGGTACCCAGTTTTGGGTACCCGACAATTGGCTTGATAGGAGACTGATATATAGCATCGTGGAGACCTTTCAGATGGCTCTATATTAATCGGTGAAGATGGGGGCAAGAGCACGCAGGTAAGTTTCTTCTCGTTATTACTCATGGAATCCAAGAGGCAGGGGGAATTGAGTAAGAGGAGACGACAGCTTTGATGATGCTACTTATTTCTCTTAATTAAGGCCATAGGTGGTGTTGGACGTGTGCTGATGGGCATCAATTCAAAATTAGTTGTGCTGCGGCTAATGGAGAGTAATTGTAGACATGATAGTGCTAATGAAGAGTGGCTCATGTCAGTTATGTGTTGGCAGGTGTTGCCGCTTGACATGAGGATGGAGTGATCTTGAACGGACGGCTAGATGGAGTTGAAAGGTCGCGATCTGACGGTGGAAACAAAAGTGATGATGTGGCGCAATGAGGATTGAGCTTTAGAAGAAAGTGGGTATGACTTATATAGATATTATAGATGTCTTTTTGTGTGTGTGCATTTTCTAGTTTCCCACTCCAATACCGTATCATTATATTACATTATTACTTCTATGTGAATTTGTGAGTTGGCCTCGTATATTCAAAAAGGAGTTCACAATAGATTTTTTTTAATATATACACAAGCGGTCAAAGCAAACACTCAACTTTGTTAACACGCACATGTACACCCTACGTACGAATCTTTGAGATTAAGAAGTCATCACTTGACACGCCATTTTAGCACTAGAAGAATAATCAGTTATATATAGCTACACGTGTTGAATCGGATACTTAACAAGTGTGACAGGCCCACATAATAGACTGCGTAAACGAAACAGTCGCACACAATGAACGGAAGAGAAGTTTGCGGGCGCATCTGGTGGGAGGAGTGAGAGCCGCAACATGTGTCAGCGCAAGAGTGCAGCGCACACTATTTCAATTGGATTCTAAACTTCAAACTAAAATTTTCTCTTGAACCGTTTGAACCATTGTGTTCATTAGAATTAATGCAATAAAATAAGATCCCACATGAGTATATTTTATTTTTTGAATTTTTAAATATCCAAATTTTCGAATGTATCATTCCAACATTGTTTTTTAGTTTCAATAGTTTTTACAAAATGTTGAGTTAGTATACTCAAAATGTTGAATCTAGTCATACACGATGTTCGATCCCACATAGACACAATTTTTTGTTTGGAATTTTTTGAAATCTAACATTTTAAACTAATTATTTCAACCTCTTTTCCTATTATTTCGATCCCATTCTACTAATTTGCATGAGGGAATTAGATTTTGCTAAAGCTTTAAGTGATCTATAAACCATTTGGCATTATGCATGTCTGATAAAAACAAAATTCTCTGCATGGGAGCCACAAAAGAATTGTTGATTTGTATGTTACACTGGGCAAACGAATTATTGGAATACTTGGTGCAAGAAAACTATAAAAGAGGTCTCCATTGTCAGTAATTGAAGAGCACAGTAAGGTTAGAGCACCCAATTTGCTGGAACTATGGCTTACTACATGGACATGTTTATTTTTGATAGGCATGGACATATTTCATTTTGACATACATGGACATGTTGAAACACATGTGTTGGCGGCCTGTTCGGCTGGCTGCTTTACAACCGTTTTACTGTAGCGGATACTGAAGAAATAACTGAAACACTGTATCTGCTGATTTGCAGTTACTGCAAAGCAGCAGGCTGGTTATTGACATAGCAAAATGTGTGCGGCTAGTTAGTGCTTTATGTTGTGATATACTACTCTAATTGCAGGACGACGTTGGTGTCGTCGAAAATAGTATGATCCTCACATTCTGATATAACTGTAAGAAAACAAGACAATAATGAAACAAAGGTTGGTGATCTTAGTTGACACACAATTTATATTTTTTTTCAGGTTCTACATAAAGTAAGGAACACGCCAGAATTTATTCTTCCATGAATTTGCAGCATTTAAACAGTTAAATATGCTTTGAACAATATACATGCAAAAGATTTTATTCATGCTATACAGAAGCAATGCATTAATTATTTGATGAGCAGGGAACATCAAGATTAATTTAGCAAAAGTGAGCTTCCAATTTTTTATTTTTTTTGAGATTACACAGTACAACTCAGACATTCACAACGCAC
This sequence comes from Eragrostis curvula, assembly GCA_007726485.1. Taxonomy (NCBI): domain Eukaryota; kingdom Viridiplantae; phylum Streptophyta; class Magnoliopsida; order Poales; family Poaceae; genus Eragrostis; species Eragrostis curvula. The sequence continues at coordinate 2,674,555 of CM017440.1, read as the reverse complement.
GCACACTCACCCCTATGAACGTACATACGCAAACCCTACCCCTATGAATATCTTCGAAGACTGAGCCGACAAATTCTGCAGATTCCCGAAGTCACCACTGGCGCCTCGCTGCCGACGGCCACGTCGCCTACCACTGAAAGCACAAATGCCGTTAAATCCTAGAAAATTCGCTCCCACAGGGAGTCGAACCCAGGACCTCAAAGGTGTTACTCGGTTGTCTTAACCACTAGGCCAAGACCCCTTTCACAAGTGAGCTTCCAATTTTATGAGCAGTAATTATTTAATTTTGATTTCACAAGTTGAATTGGCTTTAAGTGAAATAGCATGAACAAGGTACTTAACTAAGTGATACAAATCTAAAACTTTGCATGTCGACAGAAAGAGGGTAAACAATATTTCAGCATAGATGGTCACAGTTTATCAATCATATAATATGCATGACATGAAAGATAAAATGAAGCAAAATAAATAAAGTATCATATGAAACATGCTTACTAAATATGAAACAGGGCATGGATTCATTTGTAATGCAACACTGCAGTCATGGTGAAATTTCCTTAATTGGAGGCGATCACAGCTCCGACAGGAGGCGACGGACGGCGGCACGATATTGCGGCACCAGTGCTGCGCTCCGTTGCTGCAGCTGAAAGCGAGAGCAAGTGTGGGGAGCTCCTCCGGGCAGAGGATAAGGTGGGGAGCATGCACCTGGACAGGTTGAGGCTAGGAGCAATGAAGCTGGGCTCTGGCGTGGCGCTGGCCAGTGGCACGACAGCACCGGCCAGCTCGCCCAACCAGACGAAGGAGGAGGCAGGCGCAGTGTGTATGACTGCTGGGTCCGTTTTCCTTTTTTTTTCCTGAGATTCGATTTCCCCTCTCTGTTCTTGATTAAAATACACACTTTCAGAATTCCAGAAATTATGCAATTTTGTGTCTGTACAAAACAGGCCATGAGAAACAACTTTTATTTTGCGTCAACTTTAGGAAGTGCTACAGATTTTGAATTAAAAAAATCTGTTAATGTAGAACGAATTCAAACTTCTCATGATTTATTTTAAGGGCATTAAAAGACTTGATAAAATCTTTGAAAATTCTCATTAATTCTCTTATCTGATACTGTTATTCGTAAAGCTAAAACATGTGCATCTTTCTTCGCAAAAACAAAAACATGTCCATCTTGTATGGCGTATATGTGAGTTCCTTCGCCAGGTTCAATCTATCTTTAATGACTTCATATTATTTCTAATTTGATTTCCAAACCTCCAAAATTTCAAATTTGATGACCAGAGGATTCAAACATGCTCAAAGTTTGGTTTTCAAATCTTGGGCTGTGACAAATCTCTCCTCCTTAAAAGATTCTCGTCCCAAGATTCAGGACTCTTATGGGAGAGGCGGTATTGTCACGATGAATTAACTGACAGAACTTCGTCATGTGAGGGTGAGGCATGAAACGAACACCAAAAGAGATGACTTGGATATGAGTTCAAATCTGAGAGGACAACTCTGGATTCATATCATAAGGTACTGTGAGGGTCGATTGGCGTTCTTGTAAAAAAGGAATTTGAACTATCAAAACCGAAAATAATAAGGAATTGATCGAGTAGTCTACAAAAAGTGGGTCTTCGATTGTGATAGTATGTTTAGAGATAGCATGGCACACTCTAAGAATCAAGGATATCAACAATAGGATCAAAATTTTGCTTGCCCATTTTTGCTCATAGTTCTTAACTTTTATATGCATCCTTTCTTTGTTTAATAAAATATCGATGGTACATTGTGTGCTCGTATGATGCAATGCACATATGTGATGGTGCTCATGGAATGATGCAATTGCATAATGTCATGATGCACATGGCATGGTAATGGTGAGATGGGCATGATGCACACGTGTGTTTATTGATATGGTGCATATGTATGTCTCATATGCCATGACGATTCATTCATTGTGCACATGTAGTGATGCACATGGGCTTAATGCAATGAAAATTGCTAGTACAATGCTTAAGTGATGTTGTGCAAAATACACATGGTTATCTTGTAAAATTTAATAGTTGATCAAGAATGAGAAACCACAAGCAAGGAAAGAATGATAGTTTTCAAGGTTGTAAAGCTTCCTCGCATAGGGTGTGTTGGTAAGAAGTGTTCTTGCCAACAGTCTTGGTTATAGGGCCGTGCTTGGTTCAGAGCCATCACTCGCCACGCCGTTGGTTCGGCGCTGCCGAATTTGCGGCAGCGAAAATCGACGCCACAACCTTGGCTTTAAACAACAAGCAAAACAACAGCAAAATGTGTGGCGCGATGATGTCTTCACGTAAACCAAGCAGCAGCGTTCTGCGGCGCCGCCGAAGCTTTGGCATGGCAAAGTGAGGCCGGGAACCAAGGACACCCTAGGATCCCTGGTTGGTAATAGAACAATGGCCAATGGTAGCGTTTTCAAATTTTGGGCTGTGACAACCTCGAGATGGAGTTATTGTCTAGGACAACAATTAACATACATAATCATTGCCGTCGAGTATCCCGAAACGTGAACTAATACTATGTGAGATCACACTCGGTAGTTGTTGCTGTTTGAACGTTACACTTGTAAATGTGAAGGATGAGGGATTAAAAGCCAAAAGAATAGATAACCAGATCACTTACATCGTGTAATTAAGCAACTTAAGTATGTGACATGGAAACCACTGGAGTAATTTATTAAACTTAATTATGGGCGTGTTGTCGCGGCCGTTCAGGATTCTTGTTACTCAAATCGTCTCGGCGGCTCTTGGCTCCACCTCACGGCATCAAGAGAGGGACGACCAGAGAGCGTTGGGCACCAACAAGAGGCTACGATCTGGGCTGCTGAGCTCCTGGTGCCCAGGAAATGTCAGGAGGCAACGACACTAAAGGTAGATTCTTACGCCTGAACGCACTTGAACCAAAAAAAAAAAAAAAACTAGTCCTATACGGGAACAAGCAACCCGGCTTTTTATTAAGAACTAGACATTCTCATGTAGATATAGAAAACCCCCGAACCCGTCTCTCTATCCTTACACGGTGTGACGCTGGTGTGACTCCAAGGAATCAAACCCGAGTGGGCTGCGTGGGTGACGATGCCTGAATCTAGAAACTACTCTTGGGATAATTTTTTTAGAACAAATACACATGGAGATATCTTCAAAAATATCATATAGAAATGATATACTAATGCGGTATTGCACTAGAAAATGCCAAAAAAAATCTCCACGCTACTTCTGTTGTACGACAAAAAGTTATTTCTATACTACGTATAGCATAAAACAGTAAGCTTTATTGAAGCATAACAAAGTCCCACACATATATCCTGGAGTAGCTCTATGACGTCTACTTTTCTTCTGTAGCCTTATTTTCCTTGGAGCACCGCTTCTTCCCGTATGTGAGAGTGCCGGCTATGATGGTGGCAACACCAAATAGCACTTTTCTGCCCCTAGCTTCCCTCCGGGTTAAGCGAACAAACACACACGGTCAATAATATTATTATAGCTATTAACTAACCACCCGAACTAATAATTTACAAATAGCTAGCTTGGGTCATGCACATATTTTTTTAAAAAAAACTAGTAATCAAGACGGGCTTGTTGCTTCTTTACACTTACAACTCAAGGCGCCTATGCCTCTGTTGCATACTAGTAACCTCAATTTGTTTTGCAAGACAGCGCTGCTGAATCGTATGGTTTAATTCTTTGATACTGGACATGCATTCCTCGGGAATTCGTATGCAGTTTCTGTTTATTCTAAAAAATATAGGGTGGTGTAGTCCGTCCATTTGTAGTTTATGTTCCTTCTGGGAAAAGTAGATTGATGTCCGTTAGATGTTATATGACCTTGCAAGGTTTCATTAAGCATTTGGTGGTTTGTGAGGGCGTTTGTGTTCTTTCTGCAAGTAGGCAATAAAAACAATGGGTCATAACAATGAGTAGTGATGTAAGGTTATAAAAAGAGTAAATCACCAAACAATTGTTAGCAGAATAATAAAGAACCACTCGCATTATGAGAATGAGGAGGCCCTTAAATTTGCCGATCATTGTACATCAGAATGCTAAAACATCCAACTTTAATACTTGAGCTGTTGTGCAAGGGCACAAACGTCTGCCCTCCTCAGAAGCTCGTTCAAAAAATCGAACACAACGGCCAGTCCATTGAGACGAAGGAAGCTTTTATATGAACGGCTATCAATGAAAGCGAACAAGATTTTGGATGGCACGCTGAGAAGCAGACGCATTTGCTGCAGGAGTTCAAGATTAACATTGAAGGAGATAGCAAGCTCACTGAGAAGCAGTCACTAGTTTGCTTTTAAATAGACCATTGCTTGATTAGTTGGCTTGCTATTTAGGAACATATTTCTGTCGATCTCGATGTCCTCTAGATTCTGAATAGTTGCAGCTTTTGAATGTTTGGGTTAGAGATATCAGCTTGTTTCACCTCAAATTTTTCACTACTAGAATTGATGAGTTTCCGTAGGCCCCATATTCCTAGGCAAAACTCACTGACGTGCAAAGCATCAATCCCTACTGCTTCCAAGCACATCCCAGGGAAGCTATTTGACCATATTTCAATTTCTTTTGCTATTTGCATATATATTTTGTGGTTATTTTTTCACTTATGTCCATCTATTGCCCCTCAAACAAGAAAGGAATAATCACGGAACAAAACTTATTTTATTGTACATCTAGATTTATTTGTTACATATTCCACCACACTCTTAATTACATGTCCACCCAAGAATAAAAGTTGACCGATTCACATCAACCTATCTGCTTCTAAGAACAGGCACTACGACGGTAGAAGTAGAATCCCTCTTGCTTCATGGGCACCAGCAGTTTACAATGACGCAGCTTCAGAGCACCAAATGACAGCATCAGCAAGCTCTGCAAGGGAGTAGAGCTAGAAAAATTAAGCAACATGGCTGGTTAGAGAGAGAGAGAGAGAGAGAGGAGAGAGAGAGAGAGAGAGAGAGAGAGAGAGAGAGAGAGAGAGAGAGAGAGAGAGAGAGAGAGAGAGAGAGAGAGAGAGAGAGAAATTTCACCGCACTCCATACCTCACTTGAGAAAGTAGATACTGCCCCTGTTCTGACCCATATTGGTAAGGCACAAAAGAATCCATCCCAGGCTTGACATTAAAAGGAAATCACTCTAGAATTAGTTGGATTTGGTTGAATAATCATGGCTGGATCTGCAGAAGATGGCACAATATGAAGAAGAAGGCTACCATTACCTAAATCTGGGGCACTAGGAACCAGCTTGGCGGAAAATTGGGGTCGTTGACTCGGGCGTCATTTGCAGCTTGACAGCTACTCAAGGTGGCAGTGTGGATGCAGAGAAGAGAGGTGGGACGGTGGTGTAGCCATGGGAGGACAGGGGAAGTGCCGCGGCAATGTGGTGTCGATGTGGTGAGGACAAGCCTGGACTAAAGCTTTGAAGGAGATGACTTGAATTTTTTGGGCTCTGTGGCGCTGGTGAGGCTTCAAAATTTTGATCTGTTTCGGCAGAGAAGGGAGGAGAGACGACCTCACCTTGCTGATGCGTACCTGGGAACTGGGGGTGCATAGGTTCAGGTAGACAGGGACATGTTGGTGACGGAGGACCTTGGGGTCACCAGCAGCCTTGCAGGCAGCAAGAGGATGAGGTGAGTAGATAGTGAACTGGGCTTGAGGATTAAACAGCCAAATGCAGTAGAAATCTTTGGAATGAAGAGGTGGGATGAAATTTGTTTCCCTATGAATGTTACCAAGATTGTAGGGAATTAGTCTAGCATGGCACTGTAGTGGTAGGAAGACGCATGTAGTTTGTATGGAACCTGATGCGGCTCAAAAGGGCTTAAATATTTCAGTTTTCAAGACTGAAAACAAAAGCAAAGTTGGTAACGATCTATACGTAAATTCTGTTTTAATTGGTGATATTCCAGTAATGCTATCAATGGAGGAAAGCTGTAGATCAAAGAGCACTCGAGAAAATAATTGCATGATAGTTGCAGCTCGTAGACAGGAGAAGAACTCAAGGAAATATATTTGTATTGGTACCATGCAGATTGAGCTCGAGGAGACATCAGGATGATGTACTGCCTTTATGGCTGTGAGCTGAATACAAGGACGAGAAGGAGCTAATCACATTGTGAAGTGCTTGGATTAGGCAAGGTACCAGACTATTTCTAGTGTGAGTCTTAGCCTGGTTAGTTAGTCGGTTTTGTTATTTTATTTGGGTCAGTTCGTTTGGAGTTGTTTTGGTTGAGTCGCACCAGGACTTTGTCGAGTCCGACTAGGAGCCAAGAAGTCATGTGCCTGCGTGCACTTATATGGCCTAGGGCCGGCCGTGTAACAGGGGGAGTTTTTTTTGGATCTGATTTTCCTCGTGGCCAGCGAGAGACCTAGAGGGCGATTCCCTCTATGATTCTTTCGAATTGTTGATTGAGATCGATTCCTGCCGGGATCGCGGAGAAGGGCGAGTCCAGGTTCTTCTACCTGGGAGCGTGCTTTGAAATCAAGGATTTCCCTCTCTAAATTCTGCCCTAGATTGGTGCAGGGGTTTGAGAGTTTATCTAGTGCTGTGTTCCTGCAACATCAAGGTTTTAGTAAACGGAGTAATTTACAGTTTATTCTTTGGAGTTGCTACTTGGATTATCTATTAATCTATTATTCTTGCCGTGAGATCCTGATTGTGGTGCTGTTGGATGGTGCATTATTCTTTTGGACGTTTTCTTACTGTTCAATTGATTAAGAAGCGAGTATCATTGTTGTTGCTAGTACCGTGAAAGATAGGGCATATACACGCATCAGCTAGTGTGTCGCTAGTTGATCCGTATCAGAACCTCTGCCTTTCCCTTGGGAACGCCTTGGCGCTGTAGGGAAAGCTTCTTCCCCTTGGATTCTTATTGTGTCGGTAGTGTTGGTCAGAAAACTACATGCGTCAAGGCCTTTCCAAGGGAAAGGACGCTGAGGCTTATGGCGTCCAGCATCGGACGCTACGCGCAACTGCGTCCAGGGCTGGATGCTGCTGTCGACGGCGTCCCGACGCGGGCCGGCCCACTAATCCAAACGTCATCTATCAGTAGTTCCTCCATAGAAATATCTATGGAACTTTTGCTCCAGATCATTCCAACTATTAATAGAGTTAGCAGGCAGTGACGAAAACCATGCAAAAGCAGGTCCCGATAATCACAACGAGAACAGCCTGACTTTCCACAGATCCTCAGCCGAAGCCTCTCCACATTGAGCAAGGAATCGGCCAATGTGTTCCATCGTAGAAGTGTTATCTTGTCCGGAAAACATGGTGAAATCTGGGACTCGATACCAATGAGGCAACGACACCTTGTCAAACCAGTCAGGGTATGGTTGCCGATACAGAGTAACATGTATTGGCTTCAACCCAAACTGCTCCTTATTATTTTTTTTTACGGTGGGGGGGGGGGGGGGGGAATCCCCACCTGAATTTCCATTAATAATAATGGTGGCCAAAATCGGCCCAATAATAATAATGTTACAGCAGAGGGTGGGACAATAGAACACCAAGAATTACAGGGACAAACAAAGACAAAACACAACTCTCAGAATTACAGGAACTGCTCCTTATTATATCCCTGCGGGGGCACGTATACATGGAATGGCAGATGTAAACTTCTGAATTGGTGTTGGGTGTGGGGAGGGAATGGCAGATGCAAACCTTTGAGTTTTTGTAAATCCTTTATCTATGTCCAGTTTATTCTTGAACAAGTAGAGTGATGTAATCTGTTGGATGTTTATTGCTTTGCAAGACATCATAAAACATTTGATATTTTATACTTGTTCTCTCAAAATCACGTATTTGTTTATTCAGACTCTGTGTATGTTACTGAAAGATATGTCATTCTAGCTCTCATGGGCATTTATAGTGTAGGATTAGGATATGTGTGCGTTAAGAGAATTTGCGCGTCTGTAGATGAGCGTCTTATATTTCAGAGAAAATAGAATCTGTGGTGAATTCTTTTTAGAGCAAATACAGATGGAAATATCTTCCAAATAATTTACATAGAAATAATATACTAATGCGTTGTTGCACTAGACAATGAAAAAAATTATCTTCACGTTACTGCTGTTGTACGACAAAAAAAAGTTATCTCGATACTATGTATAGCATAAAATGCAATAAGCTTTATTGCAACATAATAAAGTCCCACACATATATATATCCTGATGTCTACTTCACTTCTGTAGCTTTGTTTTCCTTGGACCACTGCTGCTTCATGTACGTGACCATGCCGGGTACCATGGCGGCACCACCAACTAGCACTTTTCTGCACCTAGCTTCCCTCCTGGTTAAGCGAACAAACACGCACAGTCAATAATATTATTATCACTATTAACTAACCACCAAAACTAATAATTTACAAATAGCTAGCCTGCGTCATGCACATATCCAAAGAAAAAGAAGAAAAATATAGTAATCAAGAAGTGCTTATTGCTTCTTTTACAATTACAGCTTAAGGCACCTACGCCTCTGTTGCCTACTAGTAACAACAATTTGTTCTGCTAGACGGCGCAGCTGAATCGTATGGTTCAATTCTTCGATAATGGACATGCATTCCTCAAGAGCCCTTGCATCCTTACTACAACCCTGCGGGGGCCAACGTTTGCAATTCCGTTTTGACCAGAAAAATCGGGCCAGACCGAGATGTCCGGTTACCACGAAAACCGGAAAAACCAGTCAAAAATTGGATCAAAATACAAATAACAAAAATTGAACAAAAAAACGTCAAAATTGTTGGTAAACCAAACGAAAATTCCGGTAAACCGGACAAGAATTCTGGAAAATCGCTTTAAAGAGAAAAAATGAAAAATTGTAAGACAATTGAAACAAAAAATATGTTAAAAAACTAGATCAAATTTACAGTCCAATGGTGTAAACAGAACACATAGATTTGATCGTTTGGTTTGTCAAAAAAATCAAGGAAGGTTGCTAGTTTGAATTTTTATTTCTTTTTTCTTCTTTTTCAACCCAGAAAACTTGCTTGATTTCTTACCCATCAAACAATAGAATTTGCATGTTCTTGTTCCACCATTGTGCTGCAAATTTGATCTAATTTTTTTACATATTTTTATTTCAAATTTTGTTCAATTTTAAATTTTTGAATTTTGAATTCAAAAACTCGAGAACCGGGTAAACCGGACTGGACCGGACCAGTTTTTCTGGTTTTCACGGTAACCGGTCCGATTTACCTTGGTTTTGTAAACCATGGCGGGGGCACGTATACATGGAAGGGTGACTTAGTAAGGGGGAAAACAATAGAACTTTTAAAATATCTACAGATGTTATCATTTGAAACATTAAAATATCTGGTCAGTAAACCACAATTCAATGTTTAAATATGATGTAATTGAGGAGGAGAGGTTTAGACTTTTAAAAATTGTTGAGTCTCTTTTGCCTTTTTTGTTTTCGATGAGGGGCTGCCTGCTGAAGTGTGGCACTAGCTCGAACACCATCATGTTTGCCAGTAGCTCTATCGTCACATGCCTCCTCACTACCAGCAGCACCATCATCTTTGCAAGAAACAATATTTGCAAAAAAAAAATTATGTAATGTAGATGGATAAAAAGTTACTGACTGCTCATAGATATGAAGAATTTAATTGAAGTTGAAACTCACCATCGCCTTCACTATATCATCAGAACTGTTGTCCCCTGTTTCAGCATATGTTGGGCTCTGAAGTGACCCCTGTAAAAAATCAGACACATCATCACCATCACTACCTTCTTCCTCTTCCTCACATCGTACCTTCCTTTTCTTTTTTACCGCTGCACTCATTGTTTGATCACACCTTCCTTTTCTTATTACTACCCTCCGTGTCAAAAGAAAACTTCCTCTTAAATGAAGTCAATTCATCTGCGTCCATTTGTAACTCATCAATGAAAAATTTGCTAGGATTGGAGGATTTAGATTCATTGTCATCATATTCATCTAGAGTTCGCAAGCTAATAGATGATTGGCTTGCCTTCATCGTGTAGAGACAACGTCCATCAAAATACTACAAGGATCAGACTCCCTTTGTTGAAGGTTTTGCATTTCTTGAAAGCTTTGTAGGTCGGCCTCATAGTGTTGGATGCACAGCTTCAAATTGTAGTGCACATAAACCAATTTGTGTAGCTTGTCATATCCCAACAAATTTCTCAGATTTGTAAGAACAAAAGAGAAAGTAGAGTAATCTAGTCCGTTGGATGGTTATTGCTTTGTAAGGTTTCATAAAACATTTAATGGTTTATACTTGTTCTATCTATAATTCTGATCGCTTATCCATTGATCAAAATCACATATTGGTTTATGTGGACTCTGTGTATGTTTACTTCTCAATCTCAAAGATGTCTCGACCTAGTCCTCATGGGCATTCATAGCGTAGAGTATTTGTGTGTTAAGAGAGGTAAGTTTGCACTTCTGTATATGAGCATCTTTATATTTCAAAGAATTGAATCTGTGGTGAATTCTTTTTAAAACAAATACACATGGAAATACATGTAAAAAAATACACATGGAAATATCTTCCAAAAAAAGTTCACATGGAAATAATATACTAATGAGGTATTGCACTAGGAAAAACTATCTTCATGCTACTGCTGTTACGACAAAAAGTCATTTCAATACTATGTATAGCATAATGAAATAAGCTTTGTTGCAACCTAATAAAGTCCCACACATATATCCTTATATGATGTCTACTTGTCTTCTATAGCCTTGTTTTCCTTGGAGCACTGCTTCTTCGCGTACGTGAGAGTGCCGGGCGGCAGCACCAAATAGCACATTTCTGGCAGTAGCTTCCCTGCAGGTTAAGCCAACAAACACGCACGGTCAATATTATTACAATTATTATTAACTAACCACCCGAACTAATAATTTACAAATATTTAGCCTATGTCACACACATATTTTTTTTTAAAAAAAAAAGAAAACTAGTAATCAAGAAGGGCTTATTGCTTCTTTACACTTACAACTCAAGGCGCCTGTGCCTCTGTTGCATACTAGTAAACTCGATTTTTTTTATTTTTTTTTTGGGGATCATACTAGTAAACTCGATTTGTTCTGCTATACGGCGCTGCTGAAGCGTACGGTTTAATTCTTTGAGAATGGACATGCATTCCTCAAGATCGCGTGCATCCTTATTACAACCCTGCGGGGGCACGTACACATGGAAGGACAACTTAGTAAGAGGGAGAAACAAAATGGAACTTGTTAATAAGAACCACCAACGCATCAGTAAAGACGAGACAGGAGCTGCGGAGCACATGATTACCTTGGGGTTCCCCATGGAGTCGGAGGAGCTGTAGAGTCGACGCGGGACGACGGCCTCCCTTGACAAGCCCAGGGTCGAAGGCCGCTGCCGCCGGAGTGCCCGGCAGGAGGCAGACCGGAGCGCCGCCGCCGCCGACATGATGCTCTCGTGAGTTGTGGCGATTGATCTAGGAGTGAAAAAACGTTGTTGGCTGCTGATGATTCTTCCTCGCGCTTGTTAAATAGTAAGGGCAGGAAGCGAGCGGGGATAAGACGGACAGAGAATCAATTGGAATCGGATCACAACGAAATCTGTTACTAGGTCAGAACACGAACGCAGTGGGCGCGCACACGCGCATGTTACGTTATCGGATTCGAGGCTGATCCGTCCGTGCCAAGCATGCGTCAGGCCCGTCCCTTGACAGGGACAAGGTGGCCGGCTGGCCAGGGCCTCCAAAAATTTGGGGCCTCCATTCTGCTAGAAAAAAAGGCTAAGCAAAGCTCAAAAGTGAAGAAAGCTCAGTGTAGCCTGGTTTAGGGAAGCGAAAGCAGGCAGTTTACCGCTCACACGATTGATCGACGCGGTTCTGCAAGTGCAAATTAATGTTTAGCTTCCACCCGAAGCCATCCTGCTCAGCTGGCCTTCTTCCTTCTATCCCCAGAAGCCCCAAATCGTAGTTCTCAATCGCGTTCTTTCCCAATTCCCGGACTGCCGACTAGACGAGACCGCGCTCGTTCCCAATAGGCACACCAGTGCAGCGCGTGGCCAGGACTTGCGGCTAGGGCTGGGCATTCGGTTAACCGGATTTATCAGATTCATCAACCGAATTAATCACAGTTAACAGAAATTAGCAAAAATTTTAGGTATTTCGGTTCGGTTAATTTCGGTTTTTGGTTTAACCGCGCCCACCCCTACTTGCGGCTGGTGCGTGAGGCCTGAAGAAATTAGCAAGGCAAGCAGACAAGTAGGCAGTAGTCATGTTCTTTTCGTTTTCTAATCCAAAATGCGCGCGGGGGGGGGGGGGGGGGGGGGGTGGGCTCTCCATGTTGTATTGTTTCTTTTTAATCTTGGCTTATCAAAAAAGTATCAATCATCACAAATTATCATGTATTCTAGAAACGTATGATTCTGGTTTTGAAAAGCGTAAGAAGAGACAAAAACTAAAAGTTGCAGCTCAATCCAAAAGTGCTCATGATAGATTTGTTGTGAAAAAACCTCAATTTATTCTCAAAATCAAACTCTAGAAGCTGAAACTAATAGTGAATTTGTCGAGCAATACTTTTACTCTTTTAGCACTACTTTTACACTTTCAACAGAATATTTCTAAATATTGTGAAAGCATGTATTGAAGTTAACTAGAAGTGTATTTTGACCATATAAAATTTTATGTTTTAGGACCTCATTTCTCATTTTGCACCGGGGCCTCGAAAACTTGGAGACGGCCCTGCATGCGTCAACTGACTCTGCGCTTGTTACTTGTCACACTAATCTCCGTCCCGTCATTGCAAAACTGACTCTGCTTTTGCGATACTGTTGCTGACAATCGGTTCCATGTGTGCCAACCATCGTACTCCTACGCTGTTAGCGGCAACTAGATGGCTAAAATGTGCTTGGTTTGCACTTTGTAGGTTCAGTGCTGTCATAAAAATGTGCATACATCGAGACCGTGTTCGTTCGACTAAATTTAGAAACAACACGGTGTAATAAATCCAGTTGCACGTTCTTGACAAGGCCGATGAATGGTTGCTGTTTATTTGTGAAATTTGTTACTTCACAAGACTGATGAATCCATAGATCATTTGTTTGCCGCTTGGCCCTCCAACCAAAATTTTGTGGGCAGCGATCTTCACTGCTTATTGACTGTCGGCGATGTCTGCTCGGCATGTCACTCTGCTTTTCATGGCTGGGTGCCCAACCTCGTAACGCTCTGCTTTGGACAGTCCGGAAACGACGAAACCGAAAAATTCAGCTTCCTTGCACGCCTGTGGAAGGTAGCTTCAAGATCAACCTCCACGCATAATTTAGATGACTGGTGCACTTAATTTTGTTGTCGATGTAACAAGATAGTCTTGTTTTGCCTTGGTCCTTTGCTTGCTAGTTCGACTGGCGCATGTACGTAGTGCCCCCCATATTTGTAACAGACTACGTTTGTTTCAGTGTGAAAATTCTGGCGGTTTACTATATAAAAAAAGACTGATGAATAAACAATGATTTGTTGATTGCAGCATGTGTGACTCCTAGGGAGCTCATGAGCAAATTTTAATTTCATCGAATACAGTTCTCAATTTCCACAAACTCTGTTATCCAGAAACCAACCATATGACTACAACTTTTCCTCTTATTTTTTTGTGAGGAAAGAATTGATGGAAGAAAATCAAATTGCAGGGTTGCAACGTCGCCCTATCAGGAGGTGTTACAAAATAATTTAAAAAATAAAGTTTATTACTAATAACATAATAGTATTCTCGGAATGCCCCTTTCTCTTTCTTTTTTTTTTCCTTTTCTCACGTGTCATCCTACTTTGAACATGGAGGATAAACCCGTCGTTTAATTATTGTATTTGCTTTCCCTATTTGTATTTAGTTCATATCATCAATTACCAACAAGAAGCGTACCTTAGGGAACAGTGATTTTCTTTCTTGAAACACAGTTTACCTGCATGAGTACCCATCCTAACACATGCATGCACTCTACTCCTAGTCCTATGAGTGTCAATGAGACTGGGTTGTCCGATCTTGAGATTTATAAAATCACCGCAAGCACTTTTTGAGTGAAAAAATAATTAACTGTAAATATAACACCCGTGTCGACCCGTGTCGAATCTAAGACTTGAATCCTGTGAGTTTCGTTTCACCACTTGGGATAGTGAAAATTGCAATATGAAATATACAATCATGATAGTGATCCATGCCCTTCTCAAGCGTAGTGGCGCAACTAAAACTCTGTGACGTTCCGTTTCTTGGCGACCCACCTCCTCACAACGGCTAGGCCACCTCCTCCTCACAACGGCTAGGCCACAAAAACAAGGATCCTGAAACACATATTGCAGCTGCAGATCAAGTATCGCTTCTGCCGTCACGCCACAAGGTCACATCACTTTTCGACTAGGATGTCTTGTTATATATCTTCCGTAGCCTTGTTTTTCTTGGAGCGTTGCTTCACGTACATGACAATACCGGCGATGATGGTGACGCCACCAAACAGCACTCTTCTACCTCGGGCTTCCCTGTATAGGTTAAGAAATCAAACACGACCGTTCAATAATTAATGCTCAAACGCAAGAATGGCTTATTGCTGTATATATGTAATAATATAAAAACAATAAATAAGTACACACTTACAGTTCAAGCTCGCGCTTCTTCAGTATATTTGCATGGATTTGCTTGATCATAGCGGTCTGCTCCTGGAACATGAGGCCTAAGCCGTCGAGTTTGCCGGACACGCGTTCCGTAGCGGCAACGTTATTATTGGGGTTCCTGACGACGCGGTCGGAGCTGTAGAGCCGAGGCCGGACAAGGACGGTGTCCCTTGGCAAGAATAGCTGACGCCCCTTGGTGGCGAGCGTGCGCGGCAACGACGACGGCAACCGCCGGAGCGCCGACGCCGACATTGATCGTATTATGCTTATTATTACCGCTAGCTAGCTGCAGCTCTTGTGGCTTCGTGGGTTCAGGCGACCAAGCAGGACGGCGACGTACGTTTCGATGTCTTGGATTTGCAGCTGCTGCTGCTGCTTCCTTATGGTGGTTAAATAAGTGGCCGGGCCGGGAGCGATCGAGCGGGACACGACGTCGGTCGGGGGATAATCGGAGTCGGAACTCGATCGAGAATCGGATTCGACCGTCCGAGTGAAATCAGGAACGGGTTCCGATCGACAGTATTCCTGGATAGGAGTATTCGAGACTGATTCGTGCCTACCGCTTGCCCCTCCATCCAAAATTTCTGGCGAGCGATCTTCCCTCTGCTTCCTGAATGTCGATCATGTCTCGCAACACTCTGCTTTTGGCTCTGCTTTGGACAGTATGGAAACGACGAAACCGAAAATATCTTTGACGATATTACTGTGACGGTCCCGCCAACAGCTTCTCTGCTCCAAGAACATGCACGCCTGTGGAAGGTGGCTCCAAGATCAACCACCACGCAGTTTAGATGAATGTGCACTTTGTTGTCGATGTAAGAAGATGCCATCGTATCTTATGAGAACCAGATTCGTGTGAAAAATATGAGAATTCAATATAGGCCATATGATTGATTCAATGGGGCGCATGAATTCAGGGGGAGGGGGGATTTTGCAAAGGGGCAATGAATTTTGCAAATCCCCCTCCCATCTCTCTCTATGCGCTCCTATTGGATCAAGATCATTGTGGTCCTTTGCTTGCTAGTTTGACTGTGCCCATATTTCTAACAAACTACGTTTGTTTCAATGAGAAAATGCTGATGGTTTCCTGAAAAACAAATACTGAATAATCAATGATTTGTTGCTTGCAGCATGCGTGACTCTTAGGGAGATTATTAGCGAATTTCACAGTTTCATCCAATAGAGTTCTAAACTTCCACAAACTCTGTTTTTCCTGAAAGGCTGAAACCAACTATATGGCTGCAAGTTTTCCTATTTTGTGACGGAAAAATTGATGGAAGAAATCAAATTGCAGAGTTGAAACGTCGCCCACAAGAGGTGTTACAAAACAATTAATTAAAATAAATTTAGTTATACTTATAAAATATTAATAAAGGGCATTTGGTCTAGTGGTATGATTCTCGCTTTGGGTGTGAGAGGTCCCGAGTTCAATTCTCGGAATGCCCCATTATAATTTTTATTTCTTTTCTCAGATGTCATCGGTCATCCTATTTCGGATGTGATAATTATTACAGTGTTCCAACATATTTTCACGTCGTCCCAATCAAAGCAGAGTCTTTGACAACTTGTTTGGAGAAAAAGGAAAAATATGAACGAAATTTCAACAAAGGGCATTTGGTCTAGTGGTATGATTCTCGCTTAGGGTGCGAGAGGTCCCGAGTTCAATTCTCGGAATGCCCCTTTTTTTGGGGGTTTTTTTTCCTTTTGGTAATAATGTCATCCTTCTGCAAACATCGACGCTAAATAAACGCATCGATATGCAAATTCCGAATCAGTTTTTTTTTTCCCTGGATCTGTATAAAAGTATAGTATATGCATTTAGTTGGCATCATCGATCAGTTACCGCTTACAGCCTGTTCGGGTTCGCTGGCTGGAGACTGGGCGGGTTGATTTCCTCTCACGAGTACTGTAGCAGCTGGATGATGCTACAGTAACTCGCTGAGAGAGAATTCAGCCAGCCGAACGGGCTGTTAATTACCAACAATGAGAAGCAAACGTTAGAGTTACAGTACAACATCGATCACAATTCACAATCATCGTATACTGATACACACACACACATAACAATGCAGCTGCAAACGTCCCAAGCTCACACGCGGTCTGGTATTCCTTGGTGAATGGTGATGGAAATTGTTCTAGTGCTGGATGACGTTGCGGATGGCGAGGAGGTTGCTGCACAGCTTGGCGAGGTATCCGTTGTGGTCGGCCATGATCGCCGGGGCGTGGAGCTGACTCAGCCCGTCGTTGCAGGTGTCGACGTCGGTGCCGAGGCTGTCGAGGTTGCTGGTGACGGTGCCTTGGTCGCCGGCGTCGAGCGCGTCGGCCACGTTGACGATGCACGACTTCATGTCGTCGTAGGACTCGAGGCAGTCGTTGAGCGCGGTGCGCGCCGCGGCGTCGGTGGCCGGCGCGTGCATCCGGTCCGTGGCGGCGTTGATGGCGTCCACCACCTTGAGCCGCACCGCCTCCATGGCCAGCTTCAGCACGCCGGCGCCGTCCGTCGCCTGCGGCGGCGACGGCAGCGCCGCGATCGACGACTCGCACAGCGCCGGCGCGTCCGTCTTGCCGCACACGCTCTTCACCACCGGGTTCGTCGACGTCGCCGCCGCCACCACCGGCGCCGCCATTGGGAGCGAGTCCAGCGTCACCTTCGGCTTGGGAGCCGCGTACGCGTCGGCGGCGGCCGGAGTCGACGGAGGCTGCTCGTCGGGAGACGAAGGCGGCATCTCGTCAGGTGACCCGCCCATGGGCTGCTCCTGAGGAGACGACTTCTTCACCGCCGGCGACGGAGGCTGCTCGTCGGGGGACGCGTACGCGTCCGCCGCGGTGGACGGCGAGCTCGTGGAAGACGACGAAGGCGGCATCTCGTCAGGTGCGCCGCCCATGGGCTCCTCCTTAGGAGACGACGGCTTCACCGCCGGCGACGCAGGCCGCTCGTCGGGAGCTCCTCCGTCGACCATCGGCTGGCTGACCAGCACCTGCTGCTTACCTGCGTATGCATCGGCGGCGCCGGTGGACGCCTTGGCCGGCGCAGCAGGCTGCTCGACGACGACAGGACAGCCGCCTTCTTGGGAGTGGGACTAGTAGTAGTAGTGATCGTCTTGGGAAAAACATATTCGTCGGGTTGGTCGGGAGTACTGGAGCTGCTCTTGGCCGGCTCTTCTCGTTGCTCTTCCTTGGATGATTTAATTTTAGAAGGAGGAACGTATTCACCGGTGCTGGTCGAGACGTCCACCGGCTCGGGCTCTTCGTCAGATTTTTCCTTCTTAGAAGAAGAAGATGATTCTTCAGACTTGTCCTTTTTCTTCTTGGAAGATGAAGACTCCTCGCCCTTCTCCTTCTTTTCCTTCTTTGAAGATGCTGACTCTTCGTCATCGTCCTTCTCCTTCTTCTTCTTTTCCTTCTTCTTAGCCGATGCATAATCATCGGATTCATCATTCTTGCCCTTCTTAGATGATGTTGTGGATTCTTCAGAATCATCGGATTTCTTCTTCTTTTCCTTCTTTGGAGATGCAGACTCATCCAAACCGTCGGATTTATCCTTCTTTTCCTTCTTGGGAGATGCGGGTTCATCTGAATCGTCAGGTTTCTCCTTCTTTTCCTTCTTGCTAGGAGATGCATATTCATCGGAGCTCTCGGATTTCTCCTTCTTTTCCTTCTTAGGGGATGAGGATTCATCATCAAATTTTTCCTTCTTTTCCTTCTTAGGAGATACAAGCTCATCAGAAGCATCCGATTTCTCCTTCTTTTCCTTCTCAGGAGACACGGATTCATCGGAACCGTCGGCTTTCTCCTTCTTTTCCTTCTTCAGAGATGCCGATTTATCGTAACCGTCGGATTTCTCCTTCTTTTCCTTTTTACTAGCCGATGCAGATTCGTCAGAATCATTGGATTTCTCTTTTTCCTTCTTTTCCTTCTTTTCCTTCTTGACAGATGTAGATTCGTTGGAATCATCGGATTTCTCCTCCTTTTGCTTCTTGGGAGATGCATGTTCATTGAGATCTTCAGGCTTCTCCTTTTCCTTCTTCGAATTAGATACATGTTTGATGTCATAGTCCAACTTCTCCTTTTCCTTCTCGGGAGCTGCCTGCGCATCTAAACTATCATGTTCTCCATTGGCGTTGTGGAACTCAGTTGGCACTGGATAGCCTTCCTCGAAGTTATAGTTCACGGAAGTAGGCTTGTTGCCGTCATAGGCTTCGCTCTTGCTCTCGGACTTCTCATATCGTGAGGCAAACACCACCGGTGGAAGGCACACAATAGTGGCAATGGTAAGGAGAACCGTGAGGGTGAGGAGATGTGCCCTCATGGTGACCCCCTGAGGCATGGTGGTGACGAGTGGTTGTGTCCAAAAGTTTGGAAGGGAGGTCAGAAGCGAAGAGGGTTATTTGAATCCGGAGGCGAACGAAGAGGTTGTCCATATTTGGCGGGAGATGGGAGGTGGTACTGCTGTCCATATTTGACGGGAAAAGGCAGGGGGGAATGCTAGCCGCTAACCAGTAACTATTAAAATTCACGCGTTTACCGTGAAGATAGGAGCAACAAGAGAGAGGGAGGAAATGAGCTGTCAAACTGACGCATGCCCGATATAGAATATTTATTGGACAGATTGGCTCAGAAATCTGACCGTTCGATGATCAATATATCAGTAAAGCACGTAAATCGGTATCAATGAATCCACATAACTGAACTGTAAGTACAGGGGGGCATTTTGGGGATGGGGGGACAGGAATCTCATATAGCAATCAAAATTGTCATGTTACATGTAACAGTGCTTCAGTTGTTGCAATAGATATCAGCAGTGGAAGAAGACTCTTCGGATAGTACAGGTTCAGACTACATAAACTTTAGGTCTGCCTCCTGTTGCTCGAGGACGATGGTGGCCAGCGCTCGCCGGTACGCCGCTGATCTTGCATTTCTGACAAGCACGCATATTTCTTGACTCTGCAAATTTTCATGCGCCCATTGCTGCCGCCTCAGCACTGCAAGAAGCTTTGCCTCACAGAATGCAACTGCAACAGCATCTTGTCCGCTACTGTAACCACGGAAACAAAAGCATGGTTTCAGTGACTAAAGGCAGTACTGTATGATTTAACGGTGGCAAGAGAGGCAGAGTTACCTTCCGTGGACAAAACCTGTAGTGACAAAGCCTATTGGCCACCTGAATGCTTCTTTCGGCAATTGGGGGTTGCTGGTGCTATGATCCAGCCCAGAGAAGTAAGAGCTAACATGGGACTGAGGAAGCTGGAGTTCCCATTTTTCTACACATTCTTCCTCTTCATCGTCTAATCTGTCCATGCATGAAAGAATTAAGTTTCGTCAACAGCTTTCTGTTTCCTATTACCACCTAGGAAAGCATATCGTTGGAAACAGATTACAGAATGAGATGTATTTAGCAAAGAACCAAATCCACCATATGGGGTTCAAAAGAAGCAAGAATATCCTGAAAATCAAATGCCAGAAGAAAGAAATGGCAGCAGCTAATGTATGTATTACTTCATATCTAAATGAAAATTGCATTACCACTTCCTACAAAGTTGATACACCACTTTGCCATTAGCCAAGCAACAAACTTAACCAAGCTCTTATATGATACTGACCTTGTTTTCCAACCTGAAAGATCTGAAAGAAATGGGGCACAAACAACAGCACCCTCTTCAAAAGAGCCTTCCTTGAAGGCTTGAATTAAAACCCTTGTAAGGCACAGTTCATTCAGGGAACATGTCGTCTTGACAATGCCATTAGAAACTAAGTTAGGTTTGTCAGTGTCTGTTTCCAGGAGAGATGAAGAACTCAGATACTTCATATCAAATTCTTTCACATATTGTCTCAACATTTGGATGGTTCTAGGCACATGAAGTTGCAAGGATGCTAAAACATTTGATTGCCATGGTTCTGCACCTCCAGATTCAGAATTTACTGGAGAATCTTTGGATAACACCGCAGTAGCCTGCACTAAATCATCTACTGCAAGACTTCTCAATATGCCATCACCTTTACCAAAAGAGGCCACAATACAGTGCCATAAAGGTGGTACAGGAACTCTTGGAGGTCTCTTGGCAGCAGGACGGCACTCAAATGCTTTATTAAGAACCACAGCTTCTTCAGCCATAAATGATGCATATGCATTGCTGTCTGGATAGTCATATGGGAAGCATGGAATTTTTAACTGCAAAAAGAGTGTGCCAGTGTATTAGACTATTAGTATTGAAGATAATTCCATCAATGTTAACTCTTCAACCTTCTTTAAGGAAAAAAATTGATCTATCTTATTCCATTTGGTCAACAAAAGCTACGGCTAAGCATGTTCTCGTTGTATTACAGATATGACAGCTTTGCTTCTAGTTCAACAAAGGCAGTAACAGTCAGGAGAAGGTAAGACTTGATAATTAGGTCATTCTCACAGTATTACACAGGCAATACCAGGATGCTATACTACAACAAAAGCAATGGCGCTTGAATAAATATAACTTCTGAAAATAACTTGTATATGTTGCATTATACATACAATACCTTTGTTGCAATCCAACGTCTCTCCCTTAAACCAATCACATGTGCACCATGAGATACAAGAAAGAGCCAGAAAGGCTTTACCCAACTCAATGGTAGAACGATCGACCACCTGTAACAATTTCCAGTTAAAACGACTTTGGGAAGATTAATGAACCAACTCAATAGACAAAACATAACTAGTCAAACATTAAATAGGAAAGCAAGATAGTCAGGACATGACATTTTCACCCAAAGCAAATAAATGGGCCACCAAACTCATGAAAACAAATCCTGAATTATTTAAAAGGGCTACAATAACTTGGTAGTCATGAGATGGGTTCAGATGGTCATGCTAGGAGGGCAACACTACACATTCTGAAGTTCACTTTCATAAAACCATATAAAAGCTACATAGAAATCGACAATTCAGTGATATGCACGGAGGACAACCAATGTGACAGGCAAGATTTTACCCTAGAGCAAGCGTTTCTTCTTTGGCATGTTTCAGAAGAACAACTGGACAAGATCGACCGAAGCTATCTTTCTCTTGAGTTGTTTGTCCTTGATCATTTCCAGAATCCAAGCAGAAAAACTTCATGCGTTCATGGTGCTTCTCCGCAGAAAGAACCTCCTCTGCCACAGGAGTATTTATGATCTGGCTGGAATCCCACAGTTCATTACAGTCAGAGAGGAATAAATCATGCCTTCCACTGTGCATCCACATTGACGACAATATATTTCCCACCTCGGATGGTGCCTCATCAGTATTTGGAACTACATCTTCCTCCAAGACTTTGCTCTCTTCGTTAAGTGCGACTAGTTTAGGAGGCGTCCCCTGCGCTGAAACTTCCCTGGGGTCATGGACTATCATGGATAAAATAGCACCAGGATGAAGAATCCCAGCATGATCAATAAGTGATGCTTTCGAAAGAAGTGACACATTAGACGAATCTAGAGGAGCATCAGTTGATGTAGATGCATTATTTGTACAAGGCACCATATTGATCGTGCTTGAACTGCACGCATAAAAAAAAAGTGTGAATTACCACGTCATGGCATCATTTTCCTCATTGAAAAAAAAAAGAACTTACTTGATGATTGGATGCAATATCCTCTGAAGAGATTGGATAGCCTTACATCCCATGACATCCAATCTACCAATTTTCCCCTCTAATGAGCAACATTTTACCACAGCATTAGAATCCTGCATCTGCAATGAGAGAGAGCATGTTGCTGGTCAGGGGAAAGTAAGAATGGTCACTGCAGTTATTTACACAGCAGTAATGTTTACATTTCCCATAAAAAAACTAAGCTAGTCAAATGGCTTCTAAATGCTCCTATCTGAGAATAAAAGCAGCAAGTTTTGAAGTGCCAAGATACTGAGTGGTGTTCCTAGCTAGGATGAAAAAAAAATGTTAAAGCACAACCTTTTACATCAATCATGAATTAGAAAAATGACTCACTTTTTTTCTGGTGAATGTCTCAAGGCACAGCACTTATCCAGTCTTCTTTAAAAAGGAAAAGGGCAGGTTGTTGTTCCTACACCAAATTATGTTGCATCCTTGTGTTTTCTTATGAGTAGTGCATTTTATTTTAATTTTACGACCATGCATATTTTAATCTTTGAGCAGGAAGGAAAAATACAGTTTTACTTGGAGTAAGCTAAATTTGTCGGTTAGAGATAATCAAGAGTGACAAAGAAAAACACTATACAGAAATGCTACTTTATGTCGAACGGAAAACAATAATTACCAACTTACAGAAGGAAATAGATGAAGCACCTGTTTATCGCATGCAGATCTTATTGCTTCAAGGCCTTCATCAAGAGCAGCAGGATGGACCCATATCCATAATTGACGATGTAAAGAACATTGGCCTTTTTCATCAAAGCTATGCGAACTGGACAGATCTTCTTCTTTAAGCTCCAAGTGATCATATCCTCCTGCGAATGGGCGCCACATGTATGTTACTGGTCCTAAAATTTTAGGACAATGACTTCCAACACCCCAAAGCTGGAAACAAAAATCAAATCACTATTTTTATTACAAACACTCCTTCACCCATACTGTATGGTGAATATGTAAATACCATCGCATTCTCATAGCAGACACCTCGCATGACTTGATCTTGCATATGCTTCAGATCAGGTGCTTTGCCTGCAGGAGCAGGATGCAAGACCATTCTTAGAACGGACAACAGGGAGTCCTGAAAAGTTAGCCGGCACCCATGTAAGATTGTTGAACCATCAGAATACAATGACAGCCAAATTAACAGGGGATGAAAAAAAAATTACAACAAAGTGAAAGAAAGAGGAATAGGACTTCTACCTCTGGACCATCTAGCTGAATTGGAACAAAGTAGCTAGCATCATGGATTACAGTACCATTTTTCAGCCGCTTGAGAACGCTCCTTGATCCCCTCCCACTGCAGGAAGATTTTTCTACTTATCAGATTTCTATATTAGGACTGAAGGAAACATATTTGTGAACTACGAAAGAATAAATTCGCCTATAATCTATGAAAACCAGAATGGGAACATAATCATATCCTTTGTGAATTGTCCCTGCAGCTGAGCTAGAGTCCGGGACTTTATGCAAACAAACAACATGAATTGGAATTATCAGAAATTTTGGTGCGTGAATAGCAACCTTGGCAACCAAATTTAACCAGCAAGCAACTAATTACTTTTTTTTTTTTGAGCCCTGCAACCTCACAATTAGCACTCTGACTCACCTCCCTGGGCATGGACGGGCAGCACGAAGCCCCACCGCCTCTCCATGGTGAACCTCTTGGCGTGCCACAGGTGCGTGCGCAGCCGCCGGGCGCCGTCGCCGGCGACGGAGAACCCCTCCGCGGGGTTGCCCGCGAGCTCCCGCCGTCGCCTCACTCTCCTCGACTGTTTCCGAGCCGATGTATTTCCTTCATCCTCCTCCCCCGTTCCACCCTCTCCGCTCCGCCGCCGGCGCTTGGAGGGGAGGTGCCCCGTGGTGCGGCGGCGCGCCGAGCGGGGCTGCTGGGAGCGGCGTCCTTTGACATCTAGGCGGTCCGAAACCGCGGCATGGAGGGAGCGGAGCTCGCCGGCGCGGGCGGCCGCGAAGCGCCGCACCTCGAGCTGGCGTGGCGGCGGCGGCACGCCGGCCATTGGGAGGGGCTGGGTTTGCGAGGGTTCAGTCAGTGGGTTTTCTTTTGCGATTAGCCCCCTCCCTGACCGCCTATTGTGTAATGCTGGAGCTGCGATTAAAATATTAGCCCTCCACACAATTTAAAGTTTAGAAAAAGCCCCTTCAACTAACAAAACCGCCGCAAATCAATGTTTTTCTCAGATTTTGTTGAAGTCTACATACAAAAATAAAATAAAATTCAATGCCCCTGGCAGGTTTGACTCGCTACGGTCTTAACAAATTTCCAGCTCCGAATGATCCACTATAACAAAATACCCTTTCGATATTATATTAATTAATGACAATCTCAAGTTATTTTCCCTTCGTTGTGCTCAATGCGGTGTGGCAAGCTAGGTTTGCGCCACAAGCGACAATTAGGTAACATCAGACGTGACACGGGACTAAACAGTAATTATGCTAGGGTAAAATGCCCAGATATATCAGAGATAAAAACTAGATCACATTAGCCATCAAAGAACATCTACGAGCGTGAAATCGGGAGGGGGTAGTTGACAGGTAAAAGAGTCAAATATTAGAGCTAACTAAGAGCTAGCAGCTAACTCTTACAAAGAATTGACATGAATGTGGATAGAGCTCATGTTTAAGTCTCTCATTTTCTTTAGAAACTAGATCTTGAGAAAGAAGTAAATGTCTTCTCTTCTTTCTTTCTCCAATAAACCATCATAAGAGCCAGCTCTAGAGTCAGTTTTTAAAAATGCTTTAAGAGATGAATAATTTAAAGATGATCGCAAGTATGGTAAGAATTAATTACGCCTTGTGGGCGGGTATGTGCGGGTGGGTGAGGGGAATTTAATGCGCGATGAAAAAAATTAATAGTTTTCAAGCATACTACAGAGATCTTAGAGTAAAAAAAGACTCACGTGGGACCTTGCGGGTGTTAAATCGTCTTTTCTAAAAATATTTAAAAAGTAGCTAAATATTTTAAAGTATTTTTAGTGATTGATCTAATGATATTTATTACAAGTTGCAAAGCTAATTATTTAAAGGCGAAATTGCTGTGGTACCATTAAAATCGAACGGGTTTGCTCTCATATCACTTTTTTCCCTTTGATTTCAGAAATAGCACTAGAGTGTTCTCCGTTATTGCTCCGTCTAGCACTTTGTCCTTAGATCTCGTACGGATGACCTCGATTACATGGTTGAAACGTTACCCGTTAGCTCATCCCATCTTCCTCGTGAGATTGGCAGTGCTGCCGCCATGCTCGCAAGCTTGACCTCGATCTAGTCGTTGCAATCTGCAGAATTTCTGCTCCTCCCACTGGCCGCGGGAGCGCCATTACGCAGCACCGAGCTGGCTGGGATGGCAGGACCATATATACGTCACTGCACAATCTCAGCGGGGAGGGGGACGATCGAACAATTTCGAGTCGAAGAGGCAGCTAGAAAAAATGGACATATTCTAGTCGGTTCTCCGCTGTCTACTCATTCAGTTCTTCCTGTACTGTGTTTGATTTCTTAATCTGTTCCAAATAAAGCTTCAATACGTTGATTGGTTGCCTGAATTCGTCTTTGACCTATTCTGTTGCTCCACGTTCTTACTTGCTTGTGCGCTTGCTATGGATGAACACGACTGGAGGAGAATCAGTGGGTGTATGCCGGACAGCCCACGCAGCAAGGAAGAGACGGGCCGAGCAATGCGATTAGTGAGGCTGGTAAAAGAGAGAAGCAGAGCAACACCCGAAAGAAAAGCAGAGCCAAAGCTTGAAGACCTGCGAGGAGCAGTTTAGGTGAGTTGTTTAACAGAATGCTAGACGGAGCAAGAACTAAGATGAATCCAGTGCTAAATCTGAAATCGGGGGAAAAATAATGGTAGGGGAGCAAGACGGTTTCCTCTTAATGGTATGACAGCAATTTCGCCTTATTTAAATATATATTATTTAAATATACAAATGAGTTGGATGACTCATTTGATGACACCAACAGACGCTGTGTGAGGAGAATTCAGGAGGCAGAGATCAGGGAGGCTTTGAAGAGGATGAAGGGAGGCAAAGGGATGGGTCCTGATGGCATCTCCGTCGAGGTGTGGAGATGCCTCGGTGCCAGAGCGATAGCATGGCTAACTAAGCTTTTTAATTTTATTTTTCGGTCCAACAGGATGCCTGAAGAATGGAGTATTTTAGTGCCGATCTTCAAGAACAAGGGGAATGTTCAAAGTTGCACTAACTACAGGGGGATTAAGCTGATGAGCCATGCGATGAAGCTCTGGGAGAGGGTTGTTATCGAGCATCGTCTAAGAAGACTGACAAGTGTGACCCAAAACCAGTTTGGGTTCATGCCAGGAAGGTCAACCATGGAGGCGATTTTTCTAATACGACAATTGATGGAGAGATACAGAGAGTAGAGAAGAAGGATTTACATATGATCTTTATTGACCTCAAGAAGGCGTACGACAAAGTACCAAGAAGTGTCATGTGGTGGGCATTGGAGAAGCACAAAGTCCCAACTAAGTACATTACCCTCATCAAGGATATGTACGAGAATGCAACGATGTGTGTTCGAACTTGTGATGGCGACACCAGTGACTTTCCAATTACAATAGGACTACACCAAGGGTCAGCTTTGAGTCCTTATTTATTGGCAAAATTGCTCTCATAGCACTGAAAACAAACCGTGTTGCTGTGGTACCATTATTATTTTGTGGATTTCAGAAATAGCACTGCCTTTCCTCCCATCCTTGCTCTATCTACCACTTCGTTATCTGTCTTCTCTGTGCAGGCACAAGACACGGCGAGCTGCAGGAGCTAGCTGTGGAAACCAGGGGCGAGAGGAGAGGTGAGAGTGCCCGCCTGATTCATAACCTGATTCGGTGCTTCTCCGCCAGTCCATCCTATTTCTTCTTTACTGTTTCCTCATGCTTCAAGCTTGCTTGTTTGCTTCTCGTGATGGTGCTCACGGCATCGTGAAAGCAGCCAACAGGCACGTGCATCTCTAGGCTAGGATCAGGGCTAGGATCAAGAGATGTGCATGATGTAGAGTTCACGGCCTGTAGAGTTCGCCGCAGTCCTTGCCGCGGAGCGTTGAGAGGAGTTGTCCTGCTTTGAGGCCGCATCCAGTTCGCTGGTTGCGTGGTGCCGTGGATGGAGTCGCCGGAGTGGTTCTAGATTATTGAGGGTCTTGCTCATCGGAGAAGAAAGGAGAAAGATCTCGCTAACGGAGTTTGACAGAACGATCTTTCAGTTTGTAATCTGGGCCATTGGTTTTGAATCCAAGGACTCGGTGCTAGACAGAGAAGATACGGGTCAAATTAGTGCTAGGAGAGAAATTCCGCAAGAAATGATGGTCCGTAGAGAGGACCCCTTTAGGTCTGATGCTATGAGAGCAATTTCGCCTTATTTATTTGCTTTAGTGATAGATGAGGTCACAAAAGACATCCAGGGTGATATCCCTTGGTGCATTCTCTTTGTTGACTATGTGGTGCTAGTTGATGATAGCAGGGCATGGGTTAATACGAAGCTAGAGTTGTGGAGGCACACGCTAGAGTCGAAGGGGTTTAGACTTAGTAGGACCGAGACTGAGTACATGAGGTGTGAGTTTAGCGCGACTAGGCACGATGATGGAGGCGTTGGCTTGACGGGCAAGTGGTGGCCAAGAAGGATACCTTTCGATACTTAGGGTCGATGTTACAGAAGGACAGAGACATCGATGAAGATGTTAGGCATAGAATTTCAGCTGGCTGGTTGAAATGGCGTCAAGCTTCTGGCGTACTTTGTGAAAGAGGGTGCTACAAAAGCTAAAAGGTAAGTTCTATGGGACGGCAATTCGTCCAGCGATATTATACGGTGCTGAATGTTGGCCTATAAAAGGCGACATGTTCAGCAGCTGAGTGTAGCGGAGATGCGTATGTTGCGTTGGTTCTGTGGGCATATAAGAAGAGATCGTATCCGGAATGACGATATCTGGGATAAGGTAGGTGTGGCACCAATTGAGGAGAAATTGGTGCAACATCGGTTGAGATGGTTTGGACATGTCCAGCGAAGGCCTCCAGAGGCGCTGGTGCATAAAGGGATTCTAAAGCGAGCTGACAATATTAAGAGAGGTAGTGGTCGACCTAACTTGATTTGGGATGAGTCGGTTAAGAGAGACTTGAAGGAGTGGAATATCTCCAAAGAGTTAGGTGTGGATATGAGCGCTTGAAGACTGGCAATCAACGTTCCTGGACCGTGATCTTTCCGATCTTTTCTTTTCTTGCTTAGTTTATCTCTAACTCGTTTTGCACTGTGTATTGTGTGTTCTTTTATCTGTGTTTCTTGTGGGTTTCATCTCTAACCTATCCCAACTTGCATGGGACAAAAAGCTATATCGTTGTTGTTGTTGGTCAAATTCAAGAAAAAAAGAGAGTCAACGATGTTATATATTTAAAAAGAAGAGAGTATATATATATATATATATATATATATATATATATATATATATATATATATATATATAGATTAACACCTATTTCGCATAACGTACATGCTGCTACGTATGGCTTCAACTCTTCTCTAAGATAGTACAGGAGGAAATACTATCATGCTTGACCAAGCATATAATAAAGAGGAAATATCAAGTGCACAAGAAATATTTGGTGCAGATGTGCACAAACTCGTTGAGACCATCATGGATGGAATTTTCATTGATAAAGCAAGTGTTTTTGGAAACACAATCTGAATTTTTTTTCGAGGGAGGGAATCTAGATTTATGGTTGCTAAAATCATGACCGATATTTTTCAAACTTTCAATATTTCCGGCCATCAAAATTAAAACTTACGATCTAAAAAATTTATACATATATATACACTAAATACTTTTTGTACACGTGATATATCCTCTATAATAAAAAGCTGCAAGTGCTGCTAGTGATCCGCGGCGGCGGGTGGGTGCTTGGCTCGGCTCGCGGCTATCCACGCGGCGGCTTTGCGGAGCGCGTACTGGATGTCGATGTCGACTGCGGCCTCGTATTCGTGCGCTTTTTTGCGGACGTCGTCGTTGCCCTTTTTCAGCTTCTCCCAGTGCCAGTTCAACATGTCAAGCTCCTCCTGCTCGTACGGCCTCTTCTTCGACGAGCCCGAACCACCCACCCGTTGCTCCTCCAATGATCTATTCTTCTTCGTTCCCGTCCATTCGTTGTGCATCCCGTCCGTCTCCGATCGCTTCTTCTTCATGACGCCGGAGATGCTGCCGACCGGAGACCTGTCGATGGTCGCCGCTGCCTGCCTCTACTAGCCGTCGTATCAGCTTCGATTTCCTGAGCTCGACGCGCAAGGTTGCTGTGTCGTGCCCTGCCTCGCGTGGCTATGTTTAATTTATGGCCGCCCTCCACCTTGCACGTGGCCAAGGCCGACTCGATTTTGGTCTCAAGAAAAAAAAAAGTCCGACTCGATTTGGTTCATCAAGCTCACGCGTCGCACGCTTGTTCATCCGGAGTTTAACCCCTTGGTGGATGTTTTATCGACCAATAAATTGAAAAAAAAAACTCCCCGAAAGAACGATTAAGTCAAAAGAAACTTTCTACGTAGCGCGGCCACGGCCTGCTGGGGAAAGCTGGGCTCTCGCTGTCCTTTTTCCGTGCGCGGGAGTGGGTGTTACCGTGTTGACTCTTTTTTTTTTTTTGCGAATGACTTTTTCCCGTTTTCGCTGTGGCATTTATTTCCGCGCTAGAAAAAATGATGGAAGCTCGAGCATCATGGGAGCCGCAGGCCCGCAGTGCCGCACAGGAGCTCATGTGCTCGTGTTTTATGCTTTTCGGTGGCAGGCAGCAGCAGGTATGTTTAAACGGACCAGGATCCGCTGACTTCATGCCTTGGTGACATTGTCAGTGACATGTGGGCTCCACGGCTGGATGGCTCACATGTCAGTGAGAATGTCACGGTGACTTTAAAGATCCTGGTCTGTTTAGACAGGACTTCCTGTTGCCAGGCAAAGAGAGCGGTAGCACCATGCGAGCTAGTACTAGTGCTATTATATGATGCAACATGTCTAAACAGATTCAACATTTTTCAAAATAAAATTCAGCTAATCTAAAACAATAGTTCAACAATTTTAATATGCAATATCAATATTTTTTCCAAAAAAATGTTTAAATTATACATCGAAGCAGTAAAAGAAAAAAAAAGTTGAGGTGGTACAGACAAATTATTTGAACTAGCCCGTCAAATGGGCTAGCTATTTATACATATATTAGTTATAAGAAACATAAGTGTTTCCATATTTCTTATATTTGGACATAGGGTGAATGATTTTTTTCTCTCCAATCATCAGTGATACTGCCATTATATATCAATCTTTTCTTCTATAATATTGCTTCTTTACCCTCTCCAACAGGGTTAGTGCGCACATGTAAGAAGGACATTGCCTATCCAAGCACTGCACATGTTGATGGGCATGTTCAGAATAAAACCATTATCTACACATTCAGAAGACAATAATGTGGATAGTTAGGACTACAATAAATTCTAATAGTCTTGTTGAATAAGTTATACTTCCCCGTCCCAGTTTAATTGTCACTTTAGCTTTCTCCAGTTTTCCCAAAATAATTGTCATTCTCACTTCTCGAGACACATTTCTCTCATCCCAATACACCTATATCTCTATCTCTCTCCTTCTCGTTTTTTGTGTACCTGTTTGTACCAACTTTTGTTAATCTATGTGCCAAGAGCTGTCCATTATACTGGGACGGAGGGAGTAAGTAACTTACTTTTGGTTATTATTTCATTTTTCCAGAATTATCAAAAAAATATTCCAGGACCCCGTCCTTTGTTCACTTTTTTTTTTATAAAAAAAATCCCCAAGTTCAATGAACAAATAACAATAGTTCAGGAATTATTAAGATTGAGCTAGGTACCTAACTTATTTTTTCTATATGAAAGTGTAAATTTGAAGTATCACACCCCATAAATACAATGTTGACCTGCTAATTAAGATTGTAGTGTTATTTTGTTGTTATTATGCTTATCACTTATGTGTGCTAATTATTAAGAATGACAGTCTGGTGTACATTCTCTTCTAAATACTTGCCTCCTTAATGCATCTTAGATAATATTGTATCATAATTCATACTTATCTGATAATATGTAAAAGTTGAACATATAGCTTTTTGCAGACTGCCAAAAGCAAGTTCCATATCCGGTAAACAATGGATCATGAGCAACTCACCATATAGGACAAAGAAAAGACACTGAAGACATATGAAGTGCTTTACTCTTCAGTCTTCACATTACAGAAAGGTATATTCTTCAATAATCCAGTAAGCACCTAATTTCAAGATAGAAATGAGAAATGAGAAAGGTATATGAAGTATTTTGCTGCGGTGGAACTGTCCGAATGTTGAGATCTTCCGTCTCATGAATAATGAGTCTGACCTGATTCAGCTAAAATTTTGGAGCTGCAGAGGGCAGAACTTTGTGTGTGACTTTCCAGGAGGATGGAAACCATTTGTCCACATAACAAAAGCTTTTCGTTACTTATACACAAACTACTCCATATTCATGCAAACATGGAGCACTTCTGAGCCAGAAAAATAATATGATTGGAACGAAATTTAAAACTTGCCACCGTGCTATTGAATCTTAAAGTGCTAACAGTGTAATATCATAACAATCATTTGTTTTTAAGGAACCCAAACAAGTAGATGTGATTATTGAGGGTCCATAAAGCCAAAGTAGGTATGTACAACATGATCCAACGTTGACACATTACACAGGAACAAAAACCAACGTAAAACGTGTCAGACAAACCTTCGCTCACTTCTCTCCCTCTCCAGGTTTCACAATTTCTCAACCTGCACAAGCCTTCCCCTAAACAGATTGGTCATCACATAACCCTGTTAAGAACTGAACAAGAGTAGAAGCAATACAGGTTGAAATATGAGACCTCTTGTTTCGATGGGAGTGATGTACAAAGATGTATCAACACAATCCCTGTACCATCGTGGGCTACAAAACTGTCATCATTAAACAGAAGACCTAAGCCCTGTATCAACTCTTCGATGAAGCCAACCACGATGTACCAATGAGCAAACATTATTGTCACCGACATGGCAACCTGATGATCAATTCTTTGATGAAGCCAACCATGATGTACCAATGATCAAACATTATTATCCCACATGGCACATACAGCAAAGAACTAGCAAGCCAGAGTTCTCTGTTAAACAGATTTGAATGGCTTGCACCCTTGTTTGGGTAAGAATCAGACAAGAGACAAGATGGTATCCAAAAATTGACCAAGCTGTGAAAGGGTTAAGCAGATATTATCACCAAGAATGTGTACCAAAAGACTGATCAAGCTCTTCAAACAGAAGGTCAATAACATGTCATCACCCAAAATGTATATGACATGCCTCTTTCCAGGAAGACCTTTGGTTTTGTTTTGTCTCTACGAAAATATTCAAGTTTTTTTTTTTTTGGCAGCCTTCAGCTGAGGTAAACTAGGCATTTTCGCATAGGTAACTCATGCTGTTTTGACGACTCGGACATCACCAACAGGTTATCGGTTCAAACAGAGACCAGCCAAGTTATCTGTTTTGCTTGGTTGCAACATCAGTTCATGCTGCACATAACAAAAAAATTGCACCAAGTAACCAATCAGAGAAAAAGTAGAGGAAACATTTAATGAAGCAGACATTTAGATAGAACTTTTTGTCTGAGTCAGCTAACCTGAACTTTTTGTTCCTAGATTTTGATCAGACAGACTGCTAGTCTGGACTCAAGTAACCAAAAGATTAATTTTGATCTAGAACATGTTCAGCTGATCACATTTTGCAAAATGGGGTGTAAAGTCCTGTTAAGGTACATTTTCAGGCAATCTAACTGATCAAATAGACAACACTCCATGCAATCTATTTCAATTGAAAAAAAAATCAGCCTCAAAATCAGCAGGTTGACAGTTAGCAGCTACCAATGAAATGATATATGTTGTAGGTTGTTACTACTTGTAGGTTGTTGACAGTACTCAATATTGCTCTATCTTAGTTGATTCTCAGGCAAGAAATATCTATTACTGATAGTGCAAAGAGTCAAAAAGATTTTTCCTCGCAAAAAAAAAAGATTTTACAGTTGCATTAATATCAGACAAACTATCTACCGATCCAATTGATTCAACTGGACACTGTAGTGCTTGTTAGATAGTTCAGGCTAGTAATATTTCGGAACCAGAAAAGTAAGACTTAAGTTTCTTGCCCTTTTGTAATCACACTTCACATTGGTATATCTACTACAGTCACGGATTCTACAATTGGATCTAGCTTTTGCAATAGTACGTTGATCACAAAAAAAGAAAGCCAAAGTATCAGAATGTTCACCTTTTCATTGCTTGCTGTTGGGATCTTCCTTTCACCTTCCAAAAGTAGACTAATTTTGCAGTACAGAATATCAGAAAGTCATGCGTACTTTATTTAGTTCAAATACATTTTTGACATAGCAAAGAGCTAAGTCAATATCACCATCCATGATGCAGAATTAAGATAGTTCATAAACGATTAGGTATCCGATCTTAGGGAATACCCTCACATGCGCTTCACTGATGATGAACAATAGCCTAGCAAATGTGTTGGAATTACCTTTTCACATCCCCAAACTTGTGATATCTGGTCGTCAACTGCATATCTGAACTTGTAGCATAAGCTCTTTTGTCTCTTCAGGCTAAGCTTGAGAGTATCATCTGAATTCTGCAAGCAAGTACATGCACAGGTTCAGTCAGTATAAGAAATTTGTTATCATAAGAATTGATGGTGACATGCAGTAATAGGTGAAAGGAAATAGGTCCTTATAATGGACTTACAAACTGACGAAAGGTATAGCGGATCATGCAAATATACAACTCACATTTAACTAGTATCTAGCCAAACTCCAGCTTGCAACCGACCATGCATCTTCCTTTCTTAATTTACTGCCAAAGTATACACCTGAACCGATTGGTGTGCAGAACTCGGTTAGAATGAATAACATAACTACTCAACTGTAATGTGTCCAGGAAACTATTATGCTCTCAGATGCTAAAAATCGTCACCTTTAAGATAAAACCAAGAAATAGTATCTGTTCATATCATTTTCGAAAATGTAATAGCATTTGCTCTCATCAAATTAATTCAGGCGGCTCCATAACTATTGAGCTTAATTCAGGCAGCAATTATTAAGCAAAAGGAGCTCCCCCGCACACCACTGGTGTGTTGTATTGTACACATCCTGTTCTCCATCTCCCTCAAAAAAATAAATAAATATATATATCATCCTGTTCTGCTTCTGCTGCATTTTTACTCTTGCTTTTTGCTGTGGTGGAACTGTCCGAATGTTGAGATCTTCCGTCTCATGAATAATGAATCTGACCTGATTCAGCTAAATTTTTCTTAGCTACAGAGGGTGGAACTTTGTGTGTGACTTTCCAGGATGGAGACCATTTGTCTACATAACAAAAGCGACAAACAAACCTTCACTCAATTCACTCCCTCTCCAGCTTCTCAACCTGCACATGCCTTCCCCTAAACAGATTGGTCATCACATAGTTCAACTTTTGTCAAGGGCTAGAAATTTGTCATCACATAGACAGATGCGCAAAGATTAATCAACACAAGCCCCTGAACAATTGCTCTTATTTGATCACTGACTTCTTCCTTTGTTCCCATCCACTTGGCAACCTGATGATCAACTCTTCGACAAGCCAACCATGATGTACCAAACAGCAAAGAGCTAACAAGCCAGAGTTCTCTATTAAACAGATTTCAATGGCTTGCACGCTTGTTTGGGGGTAAGAATCAGACAAGAGACAAGATGGTATCCGAAAATTAACCAAGCTGTGAAAGGGTTAAACAAATATCACGACCAGAAAGTGTACCAAACACAGATGCTGTTCAAACAGAAGGTTACCAACATATGCCCAAAAATGAATATCAGTATATGACATGCTATCTGTTCCTTCATCTTAGGCCAACCAATGAGCAAACTGCAAACAAGGTGTTTTTTCACAAGAAAAATGAGCTGAAAGAGATAACAGGTCTTTTGAACGCACTGACCTCCAGGCAACTACTACTCCTTTAGAAGTCACACGCCTGTTGACGGTCGTTACGGCACGATTTTTGACCGTCAAATACCTGCACAAATGGAATCAAAGTAAACACCAAACATAGTGTTAGGGCTTAAAACTAACAAATTCCACAAGTCTTGGTGAGATTTTGAGTGCAGTTGCATTTCATATCAAAAGGAGGGAATTCACATCAAGAAGGCCACAACACATCACTCCGAGAAAATCAGCACAGGCAGCCCAACAAGATATGGATCAAAAGTCATACAAAACCCAACCAACTTGGGCCAATGCACGAAGATCATTGAACAAGACATCAAGGAGGACCCCTCGGCCAAAACCCAAGGCCAAATGGGCCAAGGGGGGGGGGGGGGGGGGGGGGGGGGTCGGCCGACCTGCTACAGTGAGGTCGGCCGACCTGCTACAGTGGCCCCTCTGGCCCATCTTTGGCCAGCTAGTCGCCACCGCCTTCCTGATGTCGGTTCTGCCTGCATTTAATGCCCAAAGGCGGTGGGTGAGGCGGTGGAGGCTCCAAACCGACCTACTCAAGCCTATAAATAGAGGGGTACCCCCTCCCACACAAAAGACACAAGAAGGAGAGCCTCATTCCACTCCCAAGGGCCTAGAGCCCCTTATACTAGTAGAGTAGGGAGAGAGTAGGGTAGAGGAGAAGGGTAGTCCTCCCTTTGTGAGGACTTAGCCCCAATCTTGTATCTTTGAGAATACTTCTTTATAATAGTCATTATTCGTCGTTCGTTCATCGTTCGTTCGTCGTTCGTTCATCGTTCGTCGTTCGTTCATCGTTCGTTCGTCGTTCATCGTTCGTTCATCTTCATCATAAGTAAGTATTCTTGATCTCCTATTGGATTGTGTACTTAGTGTTTAGATTAAGTTCTTTCTTTACTTGTTTACGGGATCATCGCTCCGCAAGGAGTGCTCTAGTCTTCCAAATTGGTACCAGGCCGGGGCTAGAGTAGTGATCGATAGCATAGACGTGGTGTCTAGGCTGGAAGTCGCCTTTGTCCGCTGTGTGCTCCACGGTTTGTAGAGGTAGGTGGCAGGAAGTGACAGCCCTGTCCATCTAAAGGAACCCTCCACGTTCGGGTACATAGTAGAGCTATAAGCCGGAGTGGCTTGGCAGACCAAAGCCTAAGCCGGCGCTCGAAGTAAGCCATTAGAGACAGGATTTATCTTTTGCTAAGAAACTCATCCATAGGAATCCTCTCTACCCAAATCTACCGCTCTTCTTCGTGTCCTTGGACTAATTAGACTAGAAGATAATCACACACCGTTCCTTTGGGAAAATATAAATAACGATACCCTTGAATACTCACTGGTGAAATGCTACAACGGTATTCCGTGCGCTTGCGGATTTGTCTGTGACGTAAGAAATACCAACAAGCATTTCTGGCGCCGTTGCCGGGGAACGGTTTTCGTTTTTGTCTTCGAACCTAGTTGGTCCTCGCATTGTATCTTTTTATTTATCATTTCTTCTCTTATTGCTTTTCCTTTATCCATCATCACATTTCCACCATCTATCCTATCATCATCATTTCCCACTTACTTGAAAAATACCAAAAAACATATATGATGGAGCCACAACCTACAATTCAATCATTCTCTGCTCCACGGGGTGATCTCTTAGAGCCACCATCATCATCACACCCAATTTCTTCATCTGGCTATGAGTTTTGCCCCGATTATATTTCAATGATAAGAGGTCTATTCTTTTCGGGTTTTAAACATGAAAATCCTTATGAACACTTGCGAGAGTTTGAGCATTTGTGTTCATGCCGATTGATCCATGGCATGACACAAGAAACATTGAAGTGGAAGTTGTTTCCCTTCTCCCTCAATGGGAAGGCGAAACAATGGTACACTTATACCGCTAAGAGAGTGAACGGTGATTGGAAGGAATTGTGAGACAAATTTTGTCTAGCGTTCTTTCCCGTATCTCGTATCACTTCTCTACGAGCGGAAATAATTAACTTTCGGCAAGAAGAAGAGGAGACCTTAAGTGCATCTTGGATCCGGTTCTGTTCATTAACAGACTCCGGACCAGAATTGTTGCTCCCCGAACCAGTTTTATTGCAACATTTTTATTCGGGATTGAGCAACAATACCGCACTTTATCTTGACACGGCCGCTGGTGGACCTTTTTCTCATAAGACCATAGCGGAAGCGCATGAACTTTTGGATCGAATTGTGGAAAACACACCTTTTTTCGCTGACTTACCAGATGAGCTGGAGTCAAAAGATGAGGAATTCGTTGTGCCAAAAACAAAAAAATTGGTGCCTACAATGGTAGACCCAACACCCGAGTCCTCATCTGACACAAGAACAATGATAGAGGAAGATGAACCTCTTGAGTTCCCTTTTGAGATCGAGAAAGGAATTTTTGAAAATTTTGGAAACACCTCGAACTACATTTGGGAAAAGATGCCTCCTACTCCTCCCGATCCTCTCAAGGAACCATTCCTCAAGGAGGACATGAAGGAACGTCTTGGGAAAACCACTTTCACCACCACCACTCAAAATCCTTTGGTGAAACCTCATCTCGATCATGAACCACTCGAGCAAATCAAGTTCATATCTCCAATCCCGCCGCTCGAGCATACTTGGTATGAGGATGCGAAGTTTTCCACCCATGAAGAGGATGAGTTGAATGAAACTCTTCATGTCTCTGAACCCAAACAATCCTCTTCACCATTCGAACCTTTTCCCTCTGGCCCTTCAGGCACCGTTCTTGATGTTGATCAAGAACTTCTTGAAAACAAACCTTGGGCCATGGAATTTCACGAGGCGTCGACTCTAGAATCCAAAGAGGAATCTTTGAGTGAGCATGATAGCTTTTTCCTTGAACAACCACATGATACATGCTCACATCATGAGTCTCTAGAGCCAACACCCGTTAGTGCCAAAACCACTTTTGCTACCTACAACCACTTTGTTCCCTTGTTTTGCTACTTGTTCTTTAAAATGGTTGTAGATGCTTTTGTTTATCATAAATATTGCAAATATCGTGGTTGTATGTTGGTACTAACCATGCAGATCATTCTCCGAGACGAGATAATTCATGATCAAACTCAACGTGACGGGGGAGAGTCTTGCTCGTCTGACTTAAAATGACGCTGCCCTTGTCGATAGGATAATCGACAATTATCTTTTATTTGTTTCCTTGGATTTCCACTTGCATTCTTTTGCATCTTTGATTTTACCAACAAATTGCATTTTTTTTAATTCCCAATTGCATACATGTTTACTTCTCCAACTCATTCTTGCATGTTTGATTATTTATTTGCATTCTTGCATGTTTGAATCCTTCCAACTCATGTTTGGGATTTTTCAAACCACTTTGCATTTGCACATTCAAATAAAAAAAAAATCTCCTTTGTGAGAACAAGTTTGATAAAATGAATTTGAGACAACCTTTTGTTGGAAAATGCTTTGAACAAAATTTTGAAGGAATTTTGGCACAGCTTCCCTTGACTTTTCAGCATATAGCCATTGTGGGACTGTTGACCAAGTTGAACTTCATTTGTTTATATTTGGATGCAAGGGTGCTCGAACTTTTCAATGACATTTCATTTTCACTTAAGCACCCTTACAACAAAATTCTTGTTCTTGCATTTCTCCAAGTTTTCATTATATTTTATCTCAAGTTCAAGAAAAAGATTTTCTTCCTTCTTTTGGTTTTTCCATTTGCATTTGGAGTCTTCCAAAATAAACTTCTTCTATGTTGGAATCTTTTCCAACTCTTCTTTATTTTTCTTTGAAATCATTCTAAAAAAAAAAAACAATTGAGACGATTGTTTTTCAAAAAAAAAAAGAAGGGTAATAATTTGAGAGCTTCTCAAACTCTCAAAGTGACAATTTTGTTTTATCTCAAACTTAAGAAAAAGATTTTCCCTTTTCTTCTTTTTGATTTTATTTTGCTTTCTTTAGTTGCGGAAAAAAAAGAAAAAAAAAGAGCTTTGCGAGAGCAACCGACAAATGGTCCACATTGCTTAAACTAACATAACCCATTCTCGAGTTTGCTCTTGTGTTCTTGCTCTTGTGTGCAGCCATGAAAAGAGCCGACAAGCGGCTCATCAATGTGTTGAAGAAGGCGACAAGCTCAAACCCAAGTCACTCTCGATGTGGCACATATCCATACCCCTCCATTGAGCTCATGCCTAACTTGAGAAAGTTGGCATGAAGAGCTTCAAAAGGATCACATGGAGAGGTAGACCACAATGAAAATGACACATCGAGACTCCTCTTCGACACCAATCCCATCTTGGTGTGCGAGAAGGAGAAGCAAGCCTACAACACTCATGAAACCGTGTCTATGCTCACCCATGAGCACATGACCCGGAATTGCTGCACAAGGAAGGTATGAATGCCAACTTTGCCCATGATTAGAAGCCATAGGGTGGGATGATTTTGCTTGTGTGGTAAGATCCCTCCTACTTGCCATACAGTTTTATGCA
Organism: Eragrostis curvula; assembly: GCA_007726485.1. Taxonomy (NCBI): domain Eukaryota; kingdom Viridiplantae; phylum Streptophyta; class Magnoliopsida; order Poales; family Poaceae; genus Eragrostis; species Eragrostis curvula. Next base: position 2,634,812 of record CM017440.1, on the reverse strand, counting down.
CCCTGCTAGTAGTAGACAATGGTTTTACTTTGGTTCTTCCAGAATAAGTATTACCTGCTTTCATGGAACAATCTTAGTCTACTACTAGGCTCTTATAAGCATTGCTTGCAAGACTTGTTTCTACAACTCCTGATCTTCACAAGCATGCTCTTTGGCAAAATATCACATCCTACCTTGTGCCTGATGCATGAATGGCTTGCTATGACTTGTGTTCCTCAAGGCAATCTTAGACCTATCTATGAGGATGAGCATTGTATCTTTATGCCATGTTTACAATATCAAAATCTCTCCTATGCAATGCATGATGGAGAAATGGTTAGAACTTTTCAAGTGGTTAGAACATGTTGAGTGCACCTCGTTCATTGCTCACACCGCTTTAAGAAGTTGTATCGCAACTTGTATCTTTTTGCTTTCTCCTTGCATGATAAAATAAAAAGTTGAAAATAATTTAAAATCGAATAAAGAAATTAAATAATGAAAAGTACACGAATAAACTAGGCGTTTTTATTTCCCTTTCAAACATATCATGCGCCTTGAGTTATTGTGCTGAATTCAATAAATTTAGGCTCCCCGGTCTTTAACCCCAGTAGAGTCCTTTTTGCTTCCACATTCTTTTTGTTTGTCTTGAATAAATAAGCCAGGTACAAGAACAAGTGTGGGGGAGATCTCTCGAGTTCTTCATCACGCACACATTCGAGATCTCCCCACCAACACGATGCACAAGCTCGCACTGATCGACACATACAATGGTGGAGCCATCGGGCACAAGAAAACAAAGTTCGGTCGAACCTTTGGTTCAATCAAATATCCCATGATCCCTCTTGGTCTCCACTTCATCCAAGGCGATGGTTTGCGCATCCTATCCTACTACTCTATCTCCCTAGTTCATGAGTTAAAATGTTCTTTTGGGTTAATCACTAAAATTTAACTCAATGATAAAACAAATCTTGTGTTATCCTCTCAACAAACATACTTCTATCTGGTTGGCCTGCATACTCTTTATTCCTCGCATCATACACCTGTTGCTTGTGAACACCAATCTCATAGGAACCCATGCTTATCTAAGTTGTTGGCGAATGAGATATGGTTGGATGAAATAAATCATGCTTCTTCTGCATAGAGTGCTTGGGAATTTATCTTGCAAAATTTTAAATCCATAGCTTTGCACTCCTCAATGATCTTATATTCCCACCAGAGCCAAATAAGAATCACTTTGAAAACCTCTACAAATGCTACTTGTTATTGCTTTGAGCTTTGTCAAATTGTGCGACCCTTGTGAGATGCTTGTCATAGTTTCTTGATCAAGATTTCGTGCACATACACCATTATCATAAAACATGCTAACCTTCTACACTGGAAGTTAGCAACATCATTTCCATCCATCCACCCACCAAATAAATACTCCATCTCTTGTTGTTGATGTCTCTCTCCAAACATTCTTGCAAAAAGAGACATGGCTATCGGAAAAAAAAATGCTCATTTGCATGAGCATGAATAAAGAAAGACATGCTCAAACATGTTGAGCACGATTGAAAAAAAAAACAGAGAGAAAGAAAAAAAAAAGAAGAGAAGAGAAAAGAAAAGAAGTGATAGCCATGTTCTCAAAATAAAAGTCAATCAAGAGAGAAACATCATAGCATCAAGGAGTATCCATCTCACTCCACCCCATTCCATTCACCATACACATATCCACACACATGCACATTCTTGATCAGATTGTATGACTTGTTTTCTCTTTGGATCCACCCTTTGACTTTGCAATATAAGTGATACAAGTATGCCCCTTTTCATCCCTACCAAGCTCCACAAAAAGCCTTTTGTAGAAGTAGGATGAAAAAAGGTAAATACATTGCCTTGGTGAGGAATCAAACACATTGAGCGATCTGAGAGTTATCATTTGAGGAGTACAAGCTATGTTTTTATTTTGAAAATTCTATCAAAAACCCAAGTTACTCAACAGAGGGGTATTGATGACTTGAATCAAGACCGTTCCATTCCTCAACCGCCCAAGATAGCATGTTAGCCACTTCAAAGTTCACAGGTGCAGTTATGGCTTGGACTAACTTGTATGCTAGCATCATACCATAGGAAGTCATGCTTTATCTTAATCTTCCACCTTCACTCGAGGACGAGCAAAGGCTCAAGTGTGGGGGTCTTGTTGACGGTCGTTACGGCACGATTTTGACCGTCAAATACCTGCACAAATGGAATCAAAGTAAACACCAAACATGGTGTTAGGGCTTAAAACTAACAAATTCCACAAGTCTTGGTGAGATTTTGAGTGCAGTTGCATTTCATATCAAAAGGAGGGAATTCACATCAAGAAGGCCACAACACATCACTCCGAGAAAATCAGCACAGGCAGCCCAACAAGATATGGATCAAAAGTCATACAAAACCCAACCAACTTGGGCCAATGCACGAAGATCATTGAACAAGATATCAAGGAGGACCCCTCGGCCAAAGCCCAAGGCCAAATGGGCCAAGGGGGGGTCGGCCGACCTGCTACAGTGAGGTCGGCCGACCTGCTACAGTGGCCCCTCTGGCCCATCTTTGGTCAGCTGGTCGCCACCGCCTTCCTGATGTCGGTTCTGCCTGCATTTAATGCCCAAAGGCGGTTGGTGAGGCGGTGGAGGCCCCAAACCGACCTACTCAAGCCTATAAATAGAGGGGTACCCCCTCCCACACAAAAGACACAAGAAGGAGAGCCTCATTCCACTCCCAAGGGCCTAGAGCCCCTTATACTAGTAGAGTAGGGAGAGAGTAGGGTAGAGGAGAAGGGTAGTCCTCCCTTTGTGAGGATTTAGCCCCAATCTTGTATCTTTGAGAATACTTCTTTATAATAGTCATTGTTCGTCGTTCGTTCATCGTTCGTTCGTCGTTCGTTCATCGTTCGTCGTTCGTTCATCGTTCGTTCGTCGTTCATCGTTCGTTCATCTTCATCATAAGTAAGTATTCTTGATCTCCTATTGGATTGTGTACTTAGTGTTTAGATTAAGTTCTTTCTTTACTTGTTTACGGGATCATCGCTCTGCAAGGAGTGCTCTAGTCTTCCAAATTGGTACCAGGCCGGGGCTAGAGCAGTGATCGATAGCATAGACGTGGTGTCTAGGCTGGAAGTCGCCTTTGTCCGCTGTGTGCTCCACGGTTTGTAAAGGTAGGTGGCAGGAAGTGACAGCCCTGTTCATCCAAAGGAACCCTCCACGTTTGGGTACATAGTAGAGCTATAAGCCGGAGTGGCTTGGCAGACCAAAGCCTAAGCCGGCGCTCGAAGTAAGGAATTAGAGACAGGATTTATCTTTTGCTAAGAAACTCATCCATAGGAATCCTCTCTACCCAAATCTACCGCTCTTCTTCGTGTCCTTGGACTAATTAGACTAGAAGATAATCACACACCGTTCCTTTGGGAAAATATAAATAACGATACCCTTGAATACTCACTGGTGAAATGCTACAACGGTATTCCGTGCGCTTGCGGATTTGTCTGTGACGTAAGAAATACCAACAACGCCCAAGTTTTTGCAGCTACTAGTTCCTTCAGCTGAGGTGAACCAGGCATTTTTCGCATAGGTAACGCACGTTGTTTTTCAGACTCCGACTTTGCAAACAAGCTATTTGTTCAAACACAGGCATTTACCCTCAAAATAGAATCAGCGTTTCCCCGATCAAGGTCCCCCTGAGCCTTTCCCCAATTGATCAGCGGCGGCGGCGGAGGTACTGCGCTGGGCTCCGGTCGAGGATGGGGGGAGGGTCCGTGGTGGGCACGCCCAGCACGGTCTGCTGCAGCCGGAGCTCGCGTGCCTGCTCCTCTTGGTAGGTGTAGCCGCGCACGACCTTGAGGGCGGTGTTCTCGAGAGTGGTAATCTCCTTGGCAGCGCCCTTCTGGTCATTGGCGCGCGCAGCCTCTGCAGCGACATCGTCCATCTGCTGCACCAGGCCCTGGACGTCGAGGTGCTTCAGCTCCATGCGGTGGTAGATGTCCCGGATCTGTGCGTCGAGGAAGGCGGCCTGAGCAGCAACCTGCGGGGAGAGGAAACCGCGCTAATGCATAGCGCGCACGAATTGGAACAGCATGGATTGGAAGGAAATTCGAGGACATACCTCATGCAGGGCTGCGTCGATGTCCTCCGGGGCCGCGTCTGCTGGTGGCGCCTCGACGACGATGTCCAGCCCAGCCGCACCGTCGTCGACCTCGTCGGCGCCAGCATCCTGCTGCTGGCCGCCGTCCTGGTGGACGTCTGCGTCGCCCCCCGCAGCCGCCTCGACGCGCACGCCCCCGGCCTGCGCGCGAAACACCCCGGAGTGTCAGGCCAGTTGCCGCGCTTGCGCACGCAGCCGGAGAACAACGGAAACGACGCAATCGATACGTACCTGCGCCATGTCGACGCCGTCCGCGGCCGGGTCGACCTCGTCGGCGTGGACGAGAGCCTGTGCGGCCGCCTCGCCGCCAGCGCCGAGCTCCAGCTCCTGCTCGTGGTCCTGGTCGCCCGGAACGTTGACGATGTCGTCCGAGTCGCCCCCCGCAGCGACCGCGCGGCGCACATCCCCCGCCTGCGCTCGGGACACCTCGGAGCATCAGCCCCGTGGCCACGCGCAGCAGGAGAATAAGGGGAACGACGCGATCGATGCGTACCTGCGCCATGGCGACGCTGTCCGCGGCCGCGTCGACGCGCGGGTTCTCCGCCGTGGCCCTCGTCGACGCGCAGCTGCGTGACCACTCCCTCATCGTGGCCCTGGAGTGGGTCGGCGACGATGGCGACGAAGCGTACGGGTAGGCGTAGGGGGTGGCTGGCCTCCAGGAGCGTGGAGAGCTCCTGCGCGTGGGGCGGGAGAGCGAGCGCGTCGGCTCGGCCGCCTACCTTCTCCAGCAGCTGGAGAAGCACGCGGCCGCGGATGGAGCCGAGGTAGCAGTCCAGACCGTCGAACACCGGCAGCGTGGCGCTGCCGATCAGGGACGCGTCGCCGTTCTTCAGCTTCGGGACGTAGACGCAGGCGCACGGCGATCCCTGCGGGACCCTCGGCGACGTCGAAGCGGAGCGGGAAGGCGTGGCCGGGTACGGCGACCTCGACCACCGCCGTCGCCGGTGTCGCGGCGCGAGGCGCCCAGCGGCGGGGGCGGCGAGGCCCGCCCGCTGGACGCCAGCTCGCAGCTGAGCCCGCGGGGGTGGCGTGGCGGCGCGAGCGCGCCCCACGGGGACCCAGGCCTGGCGGAGGGCGCCGTGTCGCGCAGGAGGCGCTGGGGGCCGCCGTCCGTCGCCGCGGCGCGGACCGCGGCCGCGCGGGTTGCCGCCACGGTGGACCATGGCGACCGGGGGCTTCGGGCTTCGCTCGTCGGCGAGGGATTTTGGGTCGGGGGAGAAGGATTGGGGGAGGAGGAGGAGGCGGTGGCGCTGGATGCTTCGGCACCAAGCCACTGGCCTGGGCCTTTATACGCCCAACCCGGCGCCGCGCCATGCCGCAAGCGTGCCGGCCAAGTCGCCGACGAAGGCTGCGGCCGGGTGGGCCCACAAAATCGCCGAAGGAGAAGAGAGGCGGCAGCCGCGAAGCAGAGCAGCGCGGCGTCGGAAGGGGAAAACAGGGGGTCCGATTTGGGCGGAGTTTCGAATTTGGGGGAAAAAGGAGCACGGCGACCGTTGGGTTGGGAAATATTTGTATAAAATCATTGCCCCCTGCTCTCTCTTTCGAAATTACGTACGTGTCTTGGTGGTCATGCTGCTTGGTTTTCGGTGATGCGGTCTCAGGTTCGAATCCCGCCCTCGCCACACCCTTTTTTGTTTTTCCTTCTCTCTTTTTTTTTCTTCTTTAACCCGCCCCACACATTTAGCATGACATTATAAAAGAGCATTTCCAAAGTTGCGACCACGTTGATCGATCGCTAGGAATGCACACACACTGCACCCTTTATATCTTATTACGAACGCCTCCCATTAGTGAACTGGATAATCTTGAAAGTCAGTCTAAAACTTCCGAGACAAATTGACTATTGACTTCAAAATGGGAAATAATAAAAAGGGAAGGCAGCTAGTGGTAGTGATATATATAATTAAAACAAAGTAAAGTTCACCAGTGGCCCTCAAAATTGTCACAGAGTATCATCTAGGTCTCTGAAATCTCAAAATGCATATTCAAGTCTCTAAACTTGCTAGATTGTATCATCTAAGTTCAAAGTACCGAGAATACCCTTCTTGCTGCTGATTCCAAATGATTTTCATACTCATTCTCTCCTCAAATTAGTATTGCTATTACAATTCATGCTAAAGACATAATTATCATTATGTCCGGCTGATGGTTAACTATTTGAAAAATGATTTTTCATATTTTTCCCTAAATTTTTGTTTTCATTACATTTCATCCTAAAAGACAAAATTAGAGACTACATGATGCAATAACTATAGACAAACATATCACAAACTATGGTTGTATGGAGTGACATGAGCAACAAGAGGAGTAGTTTCGGAACGTTGTACTCAGATGACACACTTTCGCAAGTTTAGGACCCGAATATGCATTTTGAATTCGAGAACCTACGTAACACCCTGTAACATGTTTAGGGAACTCTCGTGTATTTTACTCTTAAAACAACTACAAGTCTACAAATGTCATCAGTTGTTTGAGAAGCGAAAATGCTTTAGACGCGACCATCATATCCGACTTGAGTACGACTTTACATTATCTACGGGTGATTAACATGTGATCTGGCTAATGAATCCGACTGGAGTACGACTTTACATTATCTACGGCTGATTAGTATGTGATTTGGCTAATAAATCATCTCTGCACCACAGGATCGTCCTAGTCCGACGGACGTCGAATCATTGGGACTTTCAAAAAAAAGAGTTCTTTGAGAAGCATCCTAGTGCCAGATTGACTTGTTGCTGTCTTGCTGGAAAATTAACTTGGCATAATTAAGGACGGTTGGCCAGAGCAAGTTAGTTCACGTACGGAGCTGCCATGCCCAGGCCGACCGGCCGGGGCTGTACGACACTGTTGTATACACACGTCTGCGGACATTTGTTGCATACTCAATTCGTCGACGGCGGCGGGGATGAAGAGGAGATCATGTATGGATGTGATGGGATCTTCCTCGGAGGCCGGGACGATCAGCACGATCGATCAACACCACCCCCCGTCCAGTATTCCTTCCCGTTCGAGGTGAGCTGGTCGTACGCTGGCTGCAGGTGGTGTGGGCTTCGGCACGATATGGCCACGACGCATGGCCGCAGTCGGCATCACCGGCCGCGTGGTTTCCTGACTGCTCCTGAAACTGGAGTTGGCATGCAGCGGTACAGCGAGAGGAAAACTCGGTACGTGGAAGAATACTACTAGCGAACAGCTATATGACGAAGTACGTAGAAACGGCGCTGGCCAGATCGACTCGGATCCGCACTCCGATCCGAGCCTGAGCCTGGCAATGGATCGAGCTAGTCCGACTCGGCGTCGATCCGTGGTCTACTTCCATACGTACGGCGGCTAGGCCTACATCAGCGTGTTCGTCTCAGCTACAGTGTTCGCAGTTATTTTTCTACAGCCGTAGCCGCAGCTGCAGCGAAACGAACAGGCTGCATATTGCCACAAGGATCACATAGCACCCTTATCTTGGCGCCATCATACCGATCGATATCTCGATTGCCATGGAAGCGCTTGGGAGCTACGTGCAAAGGCCGGCCGGTGAAGACATCAGGGGAGAGGCGGCGAGCATGATCGTCTACTGCGAGATGGACGGCGGGTGTGCAGTAAACCCACCGACAGCTAACACGGTGGTGGCAGCGGAGGGGACGAAGAAGAGATCCGATACAGATGCGACGGGCGACGGCGACGGCAGGTGGGTGGGGATGAATAAGAAGATGAAGAGATCGCACGAGTACGACGAGATGGGCGGCTGCTTCGCCAAGGCGGGGACGAGGAAGCGGTGGTACGAGTATAGCAAGCACGAGGAGGACAGGGACATGGACAAGATGTTTAGGTGCAATTACTGGGAGGACCCCGCCTACGCGCCTAAGCTGCAAAGCGACGGGCTCCACCTTGCTCGCACTGCCGCGATGAACAACTTCAGCGAGCTCGCCCTCACTGATACTCATGCCCACCTGGGCCGGCCCTGACTTTATCTAAGCCCGGCCGGGGCGACATTAATTGTTCTGCAGCGAGGCCCCTTTTCTGAGCATGTCTCTAATAAAATAATTACTGCACAAAATTTTTTACGATTGCACTACTATATTTTCTTTTTTGCGATTACGTTATACAACTCAGATACTCGTAACGCAAGCACCTTTACTCCTATGAATTACTCCTATGAACATACGTACGCAAACCCTGCCCTTATAAACATATTTGAAGGTTGAGCTGGAAATCCTTGAGTTTGATAAAGTCACCATTGACGCCTCGTGTAACACCCCAGCCCAGAGTACGGCCCCAGACCCGTACGCCTGCAGTGCGGGCCCCATCTAACAGCAGCAACTCTTACAGTTTCGTCCTCGCTTCGCGTAAAAGGGTTAACCCGGTTACTATTACACCCAGGACTGAGTATTTAAGCTGGTCCAGCTCCCGGTGAATATCCGGTATGGGACTAAACTCGCAGTGCTACAGTACCGCGCAGCTACAGTGTTCCGCGGCTACAGTGCCCCGGCAGCTACAGTAGCCTCGCTACAGTGCTCCGCCGCTACAGTACTGCGGCCCAATAGGCCCGGCCTACGGGCCGAACAACTGGCCGATTCTATTTTTTTGGGTTTGAATTAACATCCTGGATGTTACATTCTCCCCCCTTTAGAACTCGACGTCCCGTCGAGCGACCAGCTTACCCCCTGACTCCTCGAGTCATCCAGGGGACAGTAGACACAGGATCGTCCCTTCCTGGCCACGTCCACCACGTGTCATGCCGTGTCCCGCCTTACGGACCCACGCGCCATGAACCCCGTGACTGCGCCCGTGACACAGCGAATGTCGGCTCTGATACCATTCTGTAACACCCCAGCCCATAGTACGGCTCCAGACCCGTACGCCTGCAGTGCGGGCCCCACCTAACAACAGCAACTCTTACGTTTTCGTCCTCGCTTCGAGTAAAAGGGTTAACCCGGTTACTACTGCACCCAGGACTGAGTATTTAAGCTGGTCCAGCTCCCGGTGAATATCCGGTATGGGACTAAACTCGAAGTGCTACAGTACCGCGTAGCTACAGTGTTCCGTGGCTACAGTACCCGGCAGCTACAGTAGCTCGCTACAGTGCTCCGACGCTACAGTACCGCGGTCCAATGGGCCCGACCCACGGGCCGAACAACTGGCCGATTCTATTTTTTTGGGTTTGAATTAACAACCTGGATGTTACACCTCGCCGTCAACGGTAGTGTGTGCCTATCACTGAAAACACAATGCCATTAAATCTTAAAAAATTCGCTCTCACGAAGTGTCGAACTCAAGACCTAAGATGCTAGTGAAACTCTTATAACTACTAGGCTACATGCACTTTGATTGGAGTGCTAATATATTTCACTTATACCAAGAAATTAGCCTCAAAACTCACCGTTTATAGAGTACTTTCGTTGTTTGACAGGCATATTCCAAGTTTGTTTTTCAACTACTAACTCAAAGGGTAGAATATCGAAAACAAATTGGTAGAAGAATAATATGTACATGTGACTGGTTTACCAAAGTACTTACCCAAGCTCAGTAGATGGAAGAGAAGATATCATCTCAAATTAATTTGCGTCTTAAAAAAGAAAAATACTACAGCTGCATGCATGACCTGATGACGCATATTATGAACGTGGCTACTTGCTCAATTAAAATCCGATGAGGATGGAAATATAGATCATGATCTCTAATTAAAGTCGCACGGAGAACTGGTTCACCCTGGACAACAACAGTACAGATCTTCCGTGTCAAGAGAACCTATGCCGCAGACTTGGTTGCCCAGATGCAGGCTTCTGAGAAAATTTGTTGCCTTTGCTAGCTTGCAGCGCTGCTGAAAGAGATTTCTTCTGCTTCGCTCCTCCATACCGGTACCAATTTCTTCGTATGGTCGTATGGAGATTGGCTTCCTCTCAAGTCTCAAGCAGTAATCGGCAACAAAATTTTAAACCCCTAAACTCGCAAAACTGCAACAGCAAAAAAAATTGATTCAACGCTTCAAATTGGTGACCGGCAGACCGGCAAAAACGAAAGAATAGATGCAGACCGCTCTGATTGACGTTGGCTCTATGTAGTAGCAGCAGATGGAATCTGTGTAAGGCCCATGGGATCATTGGCGTGCTCTTGACTGAGGTCATCGACGAACCGTACGCGGAGGCCCTTGACGGAGGTGTCACGGCCAGGCGTTGATGTCGCGCCTACTGGGGTTTGATCATCACGTGGATCTTTGCCAGGGAGGTCGACGTCTTGTTTAGGATCAAAGGCAAGGAGGTTGACGTCCAGTTTAGAGGTATAGGGGTATTTTAGGTAGTTTTTTTATAATGGTATTGGTGGGTAATTTTATCTTCTTATTATTTTCCGATTAACATGAGAATTTCTAGCATTTTAAAACGAACGTAGTGCCTCCGTTCTGTGATCAATTATATATATAATAGATTAACCATAAAATTGACTGTGAGAAAACGATACCATTCACCGGCGCATATCATAGTCGACAGCGGCGGAGTTTTGCTTCCTCCAAGACCGGGGCCAATAAGGCAATAACGAAGGGTCTTAATCAGCCGTATGGTTTTCAACTATAGTAGCAAAACGTCCAAGTGTATATATGCAGCAATGGCTATAGGTGGTACTTCAATATATTTTCATGTAAGAACGAGTAAACTTACACCTCGCCCCTGCCAGCAATCATACACTAAGAGGAAAAACAAATAAAATGAAAATTGTTCTATTACTCAGCAAAATCACTTGCTATAGCAGCATGTCTCACCTGCTACTGTGGTCCCCCTTGACTTCCTTTATGCCGCGTGTCCCTGTCACCTCCACTATCGCAAGGAAAATCTTCATCTTGCCTTTGTACCACACCTGGATCTAGCCTCTTCCTTTCCATGGTGGGACCAGCCAAATCTTGGTGTCAAGAGATCTTTTGTGGTGTAACATGATGGAACTAACAAAAAAACAAAAAAAGGGGATTTTTTTTTTAAAAAACCAGCCTTTTTTTTTTGTTGCTGCTGCTTAGGCCACTACAAGAATTCTGTTGATCCGTGACGTTTATATTTCGTCATAGAACACCAAAAAAACGTCATAAACTTCCATCTGTGACGAAAATACGATTCGTCATGTATCTCGCGTCATAAATTAACCGGGTGACGTTTTTTCTTTTTCGTCACGGATGGCCACTAGTCTGTGACGATCTTAATTCGTCACTAAGCCAGCCCAAGCCCAGCCAGGCCCATACCTTAGTGATGAATCCAGCTATTACCAAGGTGAATCGTCACAATCCAACGATGCCCACATTGTACCATCACATGTAAATCCCAGCAAGCAAATCTCATAAACAATTTCAATCTTCATAACACTTCATTGCAGCAAAGTGGTGGTACAAAATTAGTAACAACAGCAGCACTATACAACTAAAATTTCTCTTTCAACTACAAACAGAGAGCCATTTTCAAGAACAAGCAGAGAGTCACGAATGTACAAATGAACAAGCAATACAAAACTATGACTCGAGTGAAACAGGGCAGTCGAGGAAGATGCTGCAGCCTCTAGCACTTGATCTTAAAGGATGGCGCCCAAGAGATTGTCTGTACCAACTTGCGAGTGCCCTTTGCCTCCAATCTGGAAAAACAATTTACTTCAGTGCGTCAATAGCTAAGCAGAAAGACAAGGCAGATTAGGCATACTGTAGAAGCAGATCAGTAGCAGAGAAGAAAATGGAGGAAATAGTACCTGGAGCTGGAGGACGGGTGGTGCTTGGATCTTGGTGTCAGACAAACAGCAGAATCGACCGCCGCCGTGTAGAGCAGGAAGATGACCTGGATCCACCGCCTTGCCTTGGAGCAGCCTGCCACCGCACCATGGAGCAGCCTCCGTACGTCGCGCCTTGAGGTCGACCGCCGCGGTGCCTTGGAGTAGCACGCTGCCGCGTCGTGGAGTTGGTCGCCGCTGTCGCACCTTGGAGTCCGCTGCCACGCGTTGGAGTTCGCCGCCGAGCCTTGGAGACGGCCGTCGCCGCGACTTGGAGGAGCTCGGTGCAGATCTGCAGCGGGGGCGAGGCCTGGGGGCGTCAGAGGGGAGCTCGATGGAGAGGGCGAGGCCGGCAGATCTGAGGGCGGCCGAGGTTGTGGATGAGCTCGATGGAGAGGGCGAGGTAGGGAAGCACGCAACGCAAAGGCTAATGGAGGCACACCGCACACCAGGAAGGAGAGGAGATGAGAACAGAGGAGAGAATGGCGGCGGTGGTGAGGAGAATGAGAGAGAGAGATGACGAGTGTTTAGGGTTTCTCATTATTTAATATCTGGGCATGACCGGCTTTGGGCCTAAGACGGCCGGCCCATTCGTGCAGACCACACTAGACTACCAAAAAACGTATTAACATAAACAAGTCCCATCGTCTGCAGCTATAATCAAGAAACGTAGTGGTAAGGCACAAGCATCCCCTCCTGAAGGTCATCTGTTCGATACCTAAGCTGCACTTTTTTTAAAATTTTTGTTTTAAAAAAACAAATAACGCCTCCGGAGCAAATCTGACTGCATATGACGATTCTGATTTTCATTTTATGACGGCAAGGTAGAATTCGTCATAAACAATTGATGATCCATGACGAATACCTATAGATCGTCAAGGAATAGTAGAGTTTATGACACTTCTTTTAAAACGTCATAAACCATTGTTGATCCATGACGAACACTTACAGATCGTCACGGAATGGTAGAGTTTGTGACGTTTTCTTTAAACGTCACCGCAGATTTGTCACGGATCAACAGATTTGTTGTAGTGGGCACACCACTGACGGGGCCGTTGAAACCCATCTGTTATGTAAGTGTCATCATGGAGGGTTATTCCGTCATCTCTAATTACCCACACACACACGCATATATATACCTTTTATTCATAGCTGGCTAGGGAATAGCTTATTCTGTGGTCATTTCTGTATCGTAATTTATGACATTCGTGTATAGTGATTTATAATATTTTGCTACGTGATTTGCTAAACTTTTACCATAGTTGATCTTTCAAAACGTGTTTGAACGCTGATGTCATAAATTTCTCGTAAGTCCGTGATAAAATTATCGTAAAACTGTGTTATCGTAATTTACGACATTTGACTATAAACCTCTTATTCCATAGCGGACTATACAATAACTTATTCTATGGCCACTTCTATATCATAATTTACGACATTTGTGTATAGTGATTTACGATATTTTGCTAGTGATTTACTACACTTTTGCCATGGTTCTTCTTTCAAAATGTGTGTGAACACTTATGTCGTAAATTTGTTATCGTAATTTTGCATGTGACAGGTGTCCTAGAATGTGATGTCGTAAATTTCATTCAAATTGTCATAAATATGTGACAAATTTGTGGTTGAACAGAAGTGGCTATAGAATAAGCTATTCTATAGCCGGCTATAAAATATACTCACCGCATTTGACTATACTGAGTTACCATAAATTTGTGATGTGTTTTACTAGACTTTTGTCGTAATTTTACATGCGACACATGTCCTTGAACATGATGTCGTTAATTTCGTTCAAATTATTGTAGATTTCATTCAAAACAGAAATGGCTATAGAATAAGCTATTCTATTCAAATTGTTGTAAACTTTGATGAAAAAGACCAATGTTCTTTACATCGTCATTTATGGATATGGATCCATCCTGCTGCTCTTGACGAAGGCCTTGAAGCAATAAGATCTGCATGTGATAAACAGGTGGTTCCTCTATTTCCTTCTGTAAGTTGGTAATTATTGTTTCCAGTTCGACATAAAGTAACATTTCTGTGTAGTGGTTTTCTTTGTCACTCTTGATTGTCTCTTACCAACAAATTTAGCTTACTCCAAGTAAAACTGTATTTTTCCTTCCTGCTCTAAGATTAAAATATGCATGGCCGTAAAATTAAAATAAAATGCACAACTCATAAGAAAACACAAGGATGCAACATAATTTGGTGTAGGAACAACAACCTGCCCTTTTCCTTTTTAAATACTGGATAAGTGCTGTGCCTTGAGACATTCACCAGAAAAAAAAAGTGAGTCACTTTTCTAATTCATTGATGTAATTAAAAGGTTGTGCTTTAAGATTTTTTTTTTCATCCTAGCTAGAAACACCACGCGGTATCTTGGCACTTCACAACTTGCTGCTTCTATTCTCTGATAGGAGCATTTAGAAGCCGTTTGGCTAGCTTAGTTTTTTTTGGGGAAATATAAACATTACTGCTGTGTAAATAACTGCAGTGAACATGTTTTCCTCTCTGCAGTGACCATTGTTACTTTCCCCTGACTAGCAACATGCTCCCTCTCATTGCAGATGCAGGATTCTAACGCTGTGGTCAAATGTTGCTCATTAGAGGGGAAAATTGATAGACTGGATATCATGGGATGCAAGGCTATTCATTCTCTTCAGAGGATATTGCATCCAATCATCAAGTAAGTTCTGTTTTTTCAATGAGGAGAGGATATTGCATCCAATCATCAAGTAAGTTCTGTTTTTTCAATGAGGAAAATGATGCCGTGACGTGGTGATTCACGCGTTTTTTACACTACAACAATTTTGACATTCTATGACGATGTCATTTTGTCACAGAAGGTCTAAAATTTGTCACAGTCTACCTTCAATGACGCAGCGGTAACGAAAATCGCTTCGTCATAGAAGGTGCGTAGCTGATTACCTTCTGTGACGTTTTTGCTGTTTTCGTCATAAATTTACGACGTTCCACAGAAACGTCATAAACATTTATGACGCTCTCAAATTCGTCACAAACTGTTTATGACGCTCTTAAATTCGTCATAGAATTTCGCAGGGCTTTTAACTTTCGACCCATTAATTTCACGAGCCTTTTAACTTGTGGCCCATTAATTTTGCAGGCTTTTTTACTTTCAACCCACCAAATTCAGAGGCCTTTCTACTTTCGGCCCGCCAAATTCACAGGCTTTTTCACTTTAGGCCTGCCAAATTCGCAGGCTTTTTCACTTTCGGCCCAATTAATCCACAGGTCATTTATTTATTCCGATCCATTAATTTTCTGGCCCATCTTGCTGGGCCCAATACTTTACAGGCCCACTATTTCTTTACAGGCCCATTGATTTTAGTGCTAGCCCTTTAATTTTCAGGCCTATTTTCTAATTTGAAACAATTATTTTCCAGCCCACTCTTCCAGGCCCAACTCAATACAGCTAAGCCAAGCCCAAATACACAGAAAAGCAGATTAACCTCCATAGTAAAGAACATACAGATTAATGTCATCACAGTCAAAAAATGTTTTCACATCACATACAGATTTGTACATTTTCCAGGTCACATGCACATTGCAATTCTGACACTACACAAATCTCACATCTCAAAAATAACCAACACAATACCTCCATCTCAAGAGTCAGAGCACTCCCCAAAGTGAACAGAATGGCCGAGAGTCTTCACAAACACTAACTTTCCTTGGTTGTCTTTGCAATTGTCTTGTTTTAGCTGCAGTGACACCAAAGCTTTGTAAGAGTTGATTTAAGGCAGTAAATGCAAGGCTAATGAACATAAATTGCAACTAACAGATGAGGAGATGGTTTCAATCACAAGTCACGGCATTTCGGAATGAGAAACAATGTTCATTTAGTAACGGGACAGATCAGTGGAGGTTTAGGAACAAACTGAGCAACATCATTAGTAGATAATCAGAAAGCTGGTGCTACATCAACTTGTAATGCTAGCAAGAATAAATAAAACATTCTCGACTCCGTACTGTTGATACTCAAGCTACTAATAGGAACTAAAATCTAGTAGCTAATTTACCAAGCTGGAAGACAAGCAAAGATTAAACTAAAACCTGCAACAAAAGTGCATATGCCAAGCACTAGTAACTAATTAATCTTGCATGCTCGATAAAACGCAATAGGCAGACTGCTAGAACAAAATTGCAAGAACAAAAACTAAATAGATATATTCTTCCCAGCGTTACTGAACCTGCCATACGAAAAACAAGCAGAGCTAACATGGGCAGCTCAAACAACACACTGAATCCACTCAGTAATACTTGAGACTTGAGGAAGGAGATGAACTTTTGTTCTTACCAAAAGAGCTACAGCGCTTATTTGTATTTCTTCAGACTGCTGTGCCGGTCAACTGTTGGAGACGATGGCCAACTGCAGAGCTTGTTCTTCTTGAGACCTGCATAAACAAAGCAACCAGAGACTACCGCGGCCTGCCATAGTTCCAGGACGCCTGCCCGCCATGCGAACCGTCAGGGCTGCACTGCCGCAGAGACGAGGTGAGACACGGCCCCGCGCCGCCGTGCTCATGGACGCCGGACTGCGGCCCGCCGCGGAGACGAGTTGAAGCAAACGCAGATGCTGGCCTGCACCCGTCCTTCCCCACGCAGTGATGCTCGTCCCCGCTGCCGTCTTTTCAGCGGAGGGGAGGAGGCCGGATCTACTTGACGAAGGGGAGAGAGGCCGCCGGATGCTGTACCCCGCCGCCGCGGCCGCCGCGAACTCCGCCCCTCGTCTGACGCGGAGCCGCAGGGCCGACGCCGGAGCCTTCCGGCGACATGGACTGCGCCTTCCGCGGCACGGACTAGCTCCGGACGCGCCGCGGACCCTGCTGCTGTGGCTCGAGCACCGCGGTGAGGCGCACGGGCCGGATCTGGCCGTGAGCTCGATTGGGGAGGACATGGGAAGACGGGGAACACATGTAAAGATTGAGGGACAGAGCAGGGGCGGAAGGGCCTCACGTGCAAGAACCCGTCGAGGTCCTCGAGCGCGGAGCGGATGGCGTGCAGGCTCCTGGCCTCGGCCACCGCCTCCCCGGCCGCGGCAGCGGCCCGATCTTCCCCGTCCTTGACGAAGACGCACCCGTTCCTGCTGCCGTAGTGGGCGCCGGCGGACGGCGCGGACGGGGGCAGGAGGAGGATGGCGCGGACCGTGGTCGAGAGCCACTGCGCAACATCACTCGCGGCGCAAGGTCGGCGGCGGATCTGAGGATGGGAGGCCGAGAGAGATAGGGAGACGGGTGAATGGTAGGGTTGAAGCGGCGGCCGGACTTGGTTATAAAGCAAGGTAAGACAATCCGAACCGTTAGATCAGAGATGCATGGACGGATTTGTTTGGACCGGGCAAGCTTCTCAGCCCTTCCACTCTATCCCCACAGGCCCCAGATTACCTGATGTGACTGACACGTGGGGAGAAGCAAGGGAAAAGGACCACCGGTCATTGGGCATGGGTAAACATCAGAGCCGTGTAGGCTGAAACAAAATTAGTATTTTGAAAATGATACGCATAAAAATGATTTTAAAAAATTCTATCAAAATTAGAGTTTATTTGGATTGACCAGATGCACATTCTTACCAAATCTCACCCACAGTTTCAACTAGGGCTGGGCATTCGGTTAACCCGGTTAATTCGGTGCGGTTAATACGGTCAAAAAGAATTTCGGTTAATGAAGATTGATAACCGTTTTAGTACGAGAAAAAGAGGTAACCGCGCAATTCGGTGGTCGGTTAATTCGGTGAATTAACCGCATAAACCGAAATCACCGAAATTCCCCACATCTAGCCCAAATCGAAAGCAAATCGAACCCCAGCCGCGCCGCGTCAACCATTGACATGCACCTCGCCTGCCCCCACGAGCAGCGCGCGCAGCTCCCACGCCGCCCCTGCTCTCGCGCGTCGCGCCGTAGGGCGAGCTTGCGGCGCTGCAGCTCGTCCGTTGCCGCCGGCCGCCGCGCTCGCGCTACAGCCACGCCTAGCTTGCTACTCGCGCGCGTCGCGCTCGCCGCCCCCATGCCCAGCTTGCTACTCGCGCGCGTCCACGCCCAGCTCTGAGCTCCGCTACTATTTTCCGCTACTTGCGAGCTCGTGAAGATGGAGAAAGCAGAAGGGGAGAGAGAGAGGGAGAGAGAGAGAGAGAGGGAGAGAGAGTGGCGGCTGGTGGTGGGAGTGCACGGATTGGGGTTGGGTGCTTTAGGGTTGAGTGCTTTTGGGCTTCCAATTGTATGGGCCAGGGGGAATAGGAGATGGGCCAAATTTCGGGTACTTCGGTTATTCGGTTAACACAGGCCTATAACCGCATAATTCACCGAAAACCGAACAGCCCATAAACGAAAACCGAACCGATAACCGAAAACCGAATTAACCGCAAATTTCGGTTATTTCGGTTCGGTCTGTTCGGTTTCCGGTTTTTCCGGTTAACCGCGCCCAGCCCTAGTTTCAACAAACTTCGCGAGATATAACAAAAAGAAGAAATGAATGGTTTTTGCAATTGTTTTGCCGAATTTTATCTCGCGAACCATAATGAATTTTGACCTCAAATTTGGTTTGTGGCTGTTCCATGTCGGCCCAAATCTATGGGATTTTTTGTTAATTTTTTTGAAAATAAATCCACCAAAGTGTGTTCAAAGTGGATAACTTTAGACACATCTTATGAAACTATCACCCAAGTTTAACTATAAGTGAACAATGTTCTCAACAAAAGCTTCAAAAAAATTGTAACATAATTTTCTTATGTAGAGGTGCTTCAGTTGTCCATCTTCACAAAAAATTTATGTCCAGAAAACATTTTCTTTCAAGATTTACAAAAATAACAAAATTTTTAGAAAAAATATCCAGCAGTTATTTGAGAATACGACACAGTTATATCATATAAAGTAGTTTCATATATTCTACAATTGGGTAGATAATATTTTTATCAAGGCGGATGAAAAAAACAAAGTCATTTGGACTTCGTATGCGAAATTTATACAACTTTCAAAATTCAGTAATGAATCAAATTGAGAAAAAGAGCTGAAGCCAAAAACTGGAGAAGAACAACAACACGTGACACTGGGCCCGCATATGAGCGAGAGGTAGCGCTCTGGCGGGCTGGGCCGAGCGGGGAAGCAGGTGGGGTGACGGCATTGGGCCAGGGAGAAGGAAAGAAAAAGCCCAGTGAGGGGGGGAGGAGAAAAAAAAAGGCCGAAGGAAACGGGCCAGACATGGGGTCCTGCCGCCTTTGCTTCATGCGCTGCCAGCAGGGCCCGCCAGCAGCGACTGCTAGTTTCCTTGGCGCGTGCATCATTGAGCGCTCCTGCGTGGAAAATGTCCGCCGCCATACTTCTGTGTCGGTGCAGCAGAGGGCCATCTCCAGGCTGAGCCCAACTGGACCCAGGCGCGCAAGCAATAGCAGCACTTGGGCTGGAACAAGCGTAGAGCCCAGCTAGCAGTTTGCATCGACTAAAGCCGCACAACACAACAGGCTATTGTTTTTTGTTAATTGCTGTTTGCGTGTGTTGCTGGCTGAAAGCCCACGTGACCAGCAGAATAAAGTCCAGCATGGTTTTTCTTTTGGCCTGTAGATCACACGGCCAGCAGCACAATGTCCAGGCGGCATATTTACTTGCTCTCGCTGCATTCAGTTCGAACCCTCAAGGTGCACGTGAAGGTCCTTCGTCATTTGGAAAATTATTCTTTAATAAATCCTCAAGAAATAAATCTTTGTATCCTTGCCAACCAGTGCCAATTTGTCCCTGTTTTGATATGTTTCTGCAAAATATACTAGAACACAACAACTTGTGGAATTAGTTAGTTTAAAATGATTTTCTTAGAATCTTTATTTTTGTGCCCCCTTTTATGTGAATAATTGGCGGTAAAATATATTCAATAAGGACCGCCAACGCGGTGGTGAAGTCATCTCATATAAATTAGGGCCTCAAGCAACTGTTTTTTGCAATTGGAGAATTACAATTTGCTTTTATTTTTCAGATAAAAATTATATGTGGGTCCCGCGTGACAATGGTTGACAAGTGGGCCTTATTATGACGATTCATATTTGTCACATTTTGGTGTAGAATATTTTTTTTATTAATGACGATTCATATTTGTCATAACCATTTGTGACGTTTATTATTTACCAATTATGACGTTTTTATTCGTCATAAGATGATGGTGTCTTGATTTATGACGATTTTGTGGCCAAATTTAATGACGGATTTCGGTTTTCATCATAAATCACCAGATTTACTCAAAAATGTCATAAACCTAACACATTTTATGACGAAACGGAGTGTTGTCACAAGAAAAACGTCATAGAAAGTCACATTTGTTGTAGTGTTATGAGTGCAGCTCAAGCACGATCAATATGGTGCCTTGTACAAATAATGTATCTACATCAACTGATGCTCCTCTAGATTCGTCTAAAATGTCACCTCTTTCAAAAGCATCACTTATTGATCATGCTGGGATTCTTCATCCTGGTGCTATTTTATCCATGATAGTCCATGACCCCAGGGAAGTTTCAGCCCAGGGGACGTCTCCTAAACTAGTCGCACTTGACAAGGAGAACAAAATCTTGGAGGAAGATGTAGTTCCATATACTGATGATGCACCATCCGAGGTGGGAAATATATTGTCGTCAATGTGTGGATGCACCATGGAAGGCATGATTTATTCCTCTCTGACTGTAATGAACTGTGGGACTCCAGCCATATATAACATAAATCCTCCTGTGGCAGAGGAGGTTCTTTCTGCCGAGAAGCACTATGAACGCATGAAGCTTTTCTGCTTGGATTCTGGAAATGATCAAGGGCAAACATCAGCGTGTCAGCAAAATCTGCTGCAACGGTGTCCTAGAGGTGGCGTCGGACGGCGCGACTCGGACCGTGAAGCATTTAACGATGAGGACCAGCATAGGTGGCACCACCGCCTAGATAGACGGTGATCTCGATGAAGATGGTTTGACCCTAGACCGGCGTTGTATAGCCAAGGACATGGCACAACGACCACCTCATCTTCAGAGTAGTTGACGGATTGGCAAGGAGACGCAACCCCATCACTGATCGGGTAGAAAAGAAAAAAAAAACTTGCATTAGACATCTCTATAGAATCCGGGGTGCATGTAGCCATATTTGTCCACCTTTACCTCTTTCACCTATCTGCCGTGGTCAACCGCAACTGATGAGGGAGCGAGAGGCAAGCGTTGCGGCTCTGACCCGGGGCTCCATGGCGTGATTCAGCCTGAGGCCGTGACACGCTCGTGGACATGACTAACTCATTATGCAATACCAGGAAATGACCAAATGAGCAAACCTTGCAGCTGCAAGTCGCCTTGCACCATAAATAGCGCATGCACATTTAGTCTATACATATTTGTGCTGATATTAACATTTAATAAACTAAAATTAAGTGATATATTAAAAAATTAAATAGATTTAAGGGATAACAATGTATTTTGAAAGTATAGGAGCTATATGACACCCGAAGCCAAGTTTATAGAGCTAAAATGGCGTTTTTTAAGTGTACAAGGACTTAAATGGTACCATAGGCTAAGTAAAGAGAGTCAAAACTGGACCTAAGTGACACAGTCAAACAAGTGTAAAGACCGGGCACCGCCAATGCACTTTATTTTTTTAAAAAAATTGAACTTTGAATGAATCATTTCAACATTTTTCTGGGAGTAATTAAAATGCATAGTCGGTCCTTAAACCTTGTCTCCAGTTGTGTCACTTAGGTCTATCTAGTTAGCAAATGTTGATTTGACATCTTTAAATTTATTCTGTTTTGTCACTTAGGTCTCTCTCTCTCTCTCCCCCTCATCTTCAGCCGATTCTACTTTTCAACAATTTTTAATACGGTTTCAACACATTGCTGTTAAGAAAGATTGAATCTATTTTGTCAAAATGCTGAGTAAGAAGAAAAATTAATAATAAATCCTTGAAGTAGCGAATAGTTGATTTATTTTCTTCTCCTTGGTGTGCGAAGGCGTCGCACAGGGACGACAAGTATGATGCCTAGTTAATTTTGCGTGTGCTTGCATGCATGCGTTAAAAATGGCCCTTTTAATTTTGTGTGTGCTTAATGCATCCTGAAATAAATAATGAAACTCTAAATGCACAAAAGGCTAGCTAGAAGGTTTAATTATTGGTCCTGGGCAATGGATATATATAGTAACAACAAAATTGGTGGGAGACCACGCACTATATATCTATCTATAGTCAGTGAGGTTGGCCGGCTTACTGGGTCTTACACCACCCATTTCCCAGCGGCTGTGCGCTTAGTTAGCTCGATCTAGCAAGATAGCTGTGTACCGTGAGTGGAATACTACTTAATTAAATGACTCCTATATATACAACAAGCTAAGACGATCGAACTTAAATTCATAACTAACATTGATACTCCGTCCGTCCGGAGATATCATGGGTGCTGCGACGAAGAAAATGCAATTAGAGGCAGCAGTCGTGGGGCTGCTGGTGCTCGTCGTTATTTGTTGGCTGCCGTCATCGTCCGAGGCGGCGGCGCAGGAGCTTGGCATCTATGACTGGGTGACGCAGCAGCCGGCGGCGACCGGCGGCGGCTGCGCGGAGAAGAAGGACGCGGCCCTGTCCGCGGCGGAGCGCATTCATATAAACAACGTCATCGACCCTTCAGATTCGGACGAATCGTCGTACAAGACGATCGGCGAGTCGGTGGCCAACATCCCCGACGGCAGCACGAAGCGGTACGTGCTGACGCTCATGCCCGGCGTCGTGTACCGCGAGAAGGTGTTGATCGGCAAGAGCAAGCCGTTCGTGACCATCCGGTCAAGAGACCCCTACAACCCCGCCGTGATCGTGTGGAACGACACCGCCGCCACCCTGGGAAAGGACGGCAAGCCCCTCGGCGTCGACGGGAGCAGCACCGTCACCGTCGAGTCCGACTACTTCATCGCCTACGGCGTCGTCTTCAGGAACGACGCGCCGTCCAAGGCTCCGGCGGCGGCGTGGACGAAGAACGGCGAGGCGCCGGCGCTGCGGCTTCTCGGAACGAAGGCTACCATCTACAACTGCACCATCGAGGGTGGGCAGGGCGCCCTGTACGACCAGAAGGGCCTCCACTACATCAAGTCCAGCACCATCAAGGGCACCGTCGACTTCATCTTTGGCTTGGCAAAGTCCCTTTACCACGACTGCAACATCGTCGCCGCCGTCGACGGTGCTGCTCCTGATCTGCCGGTGGCGCCGCAGCCCGTGGGCTCTGCCTTGATGATCAAGGTTGCTCCCGGCAGCGAGACCGGGTTCGCCTTCAAGACCTGCATCTTTCAGGGGCAGCGCATCTACCTGGGCCGGGGGGACGCGCCTTCTGTCTACTCTTACTCCAAGATGGACAAGATGATCGTGCCCATCATCCTATCTGCAGCTCTGGACAACGCCCACGTACCCGATAAAGGCTATTTCTACGCCCTTTTTAAGTGCCACCAGCCTGAGATCGAGTCCCGCCTCAATCTGGGCGAGAATATAATGACTTACGCTCAAGCCAAGCCATTCCTCGGGACACAATTCGTCTCAGGCGACTCGTGGATCCCCTCACTACCACCCCCTGATGAGGCTGAACGATGATCCATCCATATATCTTGGCCCGCCCCCATACCAGAGAGAGCATCAATCGATCTGCTACTATATCTTGTGCTTAATTGACGATCAATTGCAATAATTAATGTTCCTAGCTTGATTTAACGTGTGAGTGTTTTTCTGGGATTTTTTTTTATTTTGTCGTGTATTTTATGCCGAGGATTGTAATAATTAATGATGCATGGTTTCACAGATAATTAATGATGCATGGTTTCACAGATAAATATATGTTTACCATTACTGGCTGGAGTGCAAGTGCAACATGCAGTGCATGTATTCTTACAGCTAATATATAAATTTTGATCTCTAGATGGCCGGATTAGCATGACAAAGAGTGTAATAACATTCAAGGATCTTAATTTTCCACGAACGCAAGTCCCTTGTCAAGGATCTTTAGATATATTTTGAAGGAGTTGTACAGTCCAAAATAATAGTCATTAGTTCTTTAAAACTAATAATGGCCATTAGTTTATTGACACTTTTGTAATTTTACTATTAACTAAATATTTGTTTGTTTAACAATAATGAACTAAATAATTTAATCTTAACCGGCTAACCCTACTAACTATAATAACGAACTTAGATTGATGGACAACATGAATTGATCAAATTAGATTTTTTTTTATAAAAACAAAATTACTATTACAAGTCGATCACACTTTATTTTCCCGATATTACCGTTACTAATGGCCATTAGTAGTAGATGTTCGATATAAAATTTAGAACGTTGGATCAAACTAATGACCATTAATTTTGAAAAACTAATGGCTATTATTTTAGACCATAAAACTGCACAAATTTTGACCTCTAGATGGCCAGATTAGCATGACAAAAAGTGTAATAACATCCAAAGATCTTAATTTTCCACAAACGCAAGTCCCTTGTCAGGGATCTTTTAATATATACCCGATCAACATAATATGGTGCCAAAACCTGAACCTTTTTTTTATTCACTCACAAGGATGATCGATGGAGATAATTAATCATGAACAACAAATGCGGCCGTCACTAGCTCTGCACAAAACAGTTTTAATTTTCTATTCCCAGCATTTATTTCTGAAAAAAAAAAGATTGAGAAAGATATCTATGGACAAGCTTCGATCACGCTGAAACTCGAGACAAGAATGCAGGCAAGCATCGTGCGTGCAGGGTGTGAATGTCGATAGACAGACACTAACAAGAAGCGGCAGATGCAGAAAAAAACTCCATCCGTGTTCGTGAACCACAAGCACAGTACCAGACATCGTCCTTTCGCTATGGAGGTCGACTAGCTTGGGGCTCCCATGCATCGATCCTGGGTTTAATTTGCATGTATGTTCTGGTTCAGCAACCATAACATACATGCCCTGCCGAGCACAAAGTCACCCCGCTCCGGCGAGGTCATCTTCATCGCTACCTCAAACCCCAAACGCCGCCTTAGTTTCGTTCTTTTCCCCTCTTTGTGGCCAACTCGCCACTCAGTATATACCTGGCCACCGGCAACATGGGGGGAAAACTGCGGTCACCGACAGTTAAGTCCCGCGCCACGCCACCTTCTTGTTCTGAGGTGTTTGGGATTCAGTCAAACTTTTAATTTTATAATTTTTAAATACCTTTAACTCTTGAAAGAGAACGTGGTTGGCTCCCCACGGTTTTGCAAGGATCTATTGATCACGCTCAAACTAGAACAATATAAAGATTGAAGCTTCCTTTAACTATCATATTATGTTACCACTTAATAAATTATACATCGTTCGATGTTATCAAGCTGAAAAAAGAAAATATGAAATTTCCTTTTATGAGGTGTAAACAGGTCTGTATATTCGAATATATAAAGTATTTTCTAGCAACACCTTCTATGAGCATGTATATGAATATGCCAAAAAAGTTTAATTTTAACAATGCAAGTATCTTTGTGACTAAAGAGTAGCAATAGCTTATCTGTCTAGAGGATTAAGTTATAGTCGGTCATATAACTAATGTGTAATAGCTACAAAACACTGATCACATTACCTTGGTAAGTGGATCATTTCTCAAGATAGAGTATGTAGTGGTGTTCCCTAAACATGGCCACGAGTATCACAAATAAGCCATGGGGGGAGGGTAACGCGCGTCTGTACGCGCGCTCGCGGAGCGCGTGTCCCTCCCCACGGCCGCCACACGTCCGACTGGCGGTCGGAACGCCGTTGCCGCACGCCGCACCATCTTCTTCCTCGACGAGCTCTCCACTTCCGGCCCTCGCCGCCACGTCGCACCCCCCGCCCGCACCCCGCGCTCCGCCACCGCCTCGCCACCGAGCTTCACAGCCGGCGATATGATAACCACCACCCGCAAACGCGGCGGCGCCCTCGCCGCCCGCACACGGCCCGTGCTCTGCCGCGCTCCGCCACCCGCGATAATCCGCCACCGATGACGCGGCGGCGCCCTTGCCGTTGTGTCGCGCCGCCTGCCCTCCCCGCCGCGCTCCGCCACCTTCACGCATGGGCTGGGCCGCAGCGGACGCGTGAGCCATAGAGTTTCCGTAAGCCATGACGCTTGCTTCGCCATGGTGAGTAGTTGTGTTTTGAGAGTCCCTGAGTGGCCCAAAGAACGGCTAGATGCTGAAATTAGGCCCAAAAACGGGCAAAAGCATTAGGGCCAAAAACAAGCTGATGTGCACAAGCCTTTGGGCCCCGCACGTGCCAAACCCCATGTCTCCGTTTGCCGTGCTCCCAGCACAAAACAGAATCAAACCGAGCCACGGGGACAGAGGAGACCATGTCGCGGAGGCCACCATCAGGACATCCTCACCGTCGCGTCCGACGCCATCATCGATTCACAAAGACAGGCTGCAAAGCTAGCTCGTCGTCGGCGCTGCTTCAAGCTTCCACCACATCCAACTTCGTCAAGGGAGCCGCGCGCCACCGTCCTAGACAACGAGGTGTTCGACGAAACGCCATCATCCATGCGGCAGACACCACGGCTCCGCAACGCCATCACCCCGAACACACCGTCCCATGATCCAGCCTCTGGCTGGCGTGGCGGCTACTGCTTGTCTGCGAAGTCAACAGCGGCGCTTCAGTACAGGCCATCGCCGAGGACGTCGTCATGGACCCCTCGCACGCAGCTGAAGGCTGAAGCTTCGCCCGCCCTCCATTCCATGCCGCCGCCTATGACATCGACGCCATGGTGCCAGCCATCTGTTCGGCGAACTGCGTAAGCCGTGGCCTTGGTGTTATGTTCTTTCATCATCCCGTCGTCTTTGGAGTCGCATTCCAGCCCTCGGCGCGCATAAGGTGTTTGATGAATTGCTCGAGCGTTATGACGCCTACCAGTGCTGTGCAACATCGATCGGCATGTTGGCATGGTACATGGGAACATCACAACAACAGCCCGAGTTGTACCCTCCGCCACCAAGACAACAAAATGTTGAATCCTTTTGTGTGCTCAACCTAGGAAACAATGGCAAGTAATTAAACAACAAGAAGCTCCATATTCAACTCTCAATCAATAGTTACTTTTTTCTTCTCTATGTATTCTTTTGTATTACTCCTCATTGATACCTATCTAGGTTAGAATTATAGCATACATAATTATATGTCTCATTCACCATATAATGATATAGAAAAGAAATAGCCTAGAATTCTCAGAGTGGACATAATATATATTTAGATAATAATCAAGCAAAGTATGTAGAAAATATCACTAAATCTTCTATAATATATATAATTGACCAACAAAAGGAGCCACCACGTTCGCTCTAAAATACTAGAAATTCCCACGTTAATCGAAGAAAATAAGAAGAGAAAATTACCCACCACTGCCATTATGAAACAATTAGTCACAAAACCCCCTATAAATATTTTAAAAAATAGCTAAATTCGGAATAATAAAAAATAACCAAAATACCCCTCGCACCTATTTCCAAATTACTCACCATGCCATTATGTGTAAAAAACTAGTTAAATTCGAAATAATAAAAGCAGCCAGAAATGCCCCTCACATCTATTTTTAAATTACCCACCATGCCATTATGAGGTAAAAAAATCAAAATAATAAAATAATTAGCTAAAAATAAACCTAATTCATGTTTCTAATTTACCCACCATACAATCATTATTTAAGAGTATAAAAAAAAGTAAATTTGAAACAATACAAATAGCAAAAAAATACACTTAATTTCTATTTCTAAATACACTATTATAAAAATACACCACCATATGTCTTCTGCAAAAGATTTATTCAAAAGATTTTTTTAGCATGATATGTTTTTTTCAAAAGATTTATTTGTAGCAAGACACATTTTATTTTAGCATGGCACATTTGAACCGACCTCGCTTCTAATAAAAACTCAAATACAGTAGGTTAGCTAAGACACAGTCCAAGACAAATGATGACTCATGATCTCACACTCAAATTGAGGTATGGTGAGAATTCTACAATCTATTTCTACTATTATATAAATAAAGAGTGTAAAAAATAATAAACTATGTTTAACTTTTACAATATCATAAAAATATTCCAAATAATATATTAAGTCTAGCCGCGCAAATGCGCGAGTAGTTGAGTTAACTATCATAGTCGACAGCGGTGGAGTTAACCATAAAGTTGTGTTCTCAAGGATGTACGCTGTTGTGTGTAAATCCATTCCGGCCACCCAGTAATTTTTACATGTTGTTATACTATCTTTCAAGATGAGCAATCCTTATTATCGTCCTATAATCTACAAAATTCAGAGGTGGGTATGCTATCTCTCCATGACCATCAAAAAAGAGAGAATGCATCAGAAATTCATTTTCTGCGACTCCCAAAAAAGAAGAAAGACAATATTTCATTTCCCTCGTTTTTCATATATAAGAGGGCAAGTTGGGTGCTGTATACTTTTGTTTCAAGATCTCTTTCCCCAGAAAACACAAATAAGTTGTTTTTTACAGCATATGCTTGTCAAGGCAGGACGTGGAAGTTTGATATATTTTGTTTGTCAGCTTTGATCGATCCCAAATAATAAGCAGCACAGAGAGTGCTATCGATTGAGCAAAGATTAGCGACGATCGATCCATGGGCGCGATGTATGGTATGTAGCTGGCCAATGCAAGTAGTATAGTGTGTGACAGGAGGGCCCAAACAAATGCAAGGAGTTTTAGGTTACACATAAACCTTTGGAGGCACGCCAACGCTGGGACGCCCGAGTGGCCAGAGCCAGAGGGCTCCGGGAGCTTAGCTCCTGTCGGCCCGGGTTCGATTCCCAGCTGCGGCACCTGAGGCGCTGCAGTGAACAGTGCCAGAAATGGTACTGTTCACTGCGGTGCAAAAAAATTCTCTCGTTCTCCCCGGGTCAAAGCACATGGTTAAGACTCGCGCCGAAGCTTACAACAGTCCCTGTGTAGGATCGGAGAGAGGGTTTTCTCGGCCTGCGTGAGAGGCTCTTCTCCTTAGCAAAATGCCGTCGGGGGCGGTCTTACCCCCGGCAGGTCGAGTTTTTTTAAACCTTTGGAGGCACACAAATAGTAGTGTGTGAAGTACAAAACGTAGACTTACATATCCAAGTTGTGCATGTGCAGAGTGGAATTAATGTTTGTAAAGAAACATGCATGCATATATATTGCCGTTAGGAGCTTAAGATTTTTTTTAGATAATGGAACATCGTTCCAGCTTCTACATCATCCGAAGAGATGTACGCAGCTGATCGTTACAGAGGAGAGAGCTCTTAGGCTCAAGTTCAGAATAGATAGTTCAAAAGGAGACAACTAGGAGGAAAGACCAAATACTATTACAACTAAGCTGCAATTCTATTTGAGAATTTCCATCCAAAGCGCGCGAACACCTCCATGACGACGGTCTCCAGTAGTCGACATGCATTCTTCAAGTTTTGTCTTGCCATCTCATCCTTATGTAGCAAGGACCAAGTTCGCGTCCAGTATGTAGCCCTGAAAATTACCTGCAAAAAAGTGGTATGATTGGAGCGATTGAATACCATATCATTCCTATTCAACCAAATTGCCCAACATACGGCCGCTAGACCCACACAAATTTGATCTTTTATCTTTGGTTGGACTCCATTGAGCCAAGAACCAAACATATTTGCAATGCTAGACGGTGGTTGAATTCCAAAAGTGATATGTATAGTATTCCATATGAAGCGAGTAAAGTGACAATCAATGAAAAGGTGTTCTACCGTCTCAAGTAAGCTACATGAGCAGCAACTAATGTCACCTTTCCAATTCCTTCTCGCAAGATTATCTTTAGTGAGGATGACCCCATTCATTAGGTACCATAAGAAAATTTTAATTTTGAGCGGTACTTTGATATACCAAATAGGGCAACGCTGAGGCACAACATCCTTTTGGATTATATACCTATACATTGAGCTCGTTGAGAATTTACCATTCTTATGCAAGTCCCAAATAAAGACATCCTTAGTTGTAGACAGGTTGGTGGGCAGCACATGCGCCATTAGCTTGTACCACGCAATAAGATTGTCTTGTACCAACGCCCTACGGAAGGATACATTCAGCGGTGTAGTGCGTAGCACTTCAGCCACTGTTGCTGTCTTTTTCCTCACTATATGATATAAATTTGGGTAGACTAGCTTGAAGGGTCTATCTCCTATCCACGTATCTTCCCAAAATCTCACTCCAAGAATTGCTCTTTTACTTTCATTAGACCCGACCAAAAATGAGAATCCCCCGGTTGCTTTACTACTTGAGTTAGAGTTTTGTTTGACAAATATTTCCTCCGTAGGAGGTTTTGCCAAATCCCTTCCTCATTAATTAGTTTGAAGAGCCACTTGCTTAAGAGACAAGAATTTTGGATCTCCAAATTTTGAATTCCCAAGCCACCGCAATCTTTTGGTCTACACAAGATACTCCACTTAGAGAGTCTATATTTCTTCTTGTGTTCATCACATTGCCAATAGAATCTTGAGCGGTAATAATCCAACTTTTTGAGCACTCCTTTAGGAACCTCAAAGAAAGATAGCATATACATTGCAAGGCTTGTGAGAACCGAGTTTATCAAGACTAGTCTCCCCCCGACGGATAGTAGTTTGCCTTTCCAACTACTTAGTTTTTTCTGAAATTTTTCTTCAATTATTATCCAATCACTATTGGATAATTTCCTATGGTGCATAGGGATTCCGAGATATTTAAAAGGAGTTGATCCCGTGTGACAACCGAATAGTTGTGCATACTCGGACTCAAACTCCTTCGCTTTCCCATAGCAATATAATTCACTTTTGTGAAAGTTGATCTTTAACCCCGAAAGTTGCTCAAAAGTACTTAACACTAGTTTAAGCCTTTTGGCATTCTCAAGGTCATGATCCATAAAGAGTATAGTGTCATCGCATATTGTAGCACCGAGAGACCATCATCCACCAAATGAGGGACCACCCCTCTAAAGTCGCCATTTTTCTTTGCCCTTTCTATGAGAATCGCCAACATATCAGCTACTAAGTTGAAAAGGAGTGGAGACAAAGGATCACCTTGCCTAAGACCTTTCTTAGTCTAAAAATAACGGCCGATGTCGCCATTTACCTTGACACCAACACTTCCTCCCTTGATAATTTGGTCAATCCACTTGCACCATAAGGGTGAGAAGCCTTTCATTCTCAAGGTTTGTTGGAGAAAGGACCAATTCACCTTGTCATAGGCTTTCTCGAAGTCTAGCTTTAAAATCACTCCATCAAGTTTTTTCCTATGCATTTCGTGTATGGTTTCATGTAAAATCACCACTCCCTCCATTATATTTCTTCCAGACATAAAGGCCGTTTGGGAGGGTCTTATGATCTTTTGAGCTACTAGAGCTACACGATTTGTCATAACCTTAGTGAATATTTTGAAACTCACATTCAACAAACAAATAGGTCTGAATTGTTGAATTTGTTTTGCCTCTTGCTGCTTAGGGAGGAGAGTTATAATGCCAAAATTTAAACTAAATAAAGGCAAATTTCCTTTATGGAACTCCTCAAATAAAGGCATGAGATCCCCCTTGATAATATCCCAAAAAAGCTT
Source organism: Eragrostis curvula (assembly GCA_007726485.1). Lineage (NCBI taxonomy): Eukaryota > Viridiplantae > Streptophyta > Magnoliopsida > Poales > Poaceae > Eragrostis > Eragrostis curvula. The sequence goes on along the minus strand of CM017440.1, from coordinate 2,603,377 downwards.
GATAGAACTCCGCTGGGAAGCCATCTGGGCCCGGCGCTTTGTTGTGTTCCATCTGGAAAATGGCCTTTTTTACTTCATCTTCCGTGAAGTGTGAAGTAAGAATGTCATTCTCTATGGCAGTTACTTGTGGGATGTCATCACGTATTGACTCTATCATAGAGAACGTGTTTTTCCCAGGAGCACCAAATAGGTTTTTATAATAGTTGGTGATGTATCGTTTAAGATTTTCATCACCCTCTATGAGGCCCTCCTCCTGTTCTAATTGAAAAATTCTTGTTTTTCTATGTTTCCCATTTGCGACAAGCTGAAAATATTTGGTATTACAATCACCTTGTAACAACTTAGTTGTTTTGGCCCTTTGATACCATTTCATTTCTTCTTCTCGCAACAATTGAACAAGCCGCTGTTTGAGGCATTGCTTAAGGTCGAGCTCACTTGTGCTTAGCACTTGGGACTCTGCCTTTTTATCTAATTCGTTCGCTTTTTTTTATGATTTCTTCTTTTTCCTTCTTATAGGCGCCACTAGTATTCTTGGCCCATCCCCGAAGGAATTGTCTAAGGCGTTGAATCTTAAATTGCCATCTTTGGAGTGGAGTTTTTCCTCTTGTTTCCGTGCCCCACACTTGTGCCACTAGATCCGAAAATCCTTCTCTCAAGAGCCACCCGAGCTCAAACTTGAATAAAGGCTGATTGTTAGAGTGCGTACCACTCCCAGTGCTCAAGAGTAGTGGGGTATGATCGGATATGTCCCTATTTAACGCTTGGACTGTGGAGAGCGGAAACTTAGTTTCCCATTCCGTACTCACAAGAATGCGATCCAAGGTTTCATAGGTGGGCACCTCCCTAGAAGGATGGCGATGATAATGGAAACCAGAACATGGAGGAGGACGGTCCCAATGGTGATAGTAATGCGGATAGGGAGGCTAAGAGATCACGGGGTGAGGATATGGCTACTGAGAAGCAAGATCAAGTTAACCATGCAAACTCGGATGCCGCAGCTAGCATGCCACCCAGCAAAACGGCAACTAGTATGTCGTTGGAGCAGCATGCTGAAATGGAGGAAAAAATTCAGAACATGGCGGATGAGATTTTTGAGATGGCAATGAGCCGTACTTTGGAGGCATGTGCTGACAAGGTACTCGCTGAGCATGATATGTTGCAAGTTGATGGCATGATAGAAGAGGTGTCTTCGGATGATGACGAGGATTTACTTGAGGAGGCTGAAAATGGAGATGACACATCTATGGCTTCACACACCCAAATCGTTGAGGAGGAGGGTGCTCTAAACTGTGATAACCATGTTGATGTGGGCAGCTATCATCTAGGAGAGTTGGGACTGAATGACAACATGAATGCCATGCAGTTTCGTGTGGATTTATGTACTAAAGAAATTGATACTTCTCGGGTGGGGCTGGCTGTAGAGAACGGACAGCAGCACATGCTGGTTGAGGATCACTCCTCGGTGCTGAACAATGAGTTGCCACTGGATGTGAGCAACATGGTTGCTAACCATTCGGTGGCGGCACCGGTACATGCAGGCGACAGGGCGGCGTACGCCGCTGACGGGAGCGCTGCAGCAGACGCGCTGCCGCGGGAGGCGACAATACCCCCGGCACTAACGCCGGGTCGCGCGCGCCTGGGCCGAGGATGATCGCGCGAAGACTACGACAAGCAGCAGCCGATACAAGAGCCGGTGCAAGCCACTGCTCTAACTGCGGCAGCTGCTATCAAGGAAGTTGTGTCCTCGCCCTCACGCTCAAGTCCACGTCTGGCCAGAGGGGCAGATGAGCACACGATGGAGAAGGCAAAAAAGAGGGCGGCCTGGAAGAACCTCGACCCACCGGAAGGTAACAAATTGTCGTTTTGTTCTTTCCCTGAGCATGTTATTTCTTCAAATATTAATAATCTTGGAGTAGTGCTGGGTACAAATTCTAGAGAGGTTTCAGATTCTGTTCATTCATTAAAACAACTAGAATGCCTTCGTTTCACGTCTTTTTTAGAATAAAAAACGAAACAACCTGAGATGGAACATGAACTGTTAGAAACCTTGTCGGACAATGAAGAGGATGATGATTATGATATCGAAAATCTTACTCTTGGTCACTTATGTGGTGACTTAATGGAGGAGGTTATGGATGACGACAGTGATCACCTAAGTTGTGATTTCAAGGCTGTCTTCAAGAAAAATAAATCCAAAAAATCCTCTCATGAGAAGAAAAATCCTAAAATTAGGATCATTAGAAAACATAAATATGGTTCAAAATGAAAGGCATCTTTTGGAATAGCAGAGGTCTTAGCGACTTGGCTAAATTTCGATTCCTTTCCGACACTAGTAAAGAGCAGAAGCTAGACTTCATCGCTCTACTAGAAACAGGGAAAAATGATTTTCCTCAAAGCACTTTGAATCATATTTGTGGGGGTAGAGATTTTTTATGGCACTGGTCTCAACCTCACGGTAGATCCAGTGGCATCCTTCTTGGGATTAATTTGGAGGTCTTCGATATTGGAGGTATAGACGAAGGGGACTTCTATGTTAAGTTTCACCTTCGCAACAAAGATGACGGTTTCCGATGGATCTTGGTAGCAGTTTATGGGGCTGCCCAAGAGGAATTTAAGGAAACCTTTCTAACAGAGCTAGTCCAAACTTGTGCCAAAGAAAATCTACCTCTACTTGTGGGTGGTGATTTTAACATCATTAGAAACCCACAAGAGAAGAATAATGATAGATACAACGATAGATGGCCATTCCTTTTCAATGCTGTCATAGATAGTTTGGATTTAAGGGAACTAAGGCTATCCAATTGTAAATTCACATGGGCTAACTCTAAGGAGCTTAAGATGGAGCTGGAATTCTGCAAGTTAATAATAATGAGTAGTACTGGATGACACGTCCAATTTCCTTCATTTATTATTGTTGGATACATGCACACACAAGATAGTAGGGTAGATCGCTGTATGATGATGCAGCTACATAGCGCGCGCGCGCACACGCACACAATGCAGCTAGCTTGCTGAGACACAGCTGGCAATACATGACCATACAATTAAGTAGCTTAGGGTACGTAGAGCACCAAATTGACTAACTCTTGGCAGATATAGCTAGATAGGGATCGGCGGTCGGTCTTCTAATATATCCAGCCGACGTCGTCGATCGATCCAAGCTAGAGACTGGAGCCTGCATGCGTTTAATTATTTAGCTTGCAATATTACTTTACTGTATGGTGTTGATGTAGTGGATTCCGCGGGGCACCCACAGGTTGGCGTTGATGAAGCGGTCAGCGCTGTAGTCCATGACCTGCCTGGCATCAGTGAGCGCATGGAAGCCTTCCCACGCAACGCGTTGGGATGTGTCCGCCTTGGGGCCTCTGTTGCCGAACTCTGAGTAGGAGACGGTCCTCTTGGTGGCCTCCACCTCCTTCTCCTTGTTCCAGGCAACCCAACCGGCCGCGCTGACAACATCTCCAAGAAAGCAATCCATGAAGATGACATGTGAGAAGTTCTTCCATGGCCGACCCAAAAATGTCTCGACGCCGGCCAGGTCCTCGCCTTCCGCCCCCTGCACGGTACAGTTCTGGAACACAAAGCCGGAGTCGTGGGTGGCGCTGTTTCGGCCCTGAGCGGTTATCACGTTGTGGCCGGTTCCCTGGACCTTGTTGGGGCGGCGCACCATCAAGCGGCAGCTTTGAAAAACTGCTCTCGCATTGCCGAATACAAAGTCAACCGTGCCGTACACGTCGCATCCCAGGTAGAGACAGATTGTTCTCGGCGTACAGGGTATCCTGGAATAGTGATTCATGAATAGTGATTCATGAGCTTCGAGGCCGAAATAGTGATCCACAAGCCGCACCTATATATGGACGCCCAAGTAGCACGCGGCCCATTCGAAACTGCATGGGAACTCACTGTCTCAAGACTAAAAATAAACATAAACTCTTCTTCTTATTAATTAATGAATTGAACAGTGAGCAGTCGATGGCTGCTGACGAAAGCAACCCCACGTAACAAGATCTGATCGGTCACCTAATCCGCTGCCTGATCTCCCCGTCTCCATCAATGTAGCGGCATGGTTGCTGACTTGATGGGGGGTGTGCCGACATGAGAAAGGTGGTGTCAACTTTTTTTCTCTTTCCTCTTTCGTCTAGTAACGTAACTCATTCATCACTTGCTTTCCATCTTGATGCGCCGCGGGGTGAAGCCCTGATGTCGCAGTGTAAGAATATTTTCATTATTTCTTTGTAATGTGGTGATGTGACAGCGCAAGAATGTTTTCATTTTTCTTTTGTAAAGTGACACAATGATATTTATTTATTTGTTGGTGCCAACTCTTTGCTAGCACTCTTGACCCTAAAGTATCTACTACTTGAAGCTAGCCGAGCCACAAACCGATGCACACAGTTACTACTAGTTGACTCTATATGGCTGGCTAATTACCTTGCTAATATATAGGTAATATATAATTCCAGAAAATTAAATTAAAACTCGTGGGCAGCGGACGAGCGATGTGTTTGTCTCCCAGAGTCCCAGCACAATCACATGCATGTGAACCAGCAACCAGCCGCTGCAATATATGGCCCTGCAACTTTTTTTCTTTTGTTTGCGAGTAATATAGCTCTGCAACTTTTTTTCTTTTGTGCAAAAAATTTGAATAAGACAAGCGGTCAAACGTGATTTTTGAAAGTCAAAAAGTCCCTATATTTAGGGACGGAGGGAGTACTCTGCTTGCTTGATCCAAAAGAAGCAAGCGACCCCTACGCAAGATGGAAGTAAAAAAAAAAACATGCATTGGCTATTATAAAAAAAAAACATGCATTGGCTATAATTAAATTGGACTCAATGGAGCAAGTCAAAAAAAAAAAACAGATGCACGTACAGTTATCTATTGGCTATTATCATCACTTGCAAAATGGTTGGCCAACCTACGCAAGACTTTGGGAACAAACAAAACCCATGGTGAGGAAGCGAGCGATGTGTTCGTCTCCCTGCTGCTCACTCGCTCTGCACTGAGCCACTGACGCCAGCTCATCAGTCGCCTTTGCATAACTGGAAACTTTTCTGATGTGGCCGGCCGGCGTCGCTGTTTCCTCCGTCGCACGCACGTGTGGGTCGAATCAGCTGCGTGCGCTAATAAGCGGCAATATATTTTTTTGTGAGGAATTAAGCGACAAATTAGCGTGGCCAACACTATATACTTCCGGTCCTCTCATGTTTAATACATGACGCTGGTTTGTTGCTCAATTTTGGATTAGCCAACTTGATATATAAAAATTCAGAATAAGTGACTACGGTAGTGTATATGCTACTAGTCTATGCTGGTTCTGTTGCAGATATGTAGCACGATTTGCCGAAGTTGAGGCAAGACAATGTTGAGTATAAAATTTGGTGCAGTCGTGCGGTGAAGAATGTATTGCGGCAGCTGGTCGGTGGGGTTTTGCATGGTGTTGTGGATGGGGCGATCGGTGCTGATGCGTGCAAGTCAGACGTGCTAGCCAGGGTGTGGTACTAATCGTAGATTGCCAAGAGATGTTTTGTTGGGAAGACGGTTGGGCAGGAAAGTGTTGGCAAAGGACTCGGTTAAGAGAGAAGAGAAGATACGTAGAAGTTCTGGAGAAGGCTGATCGGATGGAAAGATTGCTGGTAAGGGGATCAGTTAAGAGATAGGATAGAATTTGTTTAAATTAAGAGATTAGATTAGTTTACGTTTTGCTTTTCGTGAGACAGCTTATATATTGCTAAGAGTTGTAACAGGAGGAGTATCGAACACAATTCAATAATCATTTTACGTTTAGTTTTTCTCTCCTTTGTATTGCCTTTGGTATTTTGCCAAGAAAAATACCCGACATCCTTCACGTTAGCAAGGAGGCTTTGATTGTTTGACGTGAAAACAATCTGCTTTGCTGGTGCACAAACCAGCGCATCATCTACCTGGTGTTGTTTGGCTCTTTAGCTAGGCAACACAAATTGCTGTCGACGTCTCAGCACACGCCATGGCTGGGAAGGCGGTGGATGGGTTTAGTTCCGAGATTGACGGCAAGCACGTGATCCCGGTCATGCTTGACGATCTCACGGACGAGGATCGGAAGGCGATCGAGCTTGAGCTTGATCAGGAGATGAAGGATGATATGGCTGCAAGATTGGAGCGCAAGCTGGCGTGTTTTCAGAAAACGCGAAGTGGCGTCATCAAGAAAAGTGACACAGCGAGCGCTTCTGCAACTAAGGTAAATCCTCCATTAATCTCTCCTGAAGATTTAGTTAAATTTGTTGATGTTTCTGTGGCTAGTAAGTATGGGAACGATTTGACTAACCTTACGCATACTTTGGGGGAGAATATGCGCAGTGCTTTTGGTACTTTTAAGCAAGATTTGGAAAATAGTTTGCCTAGACAGATGCGAACTATTGCACATACGGTTTACGACGAAGTGCTGGGGAAAGGTGCAGCTGGGGCTAGCATTACACTTGTGTTAGCAAACGTCCTGGGTAGCAGCGCGCAGCAGGGTTTGAGTAGTACAAGCTACGGTCCGAGTCCCGTGTTGCCAAACGTTTCCAGCAGTGGTGCGATTCCCAGCTCGGGGGGCATAGGCTACGGCACGAACCCTGTTAATCACAATCTGCAACAGCCCTTTTATCATACCACCTATGGGTTAACGAATAATATAGCTGGAGGTGGCGCAGCGTTGAATGACCGAATGCGGGATCAAATTGCTATAACACTCAGGAAGCTCGGATTCACGCCTAGAACTCGTGCTAAGGTCTATCAGAAACCTTACCCAGAATATTTTGATACAGTGCCATATCCTAGGGGTTTTCGTGTTCCGGACTTTGCTAAGTTTAGTGGAGAGGATGGTAAAACTACTTACGACGTAGGACAATTTCTGGTTCATGTAAGCGACGTTGGCATCACCGATATTCACAAAATTAAGTTGTTCCCATTGTCCTTGTCCGGAGCGGCATTTAACTGGTTCACTTCGCTAGCGCCCAACTCGATAGACACCTGGTCTAAGCTTGAAGAGAAATTCCACGATTACTTTTATAGCGGCGAAGTGGAGTATAGGTTGTCACATCTTACGGCCGTTAGACAGAGATACCATGAGTCTGTTGTTGATTACATTAAGCGTTTCCGGGAGACCAGGAATAGATGCTACAGCCTTATTATCAGCGATCGGGATTTAGCTGACTTAGCTCTCCAAGGGATGCTGCCTCACCTTACGGATAAATTAGAGGACCAAGTTTTTGAGAACGTGAACCACTTGGTGGAGAGAGCCTTAGTTCATGAGAGTCGATCTCGAGACAGCCGGCAATCGAGATTCCGGGAGAACAGCAACAGTAAGGATAGGGAGAAGTCAGGTGTTAACATGGTGGAGCCGGAATCGGGAAGCGACGAGGAACCCGATGTGTGTGTCGCTGAATGGGTGGACTTGCCGAAAGGCAAGCCTTTTGCATGTCCGATGCTGAAGCCTACTCCGGGGAAAAAAGATGAGATGCGGTATACGTTTGATGTATCTAAGTGTGATAGGCTGTTTGATATCTTGCTGCAAAGTAATATGATTAGATTACGAGAAGGACACGTAATTCCGCTGCCTGATCAGATTGCCAAAAGGTCGTATTGCAAGTGGCACAACTCCTACTCGCACTCGACCAATGACTGTAACTATTTTAGGAGACAAATACAAGTGGCGCTGAACGACGGGAGGTTGTCTTTTCGTGAAGGTGGAAAGATGCGCTTAGATCAAGACCCCTTCCCAGTAAACACGATTAGTTTTGAGGGGAAACGGGTGTTATTGCGGTCAGATCAAGTGCGTGGATCTTTAGAAGGGAAGAGCGTTATGGTGGACAAGGGAGTCGAGGCTAGGATGATCAAACCAAAAAGCCCGGAAATTGGCAAGTGGAAAGTAAATGGAGGAGAGAAGCGGCGACGTTTTTTCGAACCTACATCTAGCCACCTGATGCAGAAGTACGTCGCGCTGAATCAGAGGAGTGTTTTTCGGCGACTTGTCGACAATCGGCTGCCTGAGCACGCAAGAGAAGTACGAGTTGGTCACAATCCCCGGGCACTACAGAGCCATGTGGATGCCGCTGGGCTGAGCGAGATGAAATCGGCGGCAACGACACAGAACGCTACTGCTAGCATCACGGTAGGGAAGGTCGCGTGCCGCGTTGTACCCTGTGTGCAGCGCGCGTTCGATGGCGCGTGTGAAGGCGCGTGCAGCAGAAATACAAAGCGAGCACGGGATTGGGACAATTACGTAGGCGGCGAAGACGCAACGGAGAGGGCGGCTCGGGTGGACTTGATAGCGAAGAGACGAGTCGTCGGGCCTGGGCTGATGATGAGTTACGGGCAGATTGGCTCGGTGACGATGGAACGTGACATGCAGGGCGAGCACTCACCTGATAGGATAGGCCTTAATAAGATATTACGGGAGGAGGTCAAGTTACGTAAAGATGTTCGGTCCCGAGGCGCGATCAAGAGTGATGGCCGGCAGCTGGAAGTAGCAAATACAAGGACACAGGTAGCTTGTGGGGGAGGGCGATGGACGGTGCCAGGGACTCAGCCGGAGCCTGCTTGGTGCCCGGCAGGTATGAGCCGCGGGCAGAAGAGACGAGTACAACGACTCAGGACGCAAGGGAGAATTGCCCGGCAAGCTGAAGAGAAGCGGGATGCTTGGTTCAACCAAGATCGGCCGATGACGAAACCGAAAAGGACCTGGAGAGAGAAGCGCATTGCTAAGGAAGACGGGATTGAGGGTGAGAGCAGCGCTGATGAATCACCGAGCATTGGAGGGAGTGTCGATGGATCGCCAAGCATGGATGTGCTGACGAGTTGCCGGGGGTCGAGAGCGGTACCGATGAGTTGACGGAGAGTGACGGGGTTGTGGAATCACAAAGTGCCAGTATCAATATGGTTTTCTTTTTGCCAGCAGAATTCATGGCACCAGAGGATGTTGCCGAACTTGCACTGGGGGCTGAGCGGGCTACGTTTGAGAAACCAGAAGAACCCAGCAAACATCTCAAGCCATTGCACATTAGGGGACATCTCGGTGGTCAGCCTATGGGGCGCATGCTAGTGGACTTAGGGGCCGCTGTGAACGTCATGCCTTTGATGACGTTCTCGAAATTGGGATTTCAAGAGGATGAATTGCTTAAGACTAATATGAGCCTCAGTGGGTTTTCGGGAGGACGAGAGGTGTGTTTTCAGTTGAGCTAACGGTGGGGAGCAAGACGATTCCGACTGCATTTTTTGTGGTAGATGTTAAAGGGCGTTACAACGTACTCTTAGGCCGGGATTGGATACATGCAAACTGTTGTGTTCCCTCTACGCTTCATCAGTGTCTTATTCAGTGGGTGGGAGACGAGGTCGAGATTGTTCATGCGGAAGACACGCCTTGTGTTGCAGTGGTGGACGCGGTGGACTGGCAACGAGGGGAGATGGCTTGTTTGTCCGGAAGGGACTTGTCGGGGTTTGACTTTGTGAGCGTGGAGAAGGACGGGTTTGTTCCTATTCACGTACAGCCGGCTGAGATAGCCAGGCTCAATGCCATCACGTTTAATGGATAAATTCGATGCTAAGAGGTGGTTGGAGGAAAGGGTGGAAGAGTATCGATCGAAAAGTGCCAGTGCGAGCGAGGTGATAGAGGATTTCGATGGGCTAGGCAAGTTGGGGTATGGGTTTACGGCAGTAGATGAATTAGAGGAAGTAGATATTGGGGAAGGAGACCGGCCGCGACCAACTTTTGTTAGAGCAGGGTTGCCGGCCGAACAGAGGGAGAAATTGTACGCATTATTAAAGGAATTTAGAGATTGCTTTGCTTTACACCGAGATGCCGGGTTTGAGCAGGGATTTAGTGGAGCATCGATTGCCGATTAAGCATGGTTTTTTGCCTTATAAACAGCCTAACTGACGATTTAATCCAGCAATTAATGATAAGGTTAAGGAAGAAATAGACCGACTACTCAAAGCTGAATTTATACGGCCGTGCAGGTACGCAGAGTGGATATCTAGTATAGTGCCGGTAGAAAAGAAGAACACAGGAAAGATTAGAGTATGTATAGATTTTAGAAATCTGAATCTAGCTACACCGAAGGACGAATACCCCATGCCCATAGCTGACACACTGATTAATGAAGCATCCGGGCATCATGTGATTAGTTTTCTAGATGGGAACGCGGGTTACAATCAGATTTTTATGGCGCGAGAGGATATATATAAGACGGCGTTCCGGTGTCCAGGTTTTGTTGGATTGTTTGAGTGGGTGGTGATGACTTTTGGGTTAAAGAATGCTGGGGCGACGTATCAACGAGCAATGAACCTTATTTTTCATGATATTATGGGGATAATAGTTGAGATTTATATTGATGATATCGTTGTTAAGTCAAAGGGGTTTGATGGACATTTAGCTGATTTGCGTTTAGCATTTGAAAGGATGCGAAAATATAATTTAAAGATGAACCCGTTTAAATGTGCATTTGGTGTGACTGCTGGTAAATTCTTGGGATTTATTGTACATCGGCATGGCATTGAAATAGACCCGAAAAAGGTGAAGGCGATAAGTGATCTTGGAGAACCTACATGTAAAAGAGATGTGCAAAAGTTGTTAGGAAAGATTAATTTCTTAAGGCGGTTCATATCTAATTTGGCGGGTAAAATAGAGGCGTTTACACCATTGTTGAGATTGAAACAAGAGTCGGAATTTGCTTGGGGGGCAGAACAGAGGGAGGCGTTGTTAAAAATTAAAAGATATTTGTCCCGGCCACCCGTGTTGAGAGCGCCCAAGGCCGGGGTGCTGTTTAAACTGTATATTGCAGCACAGGAGAAGGCGATTGGAGCAGTATTGATACAGGAGCATGAGGAAAAAGAATATGTAGTGGCTTATGTAAGTCGTCGGTTGATTGATGCAGAAACCAGGTATGTTTTATTGAGAAATTGTGCTTATCGCTGTATTTTGCATGTACCAAGTTTCGGCATTATTTATTAGCAAGTTCATGCGTGGTGTGTCAAGCTGATGTGGTCAAACATATGATATATAAGCCGGTGCTTAGTGGTAGAGTGGGCAAGTGGGCTTATGCTTTGATAGAGTATGATTTGAGCTATGCACCATTGCGGGCTATGAAAGGACAGGTTTTGGCAGATTTTGTTGTTGATCATGGGGTTGATATGGGAATAGAATTAGATGTTGTAAGTGTGGAGCCTTGGAAATTATATTTTGATGGTTCAGTGTGCAAGGAAGGGAGAGGTGCTGGCTACGTTTTAATTTCACCTGCTGGGTTAGTACATGAGGCTTAGGTCAGGATAGAATATGATTGCACTAATAATCAAATTGAATACGAGGCCTTGTTGCTGGGTTTGATGCATTTGCAGTATATCGGAGTAAAAGATGTGGAGGCTTTTGGTGATTCTATGTTAGTAGTACAACAAGTTTTGGGGGGATGTGATTGTCTTGATAGTACTCTACGGGTATATTTAAACAAATGCTTGGACGTGATAAAGGGGTTTGATACTTTTTATATAAAACACATTCCTAGACATAAGAATGAGATGGCTAATACGTTGGCTCAGCAAGCTTCGGGTTTCCGAGTTGGGCGCGACATTTTTGTTGTGCAGGAAGGTTTTGGTGGCATTTTCGATAAGGAAGAAGGAGGCGCAAAGGGTTGTTCAGGCTTAAGTACGAAACAGGCCGAGCAAGTCTTGGATAGCGAGCATGGCGGAGGGTGTTCAGGCCGACGATCATACGAGGACAGGCGTTCAATGGTGGGGTGTCTCGGTGATGGTGATTGTTTAGGCCTAAATACGAGTCAGGCTGGGCAATTACACGCTGAGGTGATGGATTGTGATATAGAGGTGGCGGTAATTCAGGCAAACAATTAAGCTGTGCTGAGTTACCGATGAGATGGGAAATCAAAAATTTGGATGACAGTTTAGGCTGGTTAATGTTGCAGGTCGGGCTGTTGAAAGGAGATAAGCATGCTGAATGGGAAGGTTTAGGCCACGGAGTGCAGGAGGCTGAGCCATTGCTGAAAGCAGGTAATTCAGGCCAAGATATTCAAGTGGTTGGGTTGTTAGAGAAAGATGATTCAGGGTTGATCGGTGGTAGCAGTTCAGGCCGAAAGGGACAATGGGTCGAGCTGCTGCAGGTTGTGAGCATTTGTACGGAGAATTCAGATGGTGATTCAGGCCGAGGAAAGCAAAAGGCTGGGTTATCTTGTGAGAAAGGTGGTGCAGCCAGTGGTAATGTTGGTTCAGGTCGACTAGAGCAAGAGACCGGGCCATCGTCGACAGTTTTAGTTTCTGATTGGAGGACGCCTCTCGTTAAGGGTTTAGAAGATCCCAGTGCAATCAAGGATAGGAAGTTGCGGCGACAGATGTTGAAGTATACATTGATGGATGGCGAGTTATATAGGCGTACTGTTGATGGAGTGTTGCTTTCATGTTTGGGAGAAGAACAGTCGCGAGTAGCCATGGGCGAGGTGCATGAAGGTATGTGTGGCACGCATCAATCAGCACATACGATGAAGTGGGCGTTGAGACGAGCGGGATTTTATTGGCCGAGCATGGTGGATGATTGTTTTCGGTATTTTCGAGGATGTGAGTCATGTCAAAAATTTGGAGATATTCAGTTAGCCCTGGCAAGTATGTTACATCCAATTGTCAAGCCGTGGCTGTTTCGAGGATGGGGTTTGGATTTTGTGGGAGAGATTCATCCGGCATCGTCGAAAGGACATCGGTTTGTTTTGGTGGCCACGGATTATTTTACTAAGTGGACAGAAGCGGTTGCGTTGAAGAACATGACACATAAGGAATTGATTCAGTTTGTGATGGAGCATATTGTGTACAGGTTTGTTATCCCGCAATCATTAACCACTGATCAAGGGCCGGCTTTTATGTCCCAACAGTTTAAAGAATTTGCTGGATCATTGGGTATTAGATTGATGAATTCATCTCCTTACTATGCGCAAGCTAATGGGCAGGCTGAGGCGAATAATAAAGGGTTGATAAAATTAATTAAGAGAAAGATAGAAGAAAGTCCTAGAAGATGGCATGAGGTGCTAATGGAAGCTCTGTGGGCATATCGGGTGTCTAAGAGGGGAGCTACTAAAGTAACACCATTTGAATTAGTGTATGGGCAAGAAGCAGTGTTGCCAATAGAAATTAACTTGCAATCTGTCCGGGTGATGAAGCAGGATGAGTTGACAGAAGAAGAATACAGTGAAGCCATGATGGGGCGCATAGATGGAGTTCATGAAGACCGATTGAAAGCATGGAGGGAGATAGAGAAGGAAAAGTTAAGGGTGGCTAAAGCTTATAATAAGAAGGTACGAGAAAAGTTTTTTCAAGTGGGAGAGTTAGTTTGGAAGACAATCTTGCCGGTGGGGCATCGTAACAACAAGTTTGGCAAATGGTCTCCCAGCTGGGAGGGGCCTTTTCGGGTGACGAATATTGTGCTTGGTAATGCTTATTTTGTTGAAGATTTACAAGGTAAAGGTCTACCTAAAGCATTGAACGGGAGGTATTTGAAAAAGTATTTCCCTAGTGTTTGGCAAGCTGCGTAAGGGAAGGTAGCACTGAGAAGTGCCTTTTGACAATTGATATGTTTGTCAAAGAGGCAGGGGGGCATGTGTTGAGTATAAAATTTGGTGCAGTCGTGCGGTGAAGAATGTATTGCGGCAGCTGGTTGGTGGGGTTTTGCATGGTGTTGTGGATGGGGCGATCGGTGCTGATGCGTGCAAGTCAGACGTGCTAGCCAAGGTGTGGTACTAATCGTAGACGGTTGGGCAGGAAAGTGTTGGCAAAGGACTCGGTTAAGAGAGAAGAGAAGACACGTAGAAGTTCTGGAGAAGGCTGATCGGATGGAAAGATTGCTGGTAAGGGGATCAGTTAAGAGATAGGATAGAATTTGTTTAAATTAAGAGATTAGATTAGTTTACGTTTTGCTTTTCGTGAGACAGCTTATATATTGCTAAGAGTTGTAACAGGAGGAGTATCGAACACAATTCAATAATCAATTTACGTTTAGTTTTTCTCTCCTTTGTATTGCCTTTGGTATTTTGCCGAGAAAAATACCCGACATCCTTCACGTTAGCAAGGAGGCTTTGATGTTTGACGTGAAAACAATCTGCTTTGCTGGTGCACAAACCAGCGCATCATCTACTTGGTGTTGTTTGGCTCTTTAGCTAGGCAACAGACAACATAGGGGGTGTTTGGTTTCACGCCACGGCTCGCCACAGCTACAGTAGCCGCGCCACGCTACAGTCCCGCCACGCTACAGTACCACTGCGCCACGCTACAGTCAACGGCGGAAGCAACCTGTGGCTGCGGCGAAGAAAAAGCTCGCCACAGGTTGTGGCGGGAGCCTCTGGCGTGGCCAGCTGTGGCTGGCCACCAAACACCCCCTGTCTTTTGTAAGATGTGGAGCATCTCCTATTACAAGAACTTCCATATCTATCCAACCGAACAGGTGCTGGAGAGAAGAAAATTTGTAGCGTCATTTAAAGGGTCAAAGACGCTACAAGCAAGTGGGTGGACACTGAAAACACAGGTACGAGTCCCTCTCCTACAACCAAGTGTTGTTCAACACATTTTCTGAGAGAAAAGGAGCTGCAAGCTAGTGGCTGAGGGCAAGCTTTGACTCTACTGTCAAAAGTTTGGAATTAAACACAAGTGCAGTGACGATAACTCCTGTACTAAGTATTAGTACTTCCGTATAAACTAAAAGGGTGTATGGAGGTCGATGCATCTACTTATGTGTTCTTGAGCCATACTCTTGATGTTAATAGTTTTAGTTTAGATGAATCGAATACTCTTGATCTTCCTCAAGTTTCTGTCACACCCGGGCAACAAGGAGAAAGTAAAGGAACAGGATATGACACATGTGATTCAATTTAAACGCAATGCATGCAAAACTAGAGGGAGAAAGCAATAGGTTTAAAATGGTCAAGGATACTTGCCTCAAATGAAGTGCTGCTGCTCAGAGTCTTCATGTCTTGATCTTCCTCTTGGTGGTTCTCGAACACGCGTTTCTAAATAACGGTAACATGCAAGGTATACAAAGCACAAACAATAAGAAACAGTACACCAAATAGTATCAAAATACCACCAAAACAGTACCAAAAGATAGCACTCGTCACTACGATTGCGTGAGCGTAAGAATCGCTTAAAACAGGGCTATGAGTAAAAAGTTATGATGTTTCTAAGATTCCGGATTAAATCAGGAAAAACAGAAACGCTTAAGGAAGGAAACGTGCGCGTTTCCGTTGATTGGATGCATATTTTTGGACATGGTTTGCACAGTACTATGCGCAATAATGTGGAACATATTGGAGACATGGTGATTGGGGCACGCATTCACCTGAAAATGAGATCGAAGGGTTGGATCTAGATGAGGTTGATCTGCGGCAGTTGACGGTGGCATAGCGTTCCTGGTCGTTTCTAGTGAGATCTTGGCGAATCCTTTGGAGAACTTGTAGTAGGCTTGCTGGAACACAACATGGTCTTGAGTTTAGGTCATAAAAGTAGAGGGATTGGTTGGAACACGAAAAACAATTACCATCAGACGCGCTGGACAGATCCAGAACAAGAGCAGTAGTCATTGCGAATTAGATCCCTGTCGAACCAGGTAAGATATTGGGCTGAATTTTGGATATGTTGTATAGGACTCCATGTTGCATCCTCTGGTAAAATTTGGCATCATTTGGATGGATGGATCTCCGAGAACGTTGATGCCAATCTGTGACTGTGCTGCTGAACGCGACGGCGGCGACGCGTGGCGGCAGCCTGACGGCGTGGGAGGGGTTTGGTGGGCAGGCAGGACGTGGAGAAGGCTCCCATATATGTAGAGGGGGTGGCCTAGGGTTTGGGAGAGGGTTTGGGCTTGGCCCATAGGTGAGGAGGGGTGAGGAAAGGTGGGCCTCGGCCCAAACGGCAAGGAAATCGATGGGTAATTGAGATATGGTGGTGGGCTGCCTTTGTGTTTGGCCCAATAAGCCTTAGGGCCATGAGGAGGACGTGGGGAGGAGTCCAGACATTCATTGGAGAGGTGTGAGTGGTGTGCTAAAGAAAGAAAATGCGAGAATAAGGAGAAAAGTATATTAGTCGAGTGCTAAATGAAGTTTTTCTTTCCTTTTGTGCGAAAACGGTAAGTAGAATGAATGTGGATTGAATCATATCTTGGAAGTAAAATGTGAGAGACATCATATCAACATGAATGAATGTATAGATGATGAGAGGTGATGGTATAAAAGAAAATAGCACAAGCCATGGGGTCATAACGAACATGCACAAGCCTAAACTTACATTGATGCGAAAAGGAATAAAGAAAACAAGAAAACTTCTAAACTCGATCTACGGAGTCGTAGACGGAACTGAAGATCATGGTTGAATAGATCAAGGTCCAAATATATAAATGCATTATGAGAGAAACATTGATTCGACTCAACGAAGATCCAAAATGACAAGGGATCAAAGAAATTTATATTAATGATACAAAAGATTGACTAGGTATAAGACATATGACACCCAAGTGATATTTATTATTTTAACATCCAACTTTATGTTATGTATCAATGACATGTGCACCTGCCATTGCATCGACATAAATTTGGTAACTAAAATAATATAATATCATTGTGTGGTTATGCCAATACAGAGGCCACGAGGTAGCATGACTTGTAAAGAGTCTATGGAATGGATAAACAGATTGGTTGAAGGTGTAAGATAAAATGAGAAAGAACTAGATAAACAAGAACACATGATGCTATCTTTGAATGGTTGAATATAGTTGAATTTGATTATGATACAATAACAAAAGAGATAACTGAAGAAGTTTATAGTATTTGTAGGACCCTTTCATATGAGTGTGTTGTGCAAAGCAACAAGGCATGAAGAGATGAACACATCGGTGAGGAGTCAAATGGCGGTGTTGAAGAGCTTGGAGGGAAAGAGGAAGACGACCCGTGAGGCCTGATTTCCATGGGAGAAGCAAGATAGGAATGTGATGACCGATTTTCTTCTTGGTAGCTAATGATGTACGATAATTGTGTAGGGTCTCGTTGCAGCATGGTTCATGCAGGTGGTTGGGGCAGAACTTGCTGAGTTGGGTCGAGCAGGGCACGAGGTTAACTATTGGTTAGACCATGTTGATGAGATACATGATATGTGGAATGTGGCAAGGGCCATGTTGACATGCTTCCCTAACGTCAACGGATTGAAAGATTAGTTGACAATCAGGACACGACAGAGAGGCAAAGGTATCTCTTTTTGCGGGGCTCAAGGTGAGCTATAACTGGAGCTTGAGGCTGAATTACAGCGGCTATAGCTAGGCTTCAACAAAAGTGACGCAAAAGGACAGAACGGCTAGACCATAACAGTGGTTTGCCATAGCTTGCAAGCAAAGATTGGAAAAAGAGAAAAGAAGCACAAAGAACGTCGGGGCACTCTTGGTGCTATCTATTTTAGTTAGAAGATGAGATACAAATAAAAAGTAAGAAAGAAAGAAGGCTCGGTACGGGTACAGATCTGTAGAAATTAGTGCAGGTAGAAGGCAGGGAGAAAGTCAAAAGAGAAGGGAAAAATGTCCTCGCAAGCTGCAACATTGGGTTCCAATAAAGCTATGTATGTAGATTACAAGTCACTATCGATAGGAAATAATTAAACAAATAGTCTAGAATGGTAGGATAGAAGCAATGAGTATGGCTTGGTTGTAAATAGCTTTATGCCACGATCGGAGGAAAAAGAAATTAGGGATGGCAGACGAGAGGAAAGAAAACATAACAGAAGAGGTAAAACAAAGGCATGTACAGATCTTTTGATTGCATAGCTTTGTTGGACACAGGTAGCTTGGTTGTTTGAGTGCTGATCGAGAAAAGAGAAGAAAATAAATGAATAAGGTGACAGCTTGGCCGAGATAAGGCCAGGCTAGGAATAGGATTATTATCGATAATCGAAAACTAATCCGATCTACAAATTCATTATCGAATTTTGAAATTCATTCTTCACATAGAGAAACACCTAGTGCAAACTAACCAGCATGAATGCAACAAACAAGTTTATATAACCTATATTAATTTAATTTATTTAGAAAATAATTACTTTGCCTAAATAAAAGTGGCAACTCTAAAATATTAAAACAAAATTTTAAACTATTCCAAAAAGTTTTAAAATTTAGTGAAATTTAAGTCACATTCCAAAATTTGAAATTTTGAGGTGTGACAGTTTCTAACTTAAAAAATGAGTTGTTGTGTCAAGCTTTTACTGAAAATGAGGTTAAAGAAGCCATTTTTCAGATGGAACATAATAAAGCGCCTGGTCCGGACGGTTTCCTTGCGAAGTTTTATCAATACTCCTGGGAGACTATTAAGCCTGACTTGATGGAGCTGTTTAATGAGTTCCATAATGGAAATTTACCTCTTCATAGTCTCAACTTTGGTATTATTACTCTTCTACCTAAGAAATCAGAAGCTACAAAGATTCAACAGTATCGGCCTATTTGTTTACTTAATGTTAGTTTTAAGATTTTTACTAAAGTACTTACGAATAGAATTTTAGTTATTGCTCAAAAAGTAATTAGACCCTCCCAGACGGCTTTTCTACCGGGTAGATATATCTTAGAGGGAGTTGTAATTTTACATGAGACTATACATGAGTTACATAGGAAGAAGAAAAATAGGGTAATCCTTAAGCTTGATTTCGAGAAAGCCTATGATAGAGTGAAATGGCCATTCATACAACAAGTGTTGCGAATGAAAGGCTTCTCTCCTCAATGGTGTTCTTGGATACAACAAGTAGTATCCCACGGTAGTGTAGCAGTAAAAGTAAATGACGACATAGGACATAATTTTCAAACAAAGAAAGGTGTAAGACAAGGTGATCTTTTGTCTCCTATTCTTTTTAACATAGTGGTTGATATGCTAGCCGTTTTAATATCTAGAGCTAAAGATAATGGACAAATTAGAGGATTGGGTCCACACTTAGTTGACGATGGTCTTTTGATTTTACAATATGCTGATGATACAATTATTTTTATGGAACATGATCTTGAGGAGGCCAAGAATATGAAACTAGTGCTCAATGCATTCGAGCAACTATCTGGCCTTAAGATCAATTTTCATAAAAGTGAGCTTTTTTGCTATGGGGCAGCTAAAGATAATGAAAGAGAATACTCACAGATTTTTTGTTGTGATATGGGATCTTTTCCATTCAGATATCTTGGTATTCCAATGCACCATAGGAAACTCAGAAATAGCGATTGGAAAGAAATATAAGATCGTTTTCAGAAAGGCTAAGTGGTTGGAAAGGCAAACTGCTATCTGTAGGTGGTCGTTTAGTACTTATTAACTCTGTCCTTAGTAGTCTATTTACTTTTATGCTATCGTTTTTTGAAATTCCAAGAGATATCCTAAAGAAACTAGATTACTATAGATCGAGATTTTTTTGTCAAAGCGATGGTCATAAGAAGAAATATAGGCTAACAAAATGAGGAATCCTTTGTACACCAAAGGATCAAAGAGGTTTGGGTATTATGAACTTAGACCTACAGAATAGATGTCTCCTGAGCAAGTGGTTGTTTAAATTAATTAATGAAGATGGGATTTGGCAAAAACACCTCAAAAACAAGTATCTGAGATATAAAACAATCACCAAGTTGAGTACATGCCTGGTGACTCTCATTTTTGGTCTAACCTCATGAAGGTTAAGAAAGACTTTTTGAGAATGGGCAGATTTAACTTAGGAGATGGATCTCAGGTTAGATTTTGGGAGGATATTTGGTTGGGTGATACGACCTTCAAGGATCAATTCCCTGGTTTATATAATATTGTTAGAAAAAAAAATGCAACGGTGGCGACGGTGTTAGGATCAAACCCTCTAAATGTATCCTTCAGAAGATCGCTAGTGGGCAATAACCTTTTGGCATGGCATCAGCTGGTGACTAAGGTTATAAGTGTTCAATTGACTGATCAAAAAGATACTTTCTTTTGGTCCTTTCATCAACATGGCAAATTTACAGTTCGCTCCATGTATAGAGCATTGGCTGTGTCCAACATCATACCGCGACACCATGTTGTATGGAAGCTTAAATTGCCCCTTAAAATTAAAATTTTCATATGGTACTTATCGAAAGGAATAGTGCTAACTAAAGATAACCTAGCAAAACGACAATGGAAGGGAAGTTTAAAGTGTTGTTCGTGTAATCTTGATGAAACCATACAACATCTTTTCTTTGATTGTCATATTGCTAGATTTATTTGGCGAGTTGTGCAAGTTTCTTTTAATCTATCCCCTCCTGCAAACGTACAACATATGTTTCATGATTGGTTACAAGGGATTGATAGCAAATTTCAGCACAAAATTTTAGTTGGCGCAAGTACTTTATGTTGGGCAATTTGGCTTAGTAGGAATGATCTGGTTTTTAACAAGGCACAAGTTGTTACTTCTATGCAGGTGATCTTCAGAGGGACGTACTGGATTCGTTTCTGGACACTTTTGCAAAAGGAGGAGGACCGCACCCAAATAAAATGGGGGTGCCGTGTGCTTGAGTCCGTAGTTATGCAGATTTTTGCAAATAATGGCTGGAGATTTAGCAATCGTCTTGCTTTTTAGTTGAAAGAGGATCTTCCACTACTTTTATGTTTTCAGTCTGTTTTTGGTGACTTTTTGGTTTGTAATAATGAACTACCAAGACAGCTACATGTATTGATCGATGCAGAGGCTGGAACATTGAAATATATTCCTTTTTCTAAAAAAATGTGTTCTTGAGGCATCCAAGACTTTCAAAGCAACCAAAGTGTATATAAATTTGGCAGGACGTACACCGTCCAGAAGCTTGTGACCACATGCGCTGTGTGAACTCGAATCGGATGGGAGCATAAACAAGAAGGCGAGCGGCTGGTTTGGTTTGTCTCGGGTGAGGAGGCAGCGCAACTTGCACTTGCGCATGCATGAGACAGCTCGATCGCCGCTACGCCATGCCGTCTCATCTCATCTTCCACTTGCCTCCTGCGTGAGCGAAGCCTATTTTGGCCTCTGCCAAGATCTTTTCAGAGTTCAGACCCTACCCTTCTGCTTTCTTGACGCCAACGGTCTGCATGTAAGCATGTTACCTTCAATCAACACTCGAAATATTTGTATCCTGTTGCCGCAAATACTGTACCATGGAAATTCAGAGTCCTCCTCATCATCTGGAAAGACTCGGGGATCCTTTTTTTCTTCTTTCCCACTCATGAGAAATTGAACTGATTCTACTTAGTACAAAATTCCTGGGTAGTACAAAAGAAGAGAAGTCATCGCTCGGCAAGAAACCAACAGGACTAACAAAAGACGAAAAAGATATATCCACTACCTCTCCAGCCTCAGGATATTTGTCACTCCAATATTTCCAACTGTTTTCATTTTTTTTAGACAATGCTCAATGCTTTTCATGGTTACACGATATGCTCCTTCCTCCCTGCTTTCGGACAAATTTGCTCCGGTACTAAGGACAAAAGTCCAATATACTCTGCTTTCACACACAAGTTGTTTCTCATCACGTGTGTACACTAATCGTCAAAATTGTTTGTTTTTTCTCTTATACCTCAACACTTGTCTCATTGAAAAATGACACCTTGTGAAGTAAACTATCTTTTTTTTCTCCAATTTTACTACTGATAGAATTGTACTATTTCTCAAAAGGAAAAGAAAACAAACAATAGACAAGAGCAGAGCATTACAAACACAGTTCGATCACACATGCATATTATAATGCTGGATATTGCAGGGCACATGATCAGGGAGAACAAAGGACTGGCCCGTTATGGTAAAGAAGAAAAGGTGCATTCCCAAGATGATGGAGTGGACTTGCATTCTTGCAACAGCACAGAGACAGCGCCGGTCTCTGCAGATATCATCCCCAGCAGCGTTAGGATCCAAGATTGATGAGATAGAAAAGTATAAATAACTTGTGGCTGTGGGAATAAAGAAAAAAAGATACCCAAAAAGGCAAGGCCTTAGCCAAAGCAAAAGCCAAGAGAGATTGCGATTGACAGATTCCACCGTCCTCATTGCTGCATCGCTAAGCAAGAAAGCAGCCCGAGGCGGCCAAACTAGGGGATCAGCAACGCCTGCGGCATGCTGGCTGCTTCCTCCTCCCATTTCTGAATCTTTGGATTAGCTCTCAAATCCTTCTTGGAAGCGGAATTGAGCCAAGATAGTTCTCCAGATTGTCTGGAAACGGTGGAAAGGCGCTGCTTGTGCGCTCCTGGGTCACCGGAATCTCCGAGAAATCGACAAAGGTGCCCTTTTGAGGCTCCAGGATTGGGGATACCGCGGCGAAGCCAAGCAAAGGCGCCATTTTTTGGTCAGCTTGTGAGCTCCGGTGAGGCCGCTGATGCTGCACTCGGAAATTGCCATTTGATCTGGCTGTGATATCGTCGCAGGCGGCGATGGCATCGGAGGAGCTCCTGAGGAAGATACGAGAGCTGGAGGAGGGCCATGCCGAGCTCAAGCGGGAGGTAGCCAAGCTCGTGCCGGAGCACCGGCGCCCGCAGTCCCCGTCCTCCTCCTCGCGCCGCCCGCCGCCGCGGCTGCCTTCGCCGGCTAGGCGCGCCCTCGCTGCGATCCCGCAGTCGTCGTCGTCGCGGATGCAGCGATTGGGCCGCGTCGGCCTGACCGACAGGCAACACATCCGGGCTCTGCACGCGCTGGGGCAGTCCGTTTATGTCATTGCCCCTGGCGGGGAGCTCCTTTATTGGTGAGTTTTCTTGCGATTCCTGGGTTGGCTTGTGTTGCGCGCCAAGTGTTTGACGAAATGCTAGGCAAGCGTTATGTGGAGGTTGAAGTGTAAGCAGTTTCGATAATTTTAGACAATAAGAGCATTGCATACTTGTACTGAAAGCTTGAGAACAACTTCATCATGGCTTCAGCCCCCTCCGGTACTGCAATGGAGGAGGTACTGACCTCTGGACTGACCGACTGAAACATGTTAGGATGCTCCTTTGTAGATTTGCCAAGCTTAATGTGCATGAGTCTTCGGTAATTAGGCTATTGCTTTTCCCTTGCGGTTTTATCAACTGATTGTGCGTGCACTAGCCGAACGATGAAGCCAAAACTTGAGCTGCAATGTGAGGCAATCTGTTGTGGCATTTGGAAATGTTAAATATTGGATGGATGTAAAATCTCTTAGCTGGTTCCAGAGATCATGCTGCTGTGTTTCATCGAGTTGGACTGACATTGGATAAGGACTAGTAGGAGTATTCGAACTCTGCTGCTCCTCAGTTACCTTAATATCCAGGCGGCAAATTTAGAGTTGGGTCCCTGCGAAGCATATTTTGCGTATCAGTCCAATTCTGTTTGACCAACTGCATTGGTTTGTTCAAGAATATTTGCCTCTTTGCCGTGTCAGTGATAGGCATGTGTGAATACATTTGTCGTTTCACTTACAGCTTATATTTGGCTAACTGCATAGGTACTTTTTTTTAATATGGTGTAAGTAGGTCAACTAGAAGAATCATGTTTGTTGTGAGGTCTATATGTTTCAAATCACTTGGAACAGACAAAGTGAAAGTTCTATGCTACTGCCTGCACATTTTGTTAACATGGGCAATAATGGTGACGGTTTATTAGGTGGCTTTATGACTTTGCAATGTATATTAATCAGAACCTCTAATTTGCTGTATTCGGATACATAAAAAGCAATATATATTTATCACTAAAAAAATTACATACAAAATTATATACAAAACTGCACAGGATTTCTCGCAAAAATGTAGTTATGCTATTTTTTTTTAGAAAATGGAAATAGTACATCTGGATCTAACACATGGCGTAGTTCATATATGCTATTATTGTAGATACCCTTCATTCAGATTGTTGCTTATGTGCTCAGGAAGCAGGATAATTTGTTAATGTGATATGCTATTCGCACATCTTATTGTTTCTACCTCTTTTACCAAGTGCTCCCAATCTTTGTTCTAACATAGGAACCGGTATGCCGAGCACATGTTTGGCTATACCGCATCAGAAGCAATTGGTCAGGATGCCGTTGAGTTATTGGTTCATCCTGATGAAGCTACTGCTGCAAACAGTATCATTGGGAATATATTTATGGGGAAGTGCTGGCGAGGGAAGTTTCCAGTTAGAAAGAAGTCAGGAGAGCGTTTTTTTATTGTTGCCAATAACACTCCTTTGTATGATGACGATGGTACCTTGGTGGGCCTCATCTGTCTATCAGTTGACACACGTACATTGGAGGATATACTTGGACCTCCGTCCTCAGTGAAACCCTATATAGATTCAGTAAAGCCCCGTTTTCAAGTCAGCAATCGGCCTAAGAGTGGTTCGCTGAACAGAAGTTCTTCTCACTCTCAGCAACCTCTCCAACCTTCGATCTCCTCCAAGATAACAACTTTGGTACAATATATTCAGTTGCAGTAGAAAATTTGATTCCCATATTTCTCTTAGTTTATATCCTAGTGTACTATTTTCATGACTTTCGGAATAATAACACAGGCTACCAAGGTTACAAGTAGAGTCCGCTCTCGGATCTGGACAGGTCAGAACAGCAATGAACAGTATGGAAGGGTATGTGAGAGCAAGAACTCCGAACATGATACTAGTGAAACAAGTACCGTAAGTGAGGACGCACTGCATGGTAATGTTGGTACAGGAGATAATTCCTCTGGGACGAGCAAAACGAGTAGTGATGACTCAGGAGAAGGAAAAGAAGGACTTCATAAGATTCTTAGTTCAAAGGCGGAAGCATTATTGACCAAGAAGGGGATATCATGGCCTTGGAGAGGGCTTGAACATAATGGTCCTGATAAGAGTCATGTGGTCTCGCCGCAGTTTCAAGACCCACAAGAGAATGACTTGACACATCAAGGGGTTCCAGAACCAATTTTAGTTCCAGATTACCAAGATACTGAGTGTGACCAAGAAAGCAAATATGAAGTCACAGGCTCATGGTGGTCATTCAATAATAACAGTACAAGTAGTGTGAGCAGCAATTTAAGTACAAATAGCGGAGTAGATTATGAAGCAGATTGCCTAGATTATGAAATTCTGTGGGAAGACCTTGTAATTGGAGAACAAGTTGGTCAAGGTATTTGCCTCTCAATTCGCAAATGCTTTATTTGTCTGCAAATATAGAAAGACACACTCTTTTTGAAATGTTCTTGAAAGATTTATATACATACGGATTTTAATTTTATTGCCAGCAATTACTCTTCGCTCAACATGATTCATAATACTAGTAGCTCATATTATTTCCTCCCCCCCCCCCCCCCAAAAAAAAAAAAAGAAAAGAAAAGAAAAAGGAAAATGCGCTCATGTGTTTATCTTTGGCAGAATCCAAATAGGTTGTGCTTCTTTTTGTTCTTCAGAGCATTTGATTAGTTTCATGGTTTAGAATATTCATTGTGGCATTAATTTGTATCCCATACATGACATTTTTTCTTTCTTTTGAGGAATAATACATGATATTGTTACATTTCAAGGTCTTGCTTATCATGCTAATGGTGGCATTTGTCCTCTGTGTGAAAATACAAATGATTAGACAAAATTAGTAACAATACATCTTTTGTTAACCTGCCATCTGAAGACATGTATTGTCCTATTTTCTAATTGATATCCCTCATTCATTTTATATTCATATTTGGCAGGTTCATGCGGAACAGTGTATCATGGCCTGTGGTATGCCTCGGTATGTACCTTTTGTCATGTTAATCTGAATGGAACTTTTATTCTTTTAGTAACTGTTTCTGAATGCCTGTTTTATGATTTTGTAGGATGTGGCAGTTAAAGTATTCTCCAAACAGGAATATTCAGAAGAAATGATAAATATGTTCAGACAAGAGGTGAAAACCTATGCCTAATGATGTTCTGTTAAATTTCAAGTTTCAATCGCATACAAATAGGTTTTCTTGCTTCTCTCTTTTTTCTGTTCTTTCTTTTTTTGACGAGGGACTCTTGCATATATCGCTTTTTTCAAAGTAGATGATTCAGTACTGAATCTAAATATATAACCATGAGAAACTAACTGACAGGTTATCATTACACTTTCTTGATGACCTTTTGAATGTTTTTAAATCACATGCTGTATCTTTTCTTATTGACCGAGCAGCAGGGATCTCCCCTATTAATTTTATATTAGTTTTCATAAAATATGCTCATGCAGTATTTTTACCACTGTGGTCAATCCTTTTTGCCATTTACATATCATACAGATGATATATTCAAGTAAACAAAGTAGCTCTCATCCATTTCAGTAAATGTTTCATAGGCAAAATGTTTTTTGTTTGAGCAGCATAGCTAGATGCTTTCTTGATATCATGCTGACAATTCTTCACCTTTCTTTTGCTGTTTGCCGTCCTGTAGGCTCTAAGATATAACAGTTAGCAATATTGTTGCCAACTAAATCCATATTCTTCACATATGCAGGTATCACTGATGAAAAAACTCCGGCATCCCAATATATTACTCTTCATGGGTGCAGTTGCATCTCCTGAACGACTTTGTATTGTGACAGAATTTCTTCCGCGGTGTGTTTTAACTCCTACAGCTAAAAGAATCAAAGCACCAAGTTAATTCTTAGAACGATGCATTTTCATGGTTATTACTAATTCTCCTCTGTTGGTCTAAGACAAGGAGACTGTCTATTATGATCTAGATATGAAGTTTATGATATGTGTCAGTTCAAAGACTGTATTGGGTTGGTCTCAGTCACCTACATTGGAACTGAGCTAA
This sequence comes from Eragrostis curvula, assembly GCA_007726485.1. Lineage (NCBI taxonomy): Eukaryota > Viridiplantae > Streptophyta > Magnoliopsida > Poales > Poaceae > Eragrostis > Eragrostis curvula. The sequence continues at coordinate 2,576,679 of CM017440.1, read as the reverse complement.
ACCAAACCCAATACTGTCTTTGCAACTTAGCCAAGCTCAGTTGGTTGAGGGTGGATGTACATCTAAACCACTCATGTCCTCGTCCCCGCGAATATGGGTGTCTATTTCTTCTTAATTAAAAGACACCTAGTAGTATTAGTAGTAGTATGACTAAACCAACTGAACTAGGATCACAAAGCAGGAATCATTTTTTGCTATTAATAGTAGTATTAGTTTTGGCAATCTTCTGTGTTTTGTATAGGCAAAAAAGAGCAACAGTTTTTCCCCCCTTGCTCTGTTTTATAGTTTCATGTGTTCCATTATGCAGAGGGAGTTTGTTCCGCTTACTTCAGAAGAACACCGGTAAGCTGGATCCAAGACGGCGAGTTCACATGGCTATCGACATTGTGAGTGCATTTTATCTTACCAGCAAGTTCAGGAATTGCATGCTAATTAAATTCTATTAGATTCTGGAGTTATGAACGGATTGTTTTTAGTAGTGGAGGACAAGCATTCTTTAATTGTGCATATCCAGTGGCATATTGAATTAGCACATAATAATTTATCACAATTGTGCGGTATGAAAGTCAACTTCCAACTTGCACATAATCCAGCATTGGGTTGAAATTTAAAAAGTATTTTAGAGTTCATCAGCGAGCATGCCTAGTGGCTTGCATGAAGAACAATATTGTTACACAAAGTATAAGCTACATTGCCGACCACACGAGCCAGTCAGTGACACCAAAGAAGAGAGCTCTCACGGCAGGCTTAGATTAGATCAGGCGTGCTAAAGAAGTGAGCTAAAAAAACATTGCATCGATGCTTCCGAACATTCCAGTGACACAATGGGATGAACACATGATGTGAGGGGATGTTTGAGGGTGATCCGGTGTTTTGGATCCCTAGTGGCACGGGTCACAAGTGTCATCGTCAACAGTATACTTAACTTTCGTAGGAGGTTAGGCTTGCAATGAATCTGGCGCTGAACGAGTAGCCATGAGAAGAACTGAACCTTTGAGGAGCACATGGTTTTTCCATGTGCCTCTCCCTAACACATACACACTCAAAAGACACTGGATACAAAAAATCACTTGGTACTTTGTACAAAAGTCTGTTGTAAAAATGAGCACATGTGCTAGATGTATACAAGCTTTGCTTGTCATGTTAGTTTTTGAAAGACATTGTTTATAATTTTGCAGGCAAGAGGCATGAATTATCTTCACAATTCCAGCCCACCTATTGTCCATCGTGATTTGAAATCGTCTAATTTGTTGGTTGACAAGAACTGGACTGTGAAGGTAGCTCTCTGGAATTTATTTTGTCCAATTTCTGTATTTTCTTTCTTCTCATCTGTTTGGTTTAACTAGGTTGCAGACTTTGGTCTTTCACGTCTCAAACTCGAAACATTTCTGACAACAAAAACTGGAAAAGGAACTGTAAGTACAAACAAACCTTAGTGGATATGGCAAGCACTCGCAAGTAGACTGAGTTTGTCATGTGCTGACCTGCTCACCTTATTTGCATATTCAATAAACATCTGATATTCTAACTTCTGTATCCAGCCACAGTGGATGGCACCGGAGGTGTTACGCAATGAACCTTCAGACGAGAAGTAAGTTCATGAAAGACACTCTTGAACATGGTCGTGTTTGCTGTCCAATTTTTTTATTGAGGGGTACTAATCTTTTTGTTTTGGTTAAATATAGATCTGATGTGTACAGCTTTGGGGTTATTCTATGGGAACTTGCTACACAGAAGATACCTTGGGATAATCTCAATACCATGCAGGTACCCAGTTTTCCATGTTTTTGTCTGGTTGTCCTTTGGTTAGGTCATCATCTGACTTTCTATCATGTTTTTGGTTACAACTATGTGATTTATTGTCAGTTTGTTATGTTATTTACTTTGGCAGGTAGAAAATGGTAGCAACCTTTATTGAAATCTCACAATTTAGGAATAAGCAGCGATATTAGTTTAATTCTGTTTATCTGTATCATAAATTTTGTCAAATGGAAAGATTATTCAGTGCGCAGTTTACTATTTCAGATTATACCTGCTTGATTATGGCTGCTAAGAAAAAGTTTCATTTGTGTTGAACTCCCTATGAGTTGCACTTTCTCCATATCCTCAAAAAGAAAAAAGAAAAAACTGTTGACGCTCCATTTGAGAACACTAGCTTACCGGGATTTTTTTTCCCAACAACTTAGATCACAGCCATGGCAGTTTTACCGACAGCCATGTGCCTACTATAAAAATAAAAGGTTGTATTATTGCCACCTCATATGCTGCAGGTTATTGGAGCTGTGGGTTTCATGGATCAGAGGTTGGACATTCCGAGCAACATAGATCCTCAATGGGCATCTCTGATTGAGAATTGTTGGGACAGGTAAGCATCGTTTTAGTTAATCAACTATTTAAGCTGTACGCTTATGCAGAACTAATGTGTAACAACCATGGAGGTCCTTTCTTTTTTATTTTGGGGAAATTTACAGTTCAATTTCAATAAAATGAAAACTACTGCCTCTCTGACAATTGCCTTTATTTTGAGTAGTGATCCACGGCAGCGCCCTTCGTTCTTAGAGATCATGGACAGGCTTAAAGAGATGCAGAAACAATACACCCTGCAAGCTCAGATGCAGAGAAACACATCTGGGGATGCTCAACTGAAAGGTGCTGCGAAGATGAGTGTTGAAGATTGCTAGCTTCGAATCCGGATGGAAATGGTTATTGCCATTCAGGGACCGGAGTCAGCAAACAACATGATGGTTCATGGACGATGTAGCACGCGAATCTGGAAGGTTACATGCATCTTCCTCAGCTGCTTCGTGGAGGGAAGATGGCTGAAATCGGAGCTGTACCAGAAAAGATCGCACGTGACTTACCGGGTCTAAGCCTGAAGCTTCAAAATGCAGTGATTTTCAAACAGAAGGCTAGACATTCCTGAGATGAGAATGGCAGTGGTCTGCTGCACTGTTTTGGTATTAACACCCAATTCGTTATGATTTGTGGGGGAAAATGTAAGCCCCTTCTGATAAATGTTGTTGTATGTATAACATGTACTAGGATTTATAAATCATAACAGAACTAACCAATCAACGAGCTTGTCATGTCAAATAAGTCCAAACAACTAAGAAAGTCTGGAGACTCTACTCAAAAGAAACGGTTGGCAGGTGATCATGTGTGCCTGGACCAACGATCCATTTCGTTGTAAGTGAAGTCCGAAAGGACCTATGCTATCAAATTTCACCAAATATGTGGTCTAATTAGCGTGGCAGAGCAGTACAACGGTAATGTTACCTTACATTGAAAAACAGAGGTGACGACGGTACAAGGTACCAAATTGAAAACATAGTTTTTATCTTTGAGCACATTGAGGGCTCAACAAGCAAACATCCTCCATATTATATGTTTACTTTGAAGGAAAGCTGCGTGTTATTGTATTAAGCAAAATAATTTGGATACACTGCCATAGTTTGCCACGTTATTGGGTTACATAATTCCGTATATACAATTTCTTGACTAACTGTGAACCCAGGCAAGGGTGGTACTTGTATAGTGGGGGGATATATGAGCTGGCAAACATTTCTCAAGTATTTTAACCAATAGAATTTGTGTTGACGTATATAAGATTTTGCCCTGAAAGTCAGAATTGTTTTTCGGAAAACGATTCAGGTGTTTCTCATTCACTGTTACAAAAATTCATGTCTGAGTTGTTTAAACATACCCAAGAAAACTGTAGTGATATTCTTCCAAACTCTACGCCATTTAAGGGGATTAACGCAATTTTACCACCAGTGAATCGGCACTCACTAGTACAGAAAAGGGCATTAGCGACGGGTATTTTTACCATTTAGTGACGAAAAACGGCCCCGTCGCTAAATTTGTGTCGCTAAAGGTCCAAATTTAGCGACAGGTTTTTCCCCGTCGGTAGTACTCTTAGCAACGGGTTTCCAATACCCGTCTCCAAAAGCTGCACTGACGCGTCCACATAACCCCGTCGCTGTAGCCACAGTGACGCGACAATGAACCCCGTCGCTGCCGAGCTACAGTGACGCGTACAGAACCCGTCACTGTCGAGCTACAGTGACGCGTTCAGAACCCGGCGCTGGTGATGAATACAAAAATAAAAAAAATAGATTCTCCAAAAGAGGCTCTTTCTTATCCATTCCCTAGCTATGGCCCTGTTCGTTTCTTTTAGTGCTAAATTTTAGAGGCCTCTAAATAAAGAGAATCTAGTACTAAATAAAGTCTAATGACAAAACCTTTTTACAGATGGGTACATCTTTACGAGACGAATCTAACGAGCCTAAGTAAGCTATGTTTTGCTACAGTAATGCTACAGTAACCATTGTCTAACCACGGATTGCTTACCCTCATTAGATTCGTCTCGTAGCTGCTGCTGAAGAAATAACTGCGAACACTGTAGCTGCTGCAAAGCAGCAAGACGAACTCCAGCATTAGCGACGGGATTTCAAAACCACATCACTAATAGTGCTTACTAGTTGAGACGTGTTTATAAAAACCCGTCGCTAATAATCTGAGCCACATTATTAGTGACGGGTTTTTATTTTTTTTGTCACTATTGATACCTCAAACAGGTTCTCGGTGAAGTATTAGTGACTGTGTTTCAGTTAGGACGTCGCTAATGAACTCCACAGTGACGTTCTTTGGAAGACGTCGCTAATGTGCTCGTCACTAAAACCCTTTTCTGTACTAGTGACTGGTGTCCTCTATCTCCGCTGCCGCCTCGCCCCACCAGATGGTGTCATCACCGTCGCCGGCGGCCGCCAGGTACTGTTCCCCTCCATGTTCTAGTTCCTGTTTGCCCTGGGTAGAACTAGTAGTCTGTGGGTTTCCTGAAATTTGGGAGTCACCCTCATCCTGTGATAGTTTCCTGAAACCTAGTACTAATATGCACTTGATGTTTTGAGTAGATGCACTCCTTACTTGTTATTACATAGTTTTTTTGAGGGAAATATACTTGTTATTACATATTGCTATTATTCTCGGTGGATCTGATTTTTTATCAAGTTTGGGCACATCATCTTTTACTTTATTTGCTTGTTCGTCGAATCAATCTGCAGTGCTAGATGTTGTGAGGCTTTTCTGATTGGTTATGTTTACATTGCTAGGTCTTGTGGCTTCTTGCGTCAGTTGATTTTCTATCCTAATATTCATTTTGGGTTAAGCATTTTGAATTCTAAAACTTGATAATTTCAGGCTAACATGTAAAATAAAAAGGCAGTGACCTTCAGTCTGATTTCACTTACAGACACCGTTGAGTTTTGATTGTACAGGTGATTATTTGTCTGAATTAACCTAAGGATGCAGCTGTCTAGATTGCTTGTATGCATTCGTACTCGCTATTGGTTATTGCTGTTACTCTGCAGGTTGATCTAATTTCACTTAATTTTGCACGAATCATGTCGTTATTATTCCTGCAAGATGTTTGGAGATCTTCCTTTTGATTAGCTAGGCTTTCTCAGGAATTTTCTACTTGGTTGTTTTCCATGACAACGTGTCTTATGTTAAAAGCATCTGAATGCGAGAAGTTTATAGATTCGGGCAAGCATGTATAGAAGAACTACTTGTGCTCCATCAGTGTTTGCCTTACATGCTTATATTTGGGAAAAATTCCTTTCTGGCCATCAGAAAAACTCAAAATTGTAAAGCAAATGGTGTCTCACCATTACACTGGAAACAACCAAAACAATTAACATATCAAGGTGTGTTCTCCATCCCCAAATCTAAATAATCCTTCAATTCTGACAGGACCTTCATTCATTCCATCTTCTAACACCCAACACTGCTTTGAAACTCACAGATGATATATCTTTCTATCTTTTACGCATGCTGGTCGCTGCCATCAATTAGGGGAGGCACAGGGAGGACAGTTTGAACTCGTGAATGGTGGCTCCCGCTACTTGAAAAACATGTCTCCTTTGGTTCTCGGGCAAGAATTCCTGACAATCGCTCCGGTACTTCGATTCTCACACAAGCCGGTCGCGGCTGTCAGTCACTGTGCACGCTGCTAACTTACATGAGGAAGCGCCGGAAAAAGAGCAGGCGTTTGATTCTAGCCCAAAAGAAAATGCATAGAGGTAGTTGCAGCTCGTATTGCGATCAATGGCTCTGTTATGTATCCAAACTGAAGTACCAAATGCTCGAACTCCTAGCTCAAACCAGATCGGCTTCGTCATCAGCACCAGTCATCTTTCCACCATTTTTCGATCATAATCCTTCTCACCATTACTCGATCTGCTTCCTGTGGTATCTTCCACGAACAAGAAAAATTGAAACCTCCCCTCCAGAGAGCAATGGCGGAGGGCATGGCCACTTCTGAAAACGTTGTTCAGGAAAAGTAGCCCTTGCCAGGGATCGTCCTTACCTGCATCTAAGTCTACGACGTCAATCAGCAAGAACCGATGACCCTCTGGGAAAAGTAGCAAAAAGACACTATGAAAAAAAAAAAGCTGCAAAAAGACCTATCTATTCCTCAGCTCGCTATAGCTGCCTAGGCTATGTTATACCTGCAAATGATCTGACTAATGCCGTGCACGTATCTAGGAGCATGGACAGATGGGCGGCCAGATGTGCTGGGGTAGCAGCCTACCGTGTGGGGTAGCTATCCCCGTGGCGAGTAGGATATTTTCGTTTTGTCCAATTCCTTGGTTATTAAGAAATGTCAGACAAAAAATGACGCCAGGGGCAAAATGACTTTTACCCTCCAACTTTAAAACTACAATGGCCAATAAGGAAAAGAAAATCGAACCCGATGGCCACTAAGAAATTTGAAATTTTTTTATGGCCAATAAGGAACAAGAAGTTTTTCTGATGGCCAATAAGGAATTCTCCCTAAATTTTACTGGCATCAGCAACTTCTGATTGCACCAGTGACTGTTGATCTGAATTCATTTAGTTTTTACAGCTGTCTTAATGGTTTCAGTTTGTTGCGTCACTCCTAACCTGGCACTGCTTGCTGCTATTAGACTTTTGATAGCATTAGTTTCTGTAACCCTCTTGATAGCTTCAGGACATTGACCTTTACATGCTATTGCTTATTGCTGTTGTCCCCAGTGGGTCCAATCCTCATGCCGTTTCCACTGGTGCTGGCAGCAACTGCTCAAGGGACACAGGGAGGGCTGCTTGGTTCATCGCGTCGCGTGCTTCCAACCACATGACAGGTGACCCGGGCCTCATTTCTGACCTCGTGCCTGTGAGCAACCAGGTTGTCAAAGCAGGGAATGGTGAGGGGATGCAGATGTGTGGCAAAGGATGCGTAAACACAGAAATGGTGGTCCTGCCTGATGTGTGGTACGTCCCGGGGCTCGAGTGGAACTTGGTCTCAGTGGGCCAGCTCACTACTGGTGACCCCGATCTGATCGTCGAGATTGGTGGCGGTGCGTGTCGCATCGGCAAGGTCAGCGATGGATCTACCATGGGTAGAGCACATTTGAGGTCCGATAACAAGTATGAGGTAGACTTCCTGAAAATTCAGCATAATTAGGTGCCTTGTTTAACAGCATGATGGATTCCTTAGAGTGTTGCATAGGTGCTAAGATATGTCTACAACTTCGCTTCAATTGGTGGGCTTAACAGGAAAGGGGCAAGGGTCTGAGCTTTTTTTTCTTCTTCTTGAAATTCAGATAAGCAACCTCTGCTGGTGTTAATCTGGTTATTCACGCTAACTATATGCCTTTAGCTGTCAAGTTTTGATCATGTAGGAATACGGGATGGACCTGTGATCTCTTAAGCATGCACAACTTGTGGTTTTGCTACTGAGCAGATGTTTTCTGAGCACCGATCAGATAAGTCGAATGCATCTGATTTGAGCTATCTGCCATACCAAATGATTTCTTTCTGGGAAGTACTGAATTTGTTTGTGGCGTACATCTGCAACCAGGAATTCAGACATTTTTGAACCTGTGAAATATAGTTTCTATTTGCCCCTCCTGTGTTTCAGGGCGAACTAAGTTGTCTGATGAGTTGGCTATGTATATACATCGTGCTCCTCCTGATTTACTCAGTTGATTCTTTATTTCTTTCGTTGGGTTGGTGTGGTGCTTCCCTGCTTATATTCTGAAATTGTTGCTTTAGCTATGCCTTTTGAGTGTCAACCTGTCGGCTATTACTGTTGTGGTTCACAGCTCTCTCCAGCCACAGGCTGGGACTCAATTTACAGGCAGAAAGAGCAGCGACCACTTAAAATGCAACATTTCTGAAACATTTCCTGCCCAGTGAGTATTTATATGCATACCAGGTTTTAGCCCCCAAGGACTGAAGCATTTGAAATAAGGCGACCTTCTAGGAAATTAGCCACCCAGTCGTAACGAAATGGAAATCTATGACGAACCATATTGAAAGAATAGCTCCAAATGCATTGAAACATACAAATACAGGAGCAGACCATTAACGCTCCATTAATGCATCCAAATACAGGAGCAGATCATTAACGATCCGGTTAGGCGAGGTTGTTTGGCAGCCTAGTATCAATTAGATTTCAAATGAAATCTACCCACACCAAGGCCTAGTACATTCTTCAGCTGTGGAAAGATGAATCTTGTTATTCTAGGTGTAAGTTCAACCCGTACGGGACTCACGTCGAAAAAAAGGTATATTAACAATACTATAACACAGTTGACATCCATTCCTTGCTTTGGAATTGGTGGGGAATTGTTGAAATTTGCCCATGAGTTGAGGCCTATTCAGGAGAAATTCCAAAGCATGTGACTGTAGTTTGGATAGTCTCATACTGCTTATGCATTGTGAGGTACACCTACTTAAATACTAGCTCTCATGTCCATGGCTGAATAAAGTAAGCAATGGAAAAAGTGAGTTGACTATGCTAAATGAACACACGCACACCGCGCGCGTATCCATGTCTTCTCGCATTTTCTTCCGCATGACTTGTGACTTGCAGCCGTGGTGTGACGTGGCTGCAAGTCCATGTGTATTTTTGCCACTCTAAGTCTTCCACAATATGACCATTTTTTATTAATTAAGAGAGGATTAATACACAACTAATGCCCTAATCGAGATTGATTGGTCAGTTAGATATTGACTGCCAATTTAGTAGGCGTTTTTAGTAAGGAAACGACTTGTTGAGGGCAGTTGCGCCTATATTAGGCCCTGGAGACGACCAGGTTTTCTTACTCCATGAATTTCCCATCCATACACCCTCTTCCTTCTTTTCGGAAAGCTGTGTTGTGGTGTTGAGCTGCTACATCTCGCCAACCCTTTTCATTCTTTGGCGTGCACGAGGAGAAGGATTTGCGGTATTTTTGAGCTGTTGTCGTTGTGAAACCCGCACAAAGGACGACAATAAGGTTTCTGGGTAGCACAACTACGCGACCGCTCGTTCGCTGCCTCTATTTCGTCTACAAGTTGTGCTAATTTTAGCACCGACCAACCCGACGCTAGTCAATGTCGCCGTTGCTCTATTTTGTGTTGTTCTAATTGCTGCTGGCGCTACTTCGCATCTCTGATTTAAATGTTTATGAAATATGCCTCAAACTAAAATTTGGATTTAGAATAGTGCGCATATTTCCAACAGCATGTAACCTAGCTAAGTGCCATATTTCATCTATTGCATGCATAAGTTGGTTTTCAGCAAGAGATTGAGGCATTGAAGAAGGATGCACATGTTGAAGAAGAAAAAAAGGTCAAACAGTAAGCAGGAATTGAAGAACAGATAGCAATTCTAACGACAAACCAACAAAGAACAGATGAACTTCGCCTTACAAACCAATCGTCAGCCGTCAAATGCTGCATTTTTTTTTGTAGGGACTGTTAGATTTTGTAATATCTTGTATCATTACTTGCACCACAAGGCAAGTCCTTGTTGGATTTGTACTAAAAAGACCATCAATGGAAAATCATTTCTTTCTCAGTGACGACACTTCTGTCTAAGGTTGAAGATACTTGATGTGAGGTGCCAATATGATATGCTGTCGCTTGACAGACTTGACCCTATTATCATGGACTTGGCAAATTCAATGAATTTCTCTGTACGCCATCCACCATTGCTTGATGTGAGTATATAGGTTTGAATGTTTTTTTTTCTCTTTTTTATAGATATAGATTTGTATGTTGTAATATATATCTACCGGCGTTCATTCATGGCCACGCCATAAACATACTCCTTGTCACTTTTGGATCTGACTGGAGCCACTAATTTAATAGTGTGAAACTCCGGCCGGAACAAGATATCCCCTCACAACTCACGAGTACCTCATTGAGGGTTATAAAGCCCATCAGCTTGTTCGGCAGTGCTGCTGCTATTCAGCAACTACACTGTCGCAATTATTTTTTCAGCATCCGCTACAGTGTTCGCAGTTATTCTTCAGAATTCACTATAGTGCTAACAACGGCTTCTGCTGCCATTCAGCACTGCCGAACAGGGCCCATACCGATTTCATGGACCCTCCCCTCCCTCTTGCCCCTAGGGGCCACATCCATTTCCTTACCTTTGCTTCTGTGCAGTGCAGTGACAACGGTCGGCCACCATGCGGGTCCCTGACCAAGATGAGGAGTACGAGGCACCGATCAGGTAGTCACAGCTTGTAGTAGATCCCGTTACATATGCAATGCGTACCTTAATTCCAGAGCAAGAAGGATTGATGATTGAAAGGATCCTGATGAGGCTAATGAACTCAACCACTCTCATACCTAGCCTCCTATGCAGTGGCGGAGCTAGATCCAAAGGGATGGAAGGGCCAATTGTCCATGTTAGCTGTATGCATGCGTTAGTGGAAAAAAGATTAAGATGCCACTTAAACCTTGGTTAATGATTGCATATTTGGGATTGGAGGAGGTAGTTCATTTTCTTGTTCTTGTTTGCCATCTGTTTCTCATGGTTATGGTTAAAACATTTAAACTTGCACCATCAATAATGTCTCTTTGATTATTTGCATCGAAAGTTTACAATTATACCTCTTGATTTGTCTAGAAGGGTTAGTTTTATAGTGCTACAACTTTGTTGCATTTCATATGTACCTCTCATAAAGGTAACTAGAGATGAAAAAAAATGCTGTGGCTGCTGTTGTGTCAATGTCCAAATCAAAACAAAAGTGCATTCGTTACGATTGAAGTGTTGTACTCTTAATAATGAATGCCTGTTCTTATTTTTGTGCTGCTCTTCCTCTGTGGACAGGACGAGACCACTGCGGCAGGGTTCCTTGTTCGAATACCTCTTTGCCCCGTTGTTCCTATTTCACATTTTAATAACGCCGGGATCACTGCCACCGCACGCTCTCCGTTTGTTGGGCAGGTACTCCAAACTCTCATCCGATCCTATTTGTTTTTTTTAGTTCACTACGTAGTTATTGTATATGGTTAAATTAACTTATTCGTTCCTGTTAGCAGTGTATAATTCTTCTACTAGCTCCAGGATTCGGTAACTGTTTGTAAGAGTCAACTTGAGGTTTGAGGTAGTAGCTAGCTAGGCCTAGGTACTTATTTTTATCCCAGGTTCTAAAATCTTGGAAAGAGCTGTTGGAATCAGCATCGTTCTACAATGTATTTCAATTATAAAATCGCCTCATTGTGTTAATAAATCTAAAAAGCTAGCTTTATTTTTTGATGGATATTTGATTGTCGTCGTTACAACTAGCTGTATGACGCATTTGAGGCTTTTCTATCGTTGACCACTGTACTGCATCTGCTTGCCGTGTCTTTGTTTTGAAGGTGTGGGTGCCATTGGTGGTGGTTACCATTATCGGTGGTTGCCTTGCTGCTGTCACCTTGCTTCGTCGTCGTGTTGTACCGCTCCAAATCAAATGTGGTGGTGGTTGAAGGAGACGCTCAACCGGTGAATGTGATCGGCTCCAGCTCCCAGGAACGGCGGCCGGCGGCCAACTGCAGCATCCTCGGCTTCATCGTCCACTCCGGTGCCTACCAACACATGACGGGGCGCAGGGAGCTCTTCGACCGTGACAGCCTCGTGCTTTGCGGGTTCGGCACTGTGAGGATTGGAGACGGATCACTGCTGGACATAGCCGGTCACGGGTCCATCACCCGCGACGGTTTCACGCTGGCCGGCGTGCTGTTTGTACCGGCGCTCAAGGTGAACGTCGTGTCGGTGTCCCAGCTCGCGGCCATGGACTACCACGTTGAGTTCGTCGGGCCCGAGTTCATTGTCAGAGAGCTCTGCACCGGGAAGATGGTCGGCAGAGGCCGGCAGGTCAACGGTATGTACCTGGTGGAGCACCTGCTTGTTCCCCTCAACCGTGGTCGCTGCCCTACCTGCGAACGCTTTGGAACCCACTATTAGAAGAACACGATTTACATTACTTTTTTTTTAAAAAAAAAAAAAGTCCATGCTTGTTGTTGTTGGTGTCATAGAACAACTCTGTAACACGCGTAACTAGCTCATGAGCATCTAGCGCTCTTCTTCCTAAGGTGGAGATGGTAGTAATAGTATTTTCAAGAGAACTATGAATCAAAAAGTTGCTCAAGGTTGGTAACTCATCATCGCGTAAGGTAGTGTGAAGTGTTGTCTGCTTGGTATGATGTTTAGGGCTGCTAATGGGTTGGGTTGAAACGGGTTTTGTGGGTTGGGTTCTGAGTTGGGTAGGCTCTGGACGGATTGAAACGGGTCCATGATTTGAACGGGTTGGGGGCGGGTTGGGTTCGAGCATTGGCGGGTTGGAACGGGCCGCGCTCCTTGGGTTTCCATGGGTTGAACCCGTGGGTCGTCACCCATTCTAACTCGTGCGGGTACCCATCTGGTGACCAGGGCGGAGGGCGACGACGAGCAGCAAGCAACAGCGGCGGCGCGGAGTGGTTCAACCGCGCGACGAGGACTGTGGCGGCGACCCTGAGCTCGTCTCCAAGCCACGCAATTCCCAATCCGTGCCGCCGGAGCTTCGTCTCCCTCCTATCCTCCGGTACCGTCCCGCCCGCGGCCTCCTGTCAGATCCGCGCCGCGCCGCCGCCGTTCTTCCCTCCGACGGGGCGTGACATCCTCTGCACGCCCTTCCCTGGCTGCGCGCGTCCTGGGCTGCTCCCATCCCTCTGCCCATCGAAATTCCCTGCCGCATCCAGGCACCGCCGCCGGCAACGACTGAGTCCCCGGTATGGCGTCCTGTATTCTCCTATCTTGCTAAGTGCTTGCCGCAATGTCTATATAAGATAGCACGTGCTTTGTTGCTGATGTACATGCGTAATGCTATTCAGTCCTGGCCATTCAGTTGCATTAAGCCTTTATTATATCTGAATCTTTAGAGAGTTTTTGAGTTGCAGTAAAGGAGTTGCAGCCTTTGTTGCTGATAGCATAGTTGTTGCTCTGTTATGTCTTGCGTCTTTGCAAGTTGCAGTCTCATGTAGAAATTCATAGCTATGAATTCTCTTTGTCCACTGCAGACTGTCCACAACCGGAGGCATCCATTGCTATTGTGAAGGCTGAAGCACAAGGAAACACAAGGAAGCACGAGGTATGCTGCCAATCTAGATTTTTATGAACAACTAGGATGTCAGGATTGATAGCCAGGAAGTAGAAGAAATTTCGCAGCACTTAATTGCTTATTCGACACACTGCCTGAAGTTCAGTAGGCCAGAGTGCACGTTTGACAGATATAGGATCCTCATCGAGTGTGATTAGTTGCATACAGTTTTGATAGTTACCTGTCTGTTTGTGCTAGAATTATGCAAGTGTTAGCTGACTAATGAATTCTTTGTGTCAGTTTAGGACATCTGAACTGAGAAGTCTTATAATTTGTGCTACTAGGAATTTTGTTTCAACATTGTTCTCTATCAGTACCTGTAGTGTGCAGAGTCAAATGTGCAAGCAGCGATGAGAAATGCAGGTTCAGGTTTCTCTGCAGATTGACAGATATATCTATCACCAGATATAGTAATACGAGTCTGCATTTGTGTGATACCTCATACTGCATTTTGTTTGTCTTCATAGACCTGTCTACATTTCTTGGACTGATTTCTTGGACTAGAAGCTTGGACTGTGATAATCTGTACTACTGCAATCTGTCACAATTCATGCAAACTGTACATTTATTCTTTTGATAATGCTAGTGTCATGGAACATTGGAACTGAATTTTATAGTAATTCCAACATGCTTTTCTATGGTTTTTGCCAGGAGAAGGAGGTGCGCAGCAGTGACATAGTTTCGCCCGGGTGCTGCCCCTACCCAATCGCAAGGTGAGTTCTTCAATTGTTATGTCCCTGATTTTGTTGTAGTAGATTAGCAATCAATTGTTGCTACAATTTCAATTCATCAGCACCATGGCCTTGAATATCTAACATCTACTTTTATTATGAATCAGGTTAAGGCTAACTTGCACTCTGCCACACTGATCTGCCACATTTCAAGTGTTGCACCTCAGACACTTTGCAAGCCCTGCTCTCTTAGCGTATTTGAATAAGTTAGCTGAATCCTCAACTTACCCTGAAGCATATGTATACTAGCAGGCTATGTATGTCCGGGTAGTGGTGTCCTGTTAACTTATTGTTGAGCTGCACTTGGGACAACTAATTCGCACATGTTGATGGAGTAACATCGGTTAAGCAGTTTCAGTAGTCGGTACTCTGAACTGAACTGTCAATTTCCAGAGCTGGCAATACAAAAAAGTGTCCATGAATTCAGCTTGATATTATGAATTTTTTTTTCACTTGGTACCTTGTGAATTCAACTTCTATGGAGTTGGCGTACATTAGTGTTGTATTTATAAGGCTGGTTAATTCGACAACGGTGTGTTATTTAATTAGTATTGCTAAATCATGTACCATATTGTTTTCTAACTTCTTTAGTCCATGAATCAACGTGTAGTATAATGTGGAGACATCTAGCTCATGCGTACAGTATTCTGAAATATATTACTCCGGTCACCAATGCTAACACACTCTGCGTACAGTTATACTACTTCGTTCACCAGTGCATCTCGTTCAGAGCGAACTCCATGGGTTTAAACACTCAGCGTCATTCAACAGTGCATTGTCAAGTTCGCTCACCGGTGCATCCCGTCGCGGCTCGAGGGCTAGCCTCCATGGGTTTAACCCGTGGCAAACCCATGGCAAATACAGCGGGCTGGGAAGGTTTGGGTAATCATGCACACGTGGGGCGGGGCGGGGCGGGGTGATTAGCTGATTTTGCGGATGGGGTTGGGGGCGGCAACACATACAGATTAACTTCGGGGTGGGGTGGGTGTGGTGCGGGTTTCGCCCCATTAGCAGGCCTAATGGGGAGCACATATTTAGTGCTCCCGCGTCGTAGGTGCTCCGGCGCTTCCGCGATGCACTTGTACCATAAAACTTAGACAAATAAAATTCCAACAGAATTATTAGCATGTAAAATTTGAGATGCAACAAATATTTTTGCAAGTCACAATGAAAAAGTCAGATTGAATAGTTGTGTGTTGTAACTATTAATTTCGGCCCGCAACCCACTACTGAAACACTGATTTCTGTTTTTCTTTCATAACCAGGTATCTCCAATACCGACTCTGGGAAGCTTCAGAGCAGAACTTTTTTTCATGAAGATAATCCCCCACAATGAAGCTCCCCTTATCTGCATCTGTCCACGCAAATTCAAAAACGAGTTTGGCCTATTTTTTTATTCGCAAAAAAATAGTTATCCATAGAGCCAAACCTAGTAATTAATTCTCTTTGGTTTTTGCGCCTCTTTTTTTTTCTCAATAATGCAACTTCATTTTCAATGCTATATTTTTCCTGATACTCACGCCTTGTTACTTTTTCGTTGCAAATGGAGCGTCGATGCGTCCAATACAAAAGCAACAAGATTACCTAGCCACGAAGAAAAGATGAGTTTTCTTCGCAAAAAGAAAAAAAGAAGAAGAAAAGATGAGTTTGCAACCTCATCTGTAATGCAAAAGGCCTGGAATGGAAAAATACACAAGGAAAGGGGCGCAAGATAACATGGAGGGAAGGGCTACGTCGTAAATGGCTCGGTTTTCTTGTTCTCGGTCAATGTCCGGACTCTCAGAGGACGGCAAGCAAGGCGAATCTGTGCTGCATTTGTCAGTCTAACCCATGCGATCTCCCTCAACTCTGCTCTCTTCTCCCTCCAGACAAAGCAGCACCGTGGCCATGGAAGGCGGCCCATGCATGCTGCAGGCGGCGGCTGATTCTCGCCAGGACGATGTCATTGATAACGAGTTAACAACATCGTCCTGGCCCTGCACCGTCATTGATGTTGTAATAGCAATTTTTTCGTTATTGATGTTGTAACTCGTTATCAATGACATCGTCCTGGCGAGAATCCCTTCCACCATGCTCAGATGTCATGGAAAAAAATTTCTAACTCTGACCATTGGAAAAAAATTGCTATTACAACATCAATGACGAGTTAGAAAATTTTTTCCATGACATCTGAGCATGGTGGAAGGGATTCTCGCCAGGACGATGTCATTGATAACGAGTTACAACATCAATAACGAAAAAATTGCTATTACAACATCAATGACGGTGCAGGGCCAGGACGATGTTGTTAACTCGTTATCAATGACATCGTCCTGGCGAGAATCAGCCGCCGCCTGCAGCATGCATGGGCCGCCTTCCATGGCCACGGTGCTGCTTTGTCTGGAGGGAGAAGAGAGCAGAGTTGAGGGAGATCGCATGGGTTAGACTGACAAATGCAGCACAGATTCGCCTTGCTTGCCGTCCTCTGAGAGTCCGGACATTGACCGAGAACAAGAAAACCGAGCCATTTACGACGTAGCCCTTCCCTCCATGTTATCTTGCGCCCCTTTCCTTGTGTATTTTTCCATTCCAGGCCTTTTGCATTACAGATGAGGTTGCAAACTCATCTTTTCTTCTTTTTTTTTTCTTTTTGCGAAGAAAACTCATCTTTTCTTCGTGGCTAGGTAATCTTGTTGCTTTTGTATTGGACGCATCGACGCTCCATTTGCAACGAAAAAGTAACAAGGCGTGAGTATCAGGAAAAATATAGCATTGAAAATGAAGTTGCATTATTGAGAAAAAAAAAGAGGCGCAAAAACCAAAGAGAATTAATTACTAGGTTTGGCTCTATGGATAACTATTTTTTTGCGAATAAAAAAATAGGCCAAACTCGTTTTTGAATTTGCGTGGACAGATGCAGATAAGGGGAGCTTCATTGTGGGGGATTATCTTCATGAAAAAAAGTTCTGCTCTGAAGCTTCCCAGAGTCGGTATTGGAGATACCTGGTTATGAAAGAAAAACAGAAATCAGTGTTTCAGTAGTGGGTTGCGGGCCGAAATTAATAGTTACAACACACAACTATTCAATCTGACTTTTTCATTGTGACTTGCAAAAATATTTGTTGCATCTCAAATTTTACATGCTAATAATTCTGTTGGAATTTTATTTGTCTAAGTTTTATGGTACAAGTGCATCGCGGAAGCGCGGGAGCACCTACGACGCGGGAGCACTAAATATGTGCTCCCCATTAGGCCTGCTAATGGGGCGAAACCCGCACCACACCCACCCCACCCCGAAGTTAATCTGTATGTGTTGCCGCCCCCAACCCCACCCGCAAAATCAGCTAATCAACCCACCCCGCCCCGCCCCACGTGTGCATGATTACCCAAACCTTCCCAGCCCGCTGTATTTGCCATGGGTTTGCCACGGGTTAAACCCATGGAGGCTAGCCCTCGAGCCGCGACGGGATGCACCGGTGAGCGAACTTGACAATGCACTGTTGAATGACGCTGAGTGTTTAAACCCATGGAGTTCGCTCTGAACGAGATGCACTGGTGAACGAAGTAGTATAACTGTACGCAGAGTGTGTTAGCATTGGTGACCGGAGTAATATATTTCAGAATACTGTACGCATGAGCTAGATGTCTCCACATTATACTACACGTTGATTCATGGACTAAAGAAGTTAGAAAACAATATGGTACATGATTTAGCAATACTAATTAAATAACACACCGTTGTCGAATTAACCAGCCTTATAAATACAACACTAATGTACGCCAACTCCATAGAAGTTGAATTCACAAGGTACCAAGTGAAAAAAAAAATCATAATATCAAGCTGAATTCATGGACACTTTTTTGTATTGCCAGCTCTGGAAATTGACAGTTCAGTTCAGAGTACCGACTACTGAAACTGCTTAACCGATGTTACTCCATCAACATGTGCGAATTAGTTGTCCCAAGTGCAGCTCAACAATAAGTTAACAGGACACCACTACCCGGACATACATAGCCTGCTAGTATACATATGCTTCAGGGTAAGTTGAGGATTCAGCTAACTTATTCAAATACGCTAAGAGAGCAGGGCTTGCAAAGTGTCTGAGGTGCAACACTTGAAATGTGGCAGATCAGTGTGGCAGAGTGCAAGTTAGCCTTAACCTGATTCATAATAAAAGTAGATGTTAGATATTCAAGGCCATGGTGCTGATGAATTGAAATTGTAGCAACAATTGATTGCTAATCTACTACAACAAAATCAGGGACATAACAATTGAAGAACTCACCTTGCGATTGGGTAGGGGCAGCACCCGGGCGAAACTATGTCACTGCTGCGCACCTCCTTCTCCTGGCAAAAACCATAGAAAAGCATGTTGGAATTACTATAAAATTCAGTTCCAATGTTCCATGACACTAGCATTATCAAAAGAATAAATGTACAGTTTGCATGAATTGTGACAGATTGCAGTAGTACAGATTATCACAGTCCAAGCTTCTAGTCCAAGAAATCAGTCCAAGAAATGTAGACAGGTCTATGAAGACAAACAAAATGCAGTATGAGGTATCACACAAATGCAGACACGTATTACTATATCTGGTGATAGATATATCTGTCAATCTGCAGAGAAACCTGAACCTGCATTTCTCATCGCTGCTTGCACATTTGACTCTGCACACTACAGGTACTGATAGAGAACAATGTTGAAACAAAATTCCTAGTAGCACAAATTATAAGACTTCTCAGTTCAGATGTCCTAAACTGACACAAAGAATTCATTAGTCAGCTAACACTTGCATAATTCTAGCACAAACAGACAGGTAACTATCAAAACTGTATGCAACTAATCACACTCGATGAGGATCCTATATCTGTCAAACGTGCACTCTGGCCTACTGAACTTCAGGCAGTGTGTCGAATAAGCAATTAAGTGCTGCGAAATTTCTTCTACTTCCTGGCTATCAATCCTGACATCCTAGTTGTTCATAAAAATCTAGATTGGCAGCATACCTCGTGCTTCCTTGTGTTTCCTTGTGCTTCAGCCTTCACAATAGCAATGGATGCCTCCGGTTGTGGACAGTCTGCAGTGGACAAAGAGAATTCATAGCTATGAATTTCTACATGAGACTGCAACTTGCAAAGACGCAAGACATAACAGAGCAACAACTATGCTATCAGCAACAAAGGCTGCAACTCCTTTACTGCAACTCAAAAACTCTCTAAAGATTCAGATATAATAAAGGCTTAATGCAACTGAATGGCCAGGACTGAATAGCATTACGCATGTACATCAGCAACAAAGCACGTGCTATCTTATATAGACATTGCGGCAAGCACTTAGCAAGATAGGAGAATACAGGACGCCATACCGGGGACTCAGTCGTTGCCGGCGGCGGTGCCTGGATGCGGCAGGGAATTTCGATGGGCAGAGGGATGGGAGCAGCCCAGGACGCGCGCAGCCAGGGAAGGGCGTGCAGAGGATGTCACGCCCCGTCGGAGGGAAGAACGGCGGCGGCGCGGCGCGGATCTGACAGGAGGCCGCGGGCGGGACGGTACCGGAGGATAGGAGGGAGACGAAGCTCCGGCGGCACGGATTGGGAATTGCGTGGCTTGGAGACGAGCTCAGGGTCGCCGCCACAGTCCTCGTCGCGCGGTTGAACCACTCCGCGCCGCCGCTGTTGCTTGCTGCTCGTCGTCGCCCTCCGCCCTGGTCACCAGATGGGTACCCGCACGAGTTAGAATGGGTGACGACCCACGGGTTCAACCCATGGAAACCCAAGGAGCGCGGCCCGTTCCAACCCGCCAATGCTCGAACCCAACCCGCCCCCAACCCGTTCAAATCATGGACCCGTTTCAATCCGTCCAGAGCCTACCCAACTCAGAACCCAACCCACAAAACCCGTTTCAACCCAACCCATTAGCAGCCCTACTCCCCATGGATTATATGCATGCAGGACGCCAACGAGGCATTGCGAATGACTCTATGAAAGTATGAAGGCGCTCCGCTGCGTCAGTGTGTCCGCATGCTCGGCCCCTCCGCTCTTGTTTCCACTGTAATAAGGGGAGGGTGCAAGATGTGAAGTGAAAACAAATAGCAACAGCCAAGAAGGGCACTTCCGTCCACACTTGCCCTTCTTTTTTTGTCCCGGCCGGCGTTTTCTCCAACAACTAAGCAGCCCAGAGAAACTTGGCTCAGAGAAACTTGTAGGCGGTTTAAGAGATCTATTTCTTCCTCGTTCACTTCTCCGCGAACTCAATGGTTCCAGCCTACACGTTTTCGCCGATCCCGGATGCTCACCGGCGAACCATGCCCAGCGCAATGAATCACACCGTCTACGGCCTTCCTCCCATTCACGAAGGAAGCAAGGACAGGGGCGGCGACGACGTTCTAGAGTATGTACACGCTATCCACCAGCATATCTCCTCTCACCTCTCTCAACAGAGTATATATCTTGCTCCATTATTTGAACAAGTCGTCGGTCTTTAGTACACCTTGCTCCCGTGCTGCCTGCCAGTTCGTGACTGTTCTAGCAACGCTCTGCGGATATAGGCTTTTCATTTAGTTCATATCATGAACGTATAATTGCAACTACTAGCATGTATAGAAACAGGTACAGGTAGCTTGACCCTTGCCGCTCCTCAATCTCACCCAAGTTACTGTCAACAGTATGAAAGATGAACCTGTTTTGTGCCAAGTTCCATCGAGTGATACTATCAACAGTGTCACGCAAGTAATTGGAAATGCTGATCGCTTACACTAACAATGATAGAGTACCAGACTGTATCGGGTACTGAACAAATATTATGGAAGTGTAAGAGCCTGTTACGTTTGTGGCATGAACTTTTCAATTTAACTCACATGCCAATCATCCCGTGCATCTGAATATGTTATGATTCCTAGGGATAACGTGTTTTCCTATAGCTAGTAGGGTGACCTGTGCGACTAGTATCAACAATCCATTTTTTTCATACAGAGTCCAAACTCACACATTCACAACGTATGCACACTTACCTTTATGAATGCATATGCACAAACCTTACCCTTATGAGCATCCTCAAGACTGAGCCGGCAAATCTTCGATATTATTGACGAAGTCACCACCGACGCCTCACTGTCGACGGCCACATCGCCTACCGCTGAAAGCACAACACCGTTAAATCCTAAATAAAGCGCTCCCACAAAGAGTCGAGCCGAGGACTTGAGGTGCTACTGAGGCTCTTGTAACCACTAGGGTACAAACCCTTTCGCTCAACAATCCAATTAGTATTATATTATACTGAACACCTCATTAATATTATTGTCTATCATAGTTATTTTTCTACCACTATTTTTCAGTGGTAATGGTAGATGATTTTAAAAGTATTGTCGGCTATCCTTTTCATAATGGTATTACTGGGTAATTTAAAAAAAAATATGTGGAGGGTTATTTTATTGTGTTGATTTTTTATATAATTGCAATTGTGGGTAATTTTTCTCTGATTAATTTGATAATTTTTAACTCTTAAAAGATAATGTGGTGGCTTCTTTTCTAGTGGATATATATAGATGGTATGATAGGTAAAGTATAATTGGAAAATCATAATTAATTAAATGTATCACTACTGTTAAATTTCATTTTTTTTCATGGTACCCAATTTTCCCTTCTCTTCCAACATGTCCTCACACCCAATCCTTAATATTTGTGGGTTTCTTCTCAAGCTCTCTATTGTTATTTCCGAGCTCTGGAAAGAAACATGAAGTTCTATTCATTGCGTAGGTGCTAAGTGCTAGCTACTGGCGTTAGTCAATTATTACTGAAGCTCAAAAAATTTATATAAAATGACATGATAAGGGCAGGTACAGTGGGGACAGATTCCACCTAAGATTTGGGTAATGTGGATGAGAGAGAACGGGGAGAGAGAACAATGATGTCTAATAATAGGCTCAGTGCTCTCTAAATCATTGTAGGTGAAGCTTTTCGTTGTCTATAACAATTGCATATGATTCTTTCAGACAACCTTTTACAGACGATCCACTGTATTAGTTATTTTTTTGCTGATTCGCAAAAAAATGTTATTTTTTTGCTGTTTAGAAATGATATGGATATGGCTTTCAAGACAATTGCCGTATGGATCACTGTGCATGCCGTAAGGGAGAGAAGGTAAAACCTGAGAATTTTATTAAGGGCGGTTTTTTCTGTTTGTATTGATGTTGTGGCCCGCACCAGGGCAGGGAACTGATCGCCGTCTGTTCATGTGGCCCGCAAGGTGGCTGCTGTCGCTGCATCTTGTTAATTTCCATCAGCACCCGTGAGGGAAGGGGGGCTCGTACGTAGCCGGGCAGTGACGAGTCTAGGGTTGGAGTTGGGGGTGGGCCGAATTTTTTTTTCGCCGTACAACAAATTCAACATGTGATCTTATAGAAGTTCAAGAGACTAATAAATTTTCTTCGAAACATAGTAAAATCACAATAATGATACAATATAAGCTTACAACGATTAAAAAGATACAAAAAAATGTATTAGTAAATGATCTTTTTTCTGCAAAAGTATTAGTAAATGATCACTGCAAAGAAAAAATATTCTAGATGCTCTACAGGCTTGGAAGTGGCCGAAATTAAGAGAACCATCTCCATTTTTATCGTAAGAAAGAGAACTGCTGAGAAAGGAATCGAAGCAAATTACGAAGGGGAAAGATGGAATGGAAAACAAACGAGGAATGGAAAACAAACGAGTCGATCTCAGGTAGGAAACGGAGGAACAAATAGAGAATTCCCAGCTCGACAGCCCATCTCTCCTATGTCCGGTGGACGAGACTCTGCGGCCAACGCGGAGGGCTCAAGCGCAAGCCAAGGCGACCATCACGAACACAAGTCAGAGTCGTGCTGCTTCTTGAAAGAAGGACTATGGCGACGAGATGGACGGCAGCTGTGTAGGAGGTGAGGTGCTCCTGCCGTGCCACGCCCGAAGCAGCAGGGGCAGCACCGCGGCGGGCAGGCGTAGGTCCGCAAGTAGGTGCAGGAGGGCGCCGCAGGCAAGCTCAGGATGGCCGTGCCCCGCTTCTTCGCTTGGAGTCGCTTTCTCATCTCAGTCTCGCTCGCCATGGCTGAGCTTTTCGGTGTCGAAACAGAGGCGGTGGGCTCTCGGTCGGCCGAATCTGGGTGTGGGCCGCGGCCCACCTGGCCCACCCTCTAGACTCGCCACTGTAGCCGGGCAATATGGAGATGCCAAGGTGGAAGGTGCTGATACATAGCCTTTAGTTTTGATGCAGATCTAATTAAGCACAACGTTTCTCCACATCTCAGGCTGTTGCCAAAGGATTTTTTCATGCGTGTTTGTGTCCTGTTTGGGATGATGGACTGTTTATCGACAGCAAACCGGCCAAGCAAATCATGTCTTTCGGAAATGTTATCACCAATCATCAGGTATTTTTAGCCCTGTTCGTTTTCTTTGGCTAAAATTTTAGCCCTGTCACATCAAAGAGAATCTTGCCATTTAGAAGTATTAAATAAAGTCTAATTACAAGACCTTTTTACGGATTGGGGCTAATTTACGAGACAAATCTAACAAGCATAATTAATTTATGTTTTGCTACAGTGGTGCTACAGTAACCATCTTCTAATCACGGCTTAATTACCCTTATTAGATTCGTCTCACGAAGTAGTACAAAGTTATGCAATTAGTTTTGTAATTATACTTTATTTAGTACCCTTAAATGACAAGATTCAAAATGGCTAAAATTTTAGCCAAAGAAACGAACATATTTTGGTTTCCATAATTTCCTTTTAGATAAAGACAAAATTATTAAACCCAGCCTTTGCTCTCAAAGGAGTTACAACTGAATAAATCCACTGAATGGTCATTATCAGATGTGCATCATTGCCACACTGATGAAACTACATAATTTTTAAAAAAAAAGACACCTCTAGTTGTGCCTTCTTTGCACATATCTCCATAAACGTTGGTAAGCATCCAAACCGGGATTTGTTTTGTAATTTCTTTAATGTGAAGGGTCAAAAAAGGCATCCAAGTAGTAAATATATTATTTACTGCGATCTCCAACACAGCGGTCCTGCATAGTTGTTGTTATTACTTTTTTTGAGAGAAAGTTGTTGTTATTATTACTTGTAGCAATATCGAGCTGCAAGGATTTTTTTTTTAGACCGAGCTGCAAGGAAATTGAAGCAGCGATGCACAAACAGAGTAGGCATACCACGCAACTGAATTATGCTTTTCTGCACCTGTTATTATTCTTTTCTAAGCATCATGAAACCCTTGTAAACAGAAAAATAAGTGATGTATCATTTGTTTGCTTGAAAATATCTTGTTATCATGTAGAGTCCTGTATATGTTGCATCCAACCTATACTGGAAAACAAACTTGGGAAATTCCTTTACATGACACTGGCAAACCTTCTAATGCCTCATATGTCATCGATGTGACAGGTGGAACACACTTTAGTCACTGATAATGACATTTAAGAGATTAGGTTTTTTACCCAGCGGCACACAAGTGATTTTTCCAAACTTAAACATCCAATACAGTTCAGGACGTGTTCTAAGTTTCTATCAAGTTTGCTAACTGGTTTCCGGGTGCTTGATCTGCAGGGAAACTGATTCCACTCCCAAAGATGGCGGCCCTCGAGCCGCGGGTGGCAACATCCGCCCCGTTGAGGACGTGCTTGTGATGCCAAACGGCGGCCCAAGATCAGGAAGCGTCCTGGGGGGACGGCGACCGGACGATGGCTACGGCAGCCGAAAGTTCATCGTGGACTCCGGTGCGTCGATCCATGCCACCGGCGACCCGCACCTGTTCTCCTTCCTGCACGCCATGCCGCCGGCAGCCACCAGCGTGCTCCGCGTGGCCAACGGCTCCACTCTGCCGATACGCGGGCGCGGCACCGTGCGCCACGGCGAGGTCACTCTGCGCGGCGTCGTGTTCGTGCCGGGGCTCACCAAGAACATCGTGTCCGTACGTGTCCAGGCTCGGGGACCTGGACTACACGGTGGAGTTCACGCGCACCGGCTGCTTCATTCGGGATGCCGTCACCGGCGACCTGGTTGGGCAAGGACACCTCGTCGACGGGCTGTTTGAGCTTGACTTCCTCCAGGCGCCGCGCGCGTGAAGTATTGGCCTACCTGCTCCTGAATCCTGGTCGGTCATGCAACGTGGGCATGACGATTTGCTTCATCAGCTGCTAGGACGACGGAGAAACGAACCACGGGGCCATTCATTGGTCACTCTTGGTTCTTGAATATATATGAACCTTATATATTCTAAAAGTGTTGTTATGCGCGTCTGTTGTGGCCAGTGGATCCAATGGTTTAACACTACTTGGGTGGTGACTTATTCCTACACCTGGTTGTGACAGAGTCATGCAAATCGGATCAGTGTGCCTCATTTTTAATGTCGTAATAGGTTTGGTTGATATATATGCATGGAACACAATTGATTTGGTCTTAATTAACAACTAACCCCCGTGGGGGAGGAGATGAGAGAATAGGGTGTCTAAGTGGTTAGAGACAGGAAGGGGACGTATGGATCGATCAAAACAGATTTGTAATGCTCATGTATCGACTACTATAATCCTACTAGCTATTTGCCAGTGCGTTGCTAGGGGAGTGGTGATACTAATATCTCAGTAAAATATATGAAAATATGCAACAATTATCATTATATGCATGTGCATTGCAACGGCGCCATAATTTAGCTTATCTAGCAACCATCAATCCCTTAGCAAAATACATAAATTTAGTTATATAGAAAGATTTTGTTGTAATAACGTTTTGGTATTTATCACAACTTCAGAAAAATTTGAGGAAGCGAGGTACATAATTTTTATTTAATTTTGAGAATCTGTTTTACCATAATCCAACCATCAGCAACTAGTGCGCTATTTACTAGAAGTGGTTTCATATTTTTCTGAGCCCACGTGAATTTTCTATGAATTTTATACGTTTTCATATGAGTTAACAAAACACTGATTAAGTCAGCCTCAGAGTTGGGGTGCACCGGATCCATCCTAGGCACACCAGACCTAGCCTAGATCTCGAGCTCCAAGAGAGTGAGAGAGAGAGAGAGAGAGCTGCTGAGAATGAGATTCAAACCCTAGCACACATAGAAGAAAGCAAACAGACTTAACACTGCAGCGCGCAGTGGTTTGTGACCATATGCAATTGGTGTGTATAAAAAGAAAGAGGAACTCAGACATTTGAATTTGAATCGAACTCAATACAAATTGATGTGAACTCGGATGACAAAGGTCTGAAATCTGATACTGAAATCTTAGGCTCACGAGTCACTTTAAACTTGTTAAGTAGTAGAGATATTCGATCTCGGATGGCAAAGATCTGAAATATGAGACTGAAATCTTAGGCTAACGAGTCACTTTAAACTTGTAAAGTGGTAGAGATATTCGATCTAGTACGTTAACCCTTTGCCAAGAAAGGAAGTCACCATGTTTGCTTTTAAGAGGTAGTAGAAATTACCACAATGATCAAAGGAAAAAAATTGCCCACCATTATCATTATAAAAAACAATTGTCCTAAAAATTCCCTTGTACATGTTTTGTAACTACCAACCATTTTTTTTTTTTGAAACGTAACTACCAACCATTGCCATTACAAAAATACCCATAGATAAATTATTTATAAATTACTCATCTTTTTTATTATAAACAATCAGTTGTAAAATAGTAATGATAGAAACATCGATATAATAAACATTAGTTATAGTAAGATTATCGATACAAGATGTGTACATGACAAAGCCTTTCAAATATACTTTTCGACTATTCAAAATAAAGCAGGGTACTGTGACATCAGTTCGCGAGTCATTATTGAGGAACCATTACTTTACCTGAGGGAACAGGGAAGAACTAGGTATTTTGAACATAATTAATGCTAGAGCTGGCCTTTTCATACTTTGTCAAGTGCAGCACATATTCTTTTTCGCTTCAAGTATTTTGAATGTAATGCTAGAGCTGACAGAATATTATCTCCGAGCAGTACGGACTGCGGATTTCTTCAGCCTGGGCAAGGTAGGGACAAAATCCGCAGCTTTCTCCCCTGTATGCCATGTTTTTTTTTCTCCCAAACACATGAGTGAATTTGAATTTCGCTGAAAGTTACATAAAACACTAAAAGATGGCTGTAATCTCCTTGCAAGGCCAATGCCTGGATGCCCATTGTCTAAAAAAGAAAAATGGTTCTCGCCAATCTCCAAAACAGATCACCGCCAAGATACCACACATTCATGAGAGTGAAAACATGCAGACAATCATCAAACTAGATCCTTTATCTAATTATGAAGGGAAAAGCATTTGTATGCCCAGATCAAAGTTCATGACATTTTCTCCGTGGCAGGACCACCCCGAAATTTCACTACCTCAAGAGCAACGAAATTACGTTTCTACGTGCTGTGTGCAGAGGAAATGAACCGAATCATAAGAAGAAGTAATAACTGCATGGCATAGAGGAGAGAAAACTTAGTTAAGGCTATTACATGTCTGGTACAACGACGTACGTGAATTTTTCATAGCATATTTGCACATAATAACATGATCAGGCGAGGGCGCCACCCATATTGGTTCCCTCCTGGACGACCAGTTCTTCATCACGCTAGCTCCGGGACCCTGAGGAACTGGAGGTGGTAGAAGCCGTCGTCGTCGTGGAGGATTCCTTTTCCGACGATGGTTCCTCCTTTGTTCACGTCGGCGACGTAGCAGAAGGCGCCGCAGAACATGACGAGGAAGCCCGACGCCGCGAGCTGCTGCACGGAGACCAGGGTGAACCCGGGGCCCAGCTCCGGCACGTACTGGACGCCGGCGAGCAGGAAGTCGGCGCAGGGTGTGACGACGCTGCCGGCGCCGATGACGGGCAGTTCCTTGCCGTCACGCCTGCGGAAGACGATGCCGGTGACGTCCACGGAGTGGTCGAGCTCGAGGACGCGCGGGTCGCCTGTTGCGTGGACGCTGGCTATGGAGTCAAGGATGTAACAGGGGTCGTCAAGGGTGCACATGGACTTCATTGGTCGGTACCTTGTTGCTGGCAAGGTGGCCTGTTTACAGAACCAAAGTGGCTGTTGATTCTCCGAGTACCTGGAACGTGGTGGTGGAGGAAGAGCGGAGAGCGGCGAAAAGTGGATGAGCGAAGAGGCTAGGAAGACGAGGGCATGCCTTGGACAAGGCGGGGTTTAATCCCTCGACTTGGATAATGCAGCAGGGTTAATATTTTTGTTTATTTACGCATGTAGGCATCATGTGCGGCCCGCTGCCATGACAAGGGCGTTCTTTGTTCCTGTTTGTGATTACCCTTGGACCGTCCGGAGCAGAGAGCCAGCGGAAACGGCAAGGAGCCGGTGATGGCCACGGCGCCGAAAGAACCGAAGCTGCCGGATGTGATAACCGATGATCCGGAAGCGGAGGACGACGGCAGCGAGACCACCAAGGAATGGCCGGGAGGACATTACGAGAAAAATATTTGTTTGTGTCCACTGCGTCGTGACCATCGACTCTCTTTTTTTTTGGAACTTATGTATCCGACGGTGGACCTGCATTGATCGCTCACTCGATAAGTGAGTTTGTGTTTGCTACATCGACCCTCTTATTTTTTCACATTTCCATATTTTGCTATGATTGTGCGTTTTGTAGAGAAATTCGCTTGTTGACACCTGTAGCCATATCTTGCGGGCTTCACGATTTGTTGTTGACATTCAGCAGCCCTTCCTTAGTTTCGCCAGGAAACCAAACCCCGGCCCCTACACGCAGCGATGGCCTCCCTCCCAAGCTCTGGCGACGATAGCCCGGCGGCTCCGTCGGAGGCCGCCGCAGCATCGTGGTCGCCCACCGCCTCCCCCTCCTCGCGTCGCCCAACCCCGACGCGCCGCACGGCTTCGATTTCTCCCTCGACCACGACGCGATTCTCCTGCTACAGCAACACCATGGCCTCCCCTCCGGCCCCGTTGTCTTCGTCGGCACGCTCCCGGCGTCGATCCCGGCGTCCGAGGAGCTTGCCGCCGATCTCCTCTCCCGCTTCTCGTGCGTTCCGGTGTTCCTGGACGCTGGCCTGCACGCCGACTTTTACCACGGCTTCTGCAAGCGTCCCCTGTGGCCGATACTTCACTACGTCCTCCCGTTCTCGCCAACAACGTCCGAGAGCATGCTCTACCAATCCTACGTCATTGCCAACAAGCTATTCGCAGACCGCGTTGTCGAGTTCCTCCACCCCGACGAGGACTCGGTCTTCATCGACGGCTACCATCTCCTCGCGGTTCCCAACTTCGTTCGCAAAAGCAGCTGCACGAGTTCCCCCCGCATTAGCTTCTTCCTCCACTCGCCCCTCCCCTGCAGTGCACAGCTACTTCACAAGGTACGTAACCGAACACTACTTCTCCTAATAATTAAGTTCTCTTGCTAGGCAACATCTCTAAGTTTCCTAGTTGGATTTGGATATATGAGTGCGGGTAATATGGCCTGGGTATGTTATGAAACATTTTTTTCACGACAAAACTAGAACCACACTATAAAATTAACCTCAAATAGTACATGAGATATTTGTTAATAACATATATGTTACTCCTTCTGTTTTAAAATTACTTGTTGCTTTATCCTAAGTCAAATAAATCTATCTTTGACCACACATTTGGAGATGTGTAAATGTACTTGTGGGATTTTTAGGTTTTTGAATGTTTATAAGACAATTATTATTCATCACTGTTTTGAATTTGTGAAGCATCCAAATCAAAACGTAAGGTGTTTTATTTTCTAGAATTTCTAGCATATATTTTGTTATCGGTGATGGGGCTGCTACCCCTCTTGCAGCAATAGAAGTGGAGGGCGGCGGCTTGGGCGGAGGGAGGGGGCGGCGTGCGCGGGGAGAGAGGATGGTAGCGGTGGGGCGCGCACACGAGAGAGAGAGAGAGAGAGAGAGAGAGAGAGAGAGAGAGAGAGAGAGGTTGCAAGGGAGGGATTAACTCTTCTATTACTTGAATGATGAATTATAGTACATCACCGCACAATATATAGGGGTACATGAATTGACTCAGAATCAACTTTCAATCGGACTCCTAATCTGTTACGACGATTACTTTCCTAACAAGCTAGACTCTTTTCCCATATGAACCAACTCAACCTGATATATTTCTTCTTAATGACTTTATTCCATCTAGCCACTGTGGGAGGGTGGGGGCCAGCGGCGCAGCAAGGGCTGCCACCTTGAGATTGGGCTGGGCCTTCTGGCCCAAACATATTCATGTATCTTTAGAACAACTAAGACTTAGGATTCAAAATAAGACTTAGGATTCAAAATAAGTTAAAATTGTTATGGACTTCATGATGCACATGGCTCCGCTGCCGTAGCCCCTGGTCACTGACACATGGGCACGGTCCATTGCGTCAGTGACCACTGCACGGGCATGCATTAAGTCAGCGGATCCCTGTCCGGGTGTGATATAGTATACTGCATTACCCCCTTGCTAATAATTTTGAAAGTCCTATTTAACTTGGGCCACACCGTTCTATATAAGAGTTGTCGTACATATTATTATTCCTTATTTAGTCCATAACCTAAGCTCTTATGTTATAATTACTTTATCGTCGCACATGTATCGCTGCGTAGTTGACATTTTGTTTTTCAGGTCTCACAGTAAAAAACGGATGTTTTCGGTGGATCCATTACTGCTAGCTGCTTGCCCTACTCCGGCATCTACTGGACGCAGTGACAGGGCCTCCATTACTCCGAATGGTGCTCCACACCTTCAGTTCTTGCTGGACTCGGGTGCCGGTAGACATTTCGTCGGAAATGTAGGCCTTCTGCGGGGTTTCCGTCTTCTTACGCGAGATGAAAGGCTTTTCGCCACACTACCTGACGGCCGTCGCGTGACCACCACCGGCGTCGGCGCCATACAGATGGACGGCTTCAGCATCCCAGAAGTCTATTTGGTAGAGGGGCTCACAGTGAATTTGGTTTCGGTCGGTCAGCTCGCAAGGAACCATGGCATATGTTTGAGCTTTTACGAAAACCGGTGTCAGCTGTTCACGCTCCCTGGTGGCACCAGGGTCGGAGAAGCCGCGCTGCAGGAAAACGGCGTGTATGGATTACGATTCCTCAGAGTCCCAGACGCAGCTGCGGGATCGTCCATCCGTCAGTAGAAGCTTCAGGGTATTACACCAGCCACAGCCATGCAAGCTTAGCTTAGTTGGATGCATCATATATTCGCAGTAATTTTTTTCTTTTGAGAGGTGCATCACTGCAGTTAATTGTGTATTTATATAGTAAATAGCTTTGCAATTCCATGTACAATTTGAAATTAGACAATATGATACAATGGATTGTTTATTTGAAATGCTTCAAAATGTTTCCTACATGTGAGCTATTTTGTTTTGTTATGGCGTACAGTTCCCCGGGTGCTTAAAAAGAGAAACAAGGTTGACTAGTCATCAAATAAATTATGTCAGCCCTTAGGGTTAATATAATTTTTTGAATAAAGAATAACGAGCTATAAGTGCAATTTATTATTACAATCTTTCCACTTTTCCTCGTTTCAAAACAGAGCAGGATGGTGTTCCTTTCAGAAACTAATACTCCTATCTGTCAAGCAATCAATTTCGTTCTTCTGAAGAAACAGGAAGGAGACATGACTTAAAAGCAACTTGTTCCATTTTCTTCAGGTTTCAGGCCTGGACCAAAACCATCACAGATGGGCTGCATGGGTGTCATTGAATTGAATTCTCTGCCCGTGCTGCCAGGGAGGTAACCTTAGCTACATTCTGAAATATGAATTCTTCAGGAACTTGTGGATAAATTCTGCCAGATCTAAACATAAGGAATGTGAATAACCACATTTTTACACGCATGGAACATGTGTTCCTAGCTATTTCCTTCCGTTCTAGGTATTGTCAGCTTGTCGCAAGTGCTACACATCTTCCTTTTCCAACGGTTCAGATATTTTTGAGCCCAACATGCTAGAGCTGACAAGTACATGTCTCCCAGAAGCAAGACTCACGTTTCTGCAGATCATGCAGGGTTTGGACAAAATCCGCACTATTCTAGTGCAGCCATTGTAGTCTTATTCAGTAGCAGTAGTAACTCAAATATCCAATTGTTGACCAACATTCCATGATACTAGTTTAACAAGAAGTCCAAACCCTTTCAGGAAAAAAAAAACAATTGGATAGCGTCATGATATTAGCTATCTAAATTGCAAATTGGTTTTTCCACAACTTCTTTCAGGGAAAAAAAAAACAGAAGGGATACCGTCGTTTCTTCACGGCACTTCCATTCCTTTCAAAATGCTCGACGCACTTACAATTTCATCAGCTAGCGAGTCTCTTTTAGCAGCTTCAAGATGGCAGGCTGAGGCTGCTATCGAGAGATACTTTACCACATTCGATCACGCACTTGGCGAGTTGGCATCGTCCAACCATTTTGCACCTGCGAGAAAACATGCTGCTGATCGTGCGCCTGACCTGACCAAAAAGCGTGGACAGTTCTTATGGAAAACGCAAGCTCGTGCCACGATGGCACATACGAGCAGAGGGCTGAGGGCCTTATCTCCATCGCTGTCAGGTTTTCTTTCTTGTACAACAACAAATCATGATATACCTTCATCTTCAACTCTGCTCCATTTCAGCCAACCGGAACAGGGTGCAGAAACCTGATCGTCAAATTAGGTCGCGCTAGAGGACGAACAGGTCACATTCCCGGGAAGAGAAAAGGCAGCGCGTGCGGCTCTTGAATAGACTCGTGCAAAGTTGTCGTTTGCACGCGGTGACGGAAGTGTGCGTCAGATGAAACCTGACGGAACAAACTTACAGAGGCCGGATGTGCGAACATAGTGCACCCGTCGCCCAGGCTAGACATAACAGCCACCGCACGTGGTACCAAACACAACAGTAAATCTCTAGGCACGGAATGAATGATGCTACTGTTGCAGCTCATGCAAAGGCCGTGCAACTCCTAGTTTATCTCTGTATATAAAGGGCACTGCCCGCCCTAGCCATGACCAAAGCAACAGTGGTGACATGCTTAATACTATGTTTAGTGTTTATGTTCCGCTTTGAGAAGTTGGAGTGAAACAAAATACCACCTTGATCATTAGGAACACGAAGTTGGGAATCAAATGCTGAGCGAAGCTAGTTTGACAAAGATTCGTCTATAATTGTCTCAATATGGTCCAGGCCGTTGCTACATCAGTGAGGTTTGGAGCCAAGTCGGGTAAGGCAACAAGAATCTCCTCTCTGAATGGAGCGTGGATCCCCTGAAGTTACTGCAGGTTGTGCCATGCCCATTGACACGTGGGGCCGGGCCTACAGGTCAGCGAGCACGGTTCACGTCAGGGGATCCTGGCTCCTCTGAATCATGAGGTCGGAAATTCAAGACTGCCACGTCGGGTAATTCAAGATTGGCGCCATGATTGAATGCAAAGGAAGTTTAGAAAACATAGAGAAAGATTAGGCGGTTTAGAAAAAGTAGAGAAACAGAGATATTTTTCGAAAGACCGAGAAACAGAGATATCGGATTTGCTTTGCTCCGATCTCTCGATACGTTCAAAACAGACCATTGTACTCTGTTTTTGCTGCCTGTTCCGTAACCATGAGGCCGTTGAGCACCAGTTTCATCACTTTCTTTTACACCGAGATAAGAACGACTACGCATGCATCATGCATGGTATTTTGCTTTGCACGCTCCGAACTCCTGACAGTTTCAATCTGCAGAGTTCGCCCTCGGAGCCAATTTTTCAGGCAAAACGCCAAAGCTAACAAGTATCGTCTCACAGAAGCAAAGACTGCTTGTTTTTCAGAAGAGCATCCATTGTACCGATAAAATCCGGATTGCAGACATTGCAGACTTACATAGTAGCAGTGCAAACGCAAATGAGAACTTTTATGGTGCACTATATCACATAGAAGAAAGAAAGTAGTATAAATCTATACCCAACTCTTGACCAGCTTGATGAAACATGCATGGTACGAACTAAATTCTTCGCAGAAGAAGATAACAGATACGGCCACCCCCTCTGAACAGAATGGGGCACATTTTCCACAACTTCGAGGACTTTTACGGTCCCTCATACTAGGTAGTATTATTTGACAATACTAGTTAGTATTATGATCCGACGGTTCAAATCGATTGACTCTCCTCACTAATACTAGCTAGTATTCGTGAGTAGATTGCTACCATGAGGGTAAAATCGGAAACCATTAAATGTCGGACTTGCAATTAGTCTTTTTCAAGATCAAATTTACTAACTGATGTGAGATCTCAGGAAATTAATCTGTTAAACATATTCTTTGTCTCATCTTTATTCGATTCGCTGCGAGGTTAGGGTTCTTCTTAATTTTGACGCACGCCGCCGCCGCCGCCGCACTCCGCGAAGACGCCGATGCCGCAGATAGAGAGCAGGGCCGTGTGGCGTGTGGTGCCGCCTTGAGAGACGCCGCGATAGCAAGGACGCATTCGCATGCACGCCCTTCGCGTCCATGCACGCGAGGGAGAAGAGGAACCCTGCTGCTAACGCCGGAATGAGGAGCAGATCGTGTTCATAATCATGGCCGGCCCTAACTGATCTTCTCGAACACAAAAGAACTGCTACGGATTCATGTGCAATTGCTATACCCTGCATTCTAACATTGCACTGAACACTACAAATGCATCCATGTTTGCATGCTGTAATCCGAAGAACTAATACTATTTCAATTTCAAAACTACCCTCAAGAATACTATCTAGTATTGACTATTGAATACTAACTAGTATGGGGGACTGTAAAAGTTCTCTCGAAATAACACTACACACTTGTGGCTGAAGCTGCGAGAAATCAAACCGCTGATGGTGTGCCCTGACCCGACCTGAGCGTCATTTTAGCGAAAAAATGCAAGCTCGTGCCACGACGACACATAATGGAGCAGATGACCTTATCTCCATCACCATCAGGTTACATACCTTTCACTCCAGCAACTAATCACGCCATGCCTTCGTCTTTGTTTTTACCCCGTTAACCCGTTTTGGTCAACCTGAAAGGATGCAGAGACCGAGCAGTGACGTGTAGAAATTAAGACTCGTGACTTGTGAGTTGAGGAAACGAAGAAGCCGTGAGTTGAATTAGGTCGTGCTCCAGGACGAACAGGTCCCATTCCGCGGGAGAAAAACTCTCTCAGTGGAGCGTTGAAATCAGGTTAGTTGCTGACGTGAATAACCTGCAAACCTTATGTTGGTGCTTCTTCTTTCTTCAGTTCTCTTGCATGTTTTCAAACCTGACAGAACGTGCATGGGCCGTTCCTATTGAGCTTCATTATCAGTTTTCCATCCATGCAAAGTAGCCGGCAGTTGTATGTGGTACAAAACCACCACTGTAAATCGCTAGGCTCAGAGTGTATGAATTATGATGCAGTTAGAGGAGCAGCTCATGCAAAGACCATGAACGGAACTCCTAGCTTGCATGTGTATCAGTGTATATATAAAAGAAAGCACGGGCGCACTGCTAGTACAAAGTTCATGGAGAAGTCAATTCCAGACAGCATCATGCAGAGGCACTGTGATCACAGATCATGTTCAGACATTTAAGAGTTATAATGTTCTTTTTTGAGAAGTTGGAGTGAAACAAAATACCGGCTTGGTTAACGGCCACTGGTCACCAGTTGTGCAGCTTGCCTCTGCGAATTCTTTGGTTAATTCCAAGTCAGCACCAATGTCCCTGCAGTCACCATAGGAATGTCTGAGTTTTCCTCCAGCAAGGGCATACATCTGCTACGTCCTCAGATCTGAGTTCTGCAGGAGCTCAGGAAAAAGGACGAATGCAAGTACAAAACGATTTGCAGGAACTCGGAAACAATTTGCAAGAACTCAGAAGGAACATCTTGTTTGAATATCCCGTCAAAAAATATATTAAAGTTTGATATGCGCTGCAAGTGCAGCAAACATTCCATGTTCGTGCGGATATATTTCAAGCATTACAATGGAGTTGATTAGTAGTATCTATTAACTTCCCAGAAGCAAGAGTGTCACTATTCTCTGGTGACTTGAGACTTGTGTTGAAAACAGAGCAGGTTATTGTACCACCTGTAACTTCCTGCACGTTCTTAAAAAAAGAAAAGAATATCTATTACTTGCTATACGTTGTAAGAAAATAAAACTGTTACTTGCTGCACGTTCAAAAAAAAATAAAAGTTAATGTACGTTCCATGAAGAGTCATCAGTTTAGAAACCTGTTTCATTTTCAGACGGACGAAGCATGGATGAGATGTGCCTGAGAAGCAACTTCTTGTGCTGTCCAAAAGTTGAACAAAACAGTCTCAGATTACTGCACATCTGAAATACTACCTCTGTCCAAGAATATAAAGACTTGTTGACTTTCAGACATCACATTTGACCATTCGTCTTATTCAAAAAATTTATAAAATTATTAATTATTTTATTATAATTTGTTTCATCACTAAATATACTTTAAATATGATTTAATTGTTTTTATATTTTTACAAATATTTTGAATAAGACGAATGGTCAAAGGCGATATCTGAAAGTCAACAAATCCTTATATTTTTGAACGGAAGGAGTATAGCTAACTCTCCATGACTTCTGCGTGCCCCTGCAGCGAGGAATAATGGCTTGGATTGGTTGGACTGGGGGCCAGTAGCTTTTGAAACTTAGGGTTTGTTTGTTTGGGCTGGAGCTTTTGAGTTTTTAGAAAAGTTGGCTGTTTGAGTAGCTGAAAAATTGTTTGTTAGATTTATAATGTTGGTTTTTGTAATATATATTAAGCTTTTCAGCATGCCAAAAGTCAGAAAAACACCTCTCAGCAAACTTTTCAGCTTTTTGTTCATTTCATCAGAAGTCAGCTTTTCAGCACTCCAAAAATTAAATCAGAAATTTACTGTTTGTTTCAGCTTCTCAGCTGGTCAACTTTTCAGCTGAAAAAACCAGCTGAAAAGCTGAAACAGGGCCTTAGCAAGAGGCGGGAGGGGGCTAGATTCAGAAGTGCTATACATCCGACCCGATCAGTAGACTCAAGTCCGACTGTAGACACAACAGGGCATTGGCCCCACTAGCACAGTGCACAACTTAGCATTGGTCGGACAACAGTCGGTAGAAAACAGTCGGATCTGAAGTAGATTAATATTTTTTTGGCATTGACACAGTAGTAGAAACAAGGACTGCAGAAAAAGCTTGAAACAATTTACTAAACACTAGCCACAAAAATTTGCCACGCGCTTTTGGCATACTTGCTTGAGCTACGGCATAGCGCTTGGTGTCAGATTTGGCCAAACTTGACAGAACACACACATATAGAGTTCCATTACCAGTGTCCCCATCCTTAGGCATGATGAGTTAGTTGGCAGTTTTACTGGTACAAAAACACCGCTGTAAACCTCTAGTCGGCTCAGAGTGGATGATGCCACTGGAGCTGTTCATGCAAAATGCCATGGAAGGAACTCGTAGCTCGTGTTTATATATGCTCAAGGCGTAATAGTCAACTTAGTCCTTCAACTATCGTTCAAAGCTCAAATTCGTCCCCCAACTATCAAAAAGTCTAATTTGGTCCCTGAATTTTGGTTACCCGGTTCAAACCGGTCCTGAGGGGTGAAATTGAACCTACCAGCCAAAGTTCAGGGACCAAATTGAATCTTTGATAGTTGAGGGGCGAATTTGAGCTTTCGACCAAAAGGATCAGTTAAATATATTTTTTTTAAAAAACTAAATTGGAATTCAGTTAGACATTCTAAAAATAATAATAAGAAAAATACATTAATCCAAAATTGGTCTATAATTTTTTTTGGAAATGATCCAAGTATATTGTATTTAATTGGTTGTTGAGAAATTTTTGTTTGATAATAATAGTCAAGTCCTGAATCTAATCTTAATATTTTTCTGGTTTCATCGCTAGGATGTTTGTAGGTCCTGTTTGGATACACCGAACTAATTATTTGTGAACTAACAATTAGTCCGCATTAGTCGGGCTCCCCTGACTAATAGGATTACTATTAGTTTGTTTGGTTGGCTAAAAATTTGTCCTCTATTAGTCCATTCTATTTGAAAATTAGTCAACTAACAATTAGTCACTTGGATCCAAACAGGGTTGTAGTATGACCATTGAAAACACTCACGGCAAAATAGTCAATGTCATCCCTGATCTTTGGCTAAAATCTCAAATTCGTCCTCCAACTATCAAAAGATCCAGTTTGGTCCCTGAACTTTGGTTACCCGGTTCAAACCAATCCCTCAGGGACGAAACTGTAACTACCAGCCAAAGTTCAGGGACTAAATTGGACCTTTTGAAAGTTGAAGGATGAATTTGAGCTTTAGACAATAGTTGAGGGATGAAGTTGACTATTACGCCTATGCTCAACAACAGGAGGCACTGGCACATTGCTGGTAGTAAGATAATGGAGAAGTCCAGTCCAGCAAAAACCATGCAGATCAATTACCACGTTTAGACAGTAGAGAGTTTCTTATGTTCTGTTTTGAGAAGTTGGAGTGAAACAAAACACCAGCTTGGCTAACCTCGGTGCTACGCGGCAGTTCCATCTTTCCTCTGGGACCGATTGTTGTTGGGTGAAGTTCAAGTGAGTACTGCCAACGATATGAGTGCGCTCTGTAGTCCTGCATCCATCGTTGTCCTGAAACGGTTCAGGATGTTTCAGTCCAATTTAAACTTTTTTGTTCTGTACCACAGTAATTAGGATACTTGTCCGGTGTTCAAAACAGATCAGGGTACCGGATATGTTACTCAATACACGTTCATGAACATCTGTTAAGCGACCCGTCTTATTTTCCTGACGGGACAAGCATGAGAAGCAATTTCTTGAGCCGTCAAACATTGAACAAAAAAAAGTCTCAGATTACTTCACGTCTGAAATAGCTAGTCCTCCATGAGTTCTTCGTGTCCCTGCAGCGAGGACGATCACAGTTGCTACATTCTCAAATCCGAATTGTTCAGAAGCTCCGAGGAGTAAGTACGACTGCACTGCAGATACAACGCATTTTGCACGCGTGGAACATGCTCTTTCCATTTTCATGTCAGTTTGAACATGCCGCAAGTGCAGAAAATACTCCTCTTTCGTTCGGAGATATTTTTGGCATAACGCCGGTGCTGGCAAGAACCCCAGAAACGAGGAATGCACGTTTTTCCACCAGGATTTTTACGGTAACGACAAGATACGCAGCTATTTTTGTCTTGCACACATCGCAGACTTGTGTGCTAAGCTGCAGTAACGGTTTAACGGAAGCACCAAATTCTTGACCAACTTGATCACAACATGCATACAGCGGTAGTATGAACGGCTTCGCACGAACCGGACTGGCAGCAAAATTTCGAAGAACAGATATTGCGCCATTTCCTCTGAGCAGAACGAACACGCAATGTCAGCAGCTCCAAGGCCACGCGTACGGTTGCACTCCAAGGCCACGCGTACGGTTGCAGTAGTTTCAAGACGGATCACCGTGCCCGAACAAAACAAAGTTAATGAACTCGACGTGTGTAGTAAGAAAAAACCAGAGATAGCGAAGGTAAGGATGGCTTTCCAGCTGCGAGAAATTGAGCCGCTGATGGTGCGCGCGGACCCAACGACCTTATCGGCATCACCGTCAGCTCGTTCCCACAAATGTTGCCTTGCCTTGGTTTCCATTCCAACCTTTATTCGTTGTCAGTTACTACTACTACTCTATTTGGTCAACCTGAAAGGCGGCAGAAACCTAACCGCGACGTACCTGGAAGGCGTTGGATTGGATTGGGTTGACCAGAGGAAGACGAAGCCAAAATTGGTCGCGCTGGCAAAATTAGAGCACGACCATACCGGTTCCATTCTTCCCAGCACGGACAAAACGCAACACTGCAGAGCGTTGAAAAAACAAAAACATGCACGTTATTGTGCCGGTTGCGCATCGTGCCGGTTGCGCATGCAGCTAGCCTATAGGGACCCGGGCAGGCAGGCAGGTCCATCCATGTATAACACCATCGATGTTTTCTTATACACGCGCACTAGCTAGAAGACTCATCACGTTATTACGGATGGCAGCTGAATGACACGCCCAAATGCAGCTAGGCAGCATGTGCATGGTCGCAATACACATGCAGTAGTTTGATTGAGAAAACAGCCCCTCCCTATTGAGCTGTTACGCGCGTACGAACAAATTTAAATGCCTTTCATATGCGTTTCATCAGGACACGGATCGAGAAGAGCGACACGTGGTGTGTAATGACACAATGAGCTAGTATCACTAGCACTATACGCGGGAACGCGAATTTCTCTGATGCTACATATATATTGTCTCCCTGACACGACACGTGTTTTAATTCCGAGAGACGATGTACGTACCGCGGCCGCTACTGTGTGCTCCGGCCAGCTGAATTTCCCATCAGAGCTTGATTCGCGGGACCTGCTTAATGAAGCTAGCATGGCGCTTATTGACTGACGGTGATGTTAGAGAAGCCAGTATGGGTCTTAGCTTGGGACATCGACGCTGAAACGCAGAGGAGTAGGCGCAATTACGCAACGCTCACTGTTTGGATCGCGCATGCACTGTTGGGCACTCACACGCGTGCGAACAAACAACGTGCTCTGTTTTTTTTTCGTCCAGACGCCTGCCTCAAGACGAGAGATGCAGAGCAGGAATTACAGACACCTGTTTCCCACTCCATAATGCGCTTTTAAGCCGTCAATGATATGAGAAAGAGAAAGATGAGCTTGCGCAACGTACGGCTACGAGATGGAACCGATCATAATAATGTTGGCTAAAAATCCAAACTTTCATTTTAAACACGTACGCACGCAGAATGCAGAGCTTGTTGAAGATGGACCTTTGGCGGACACACAGACAGAAGGTCTTGTACCCTGTGTTTGGCCAGCTTGTTTGGATCCTTGAGGGAGGCCCAGTGGCAAGCAGCTCTGCTCTGCTCTGCTGGCGTGAGAGCTCTGTCTTTCTTCTTGTCTCGCTCCAGCATATATTTCCCTTCATCTTCTTCAAACCCGGGCTCTTCTTCTTCAAACCCGGGCGGCGAGGCGACTGACTAAACTAACCGACCGGTGCTTTGGCGGCATGCGTGCGTCACTGTTCCCGGTCGCGCGCCACGCAAATCCCGGAGGAATTATCGGCCACGTGGACGTAGGCTGGCTTTTTCTGACCAATCACGTACGACGTACGTGCAGCCGAGCCGGGCACCAAACCAAACACCGCGCGCGGCTGCACTGCACCGACGACCACAACGTACTCCGGCCTGCTGCAGGTCGGCCGGTGGCTGCACGGGCACCGCCACCACCACGTACATGTCGACGAGTTTGTTTCTTTTAGCGTTAAATTTTAGAGGCATCTAAATAAAGAGAATTTAGTATTAAATAAAGTTTAATGACAAAATCTTTTTACAGATAGGTATATTTTTACGAGACGAATCTAACGAGTCTAAGCAAGCTATGTTTTGCTACAGTAATGCTACAGTAACCATCGTCTAACCACGGATTGCTTACCCTTATTAGATTCGGCTCGCGAATTAGACCAGGAGTTTTGCAGTTAGTTTTGTAATTAAACTTTATTTAATATTCTTAAATGATAAGATTTTTTTTAGACTTCTCTAAATTTTAGACCCCAGTAAAACAAACACCCCCGTCGAGAATGAACAGTAGCAACAACAAGCAGAGACCGAACTAACTCTGCGGCAGACATTTCCCGTTCTGGGTGTGGTCGGCGCCCGGCCCGATTTGCACGATCCAGTACTGGCAAGGAAATTTGGTGCCCGCCCGGCCCGTCCGTCGCGGGACGAAGAGAAAAGTCGTGATTTTTGCGCGGGTTTAATAGTACTTCTAGTATGTGTTTGGTTTGGCATCTGCTGCTGCTGACAGCACTGTTTACCGGCAAATAACGACAACGTACGTACGTACCACAAAAAGAAAAGGGTGGCCCGACGATCGATAAATCACCAGCTGCATGCATGCGGCCAAGTGCTCTGCTCGTTCGTTCACGTACGTACGATTTTATTTTATTTTTGAGACTTTCACGTACGTACGTTAATTGTCCTCCACACGAATCTCACAGCATCTCTGTAGGTCTCCTTTAGCGGATAGGATCAGACGTTCGTACACAAATACATTATGTACACCGTACACGGCACCGTCAACCTTGCAAGGATCACATGCGTACGTATATATGTACACATTTTTGCATGAGACGTACTCGATCCGTGACGGTCGCTTAATTTCTCCATCGATCCCTTGGCATGCACATGCACATTCTTCCTCTGTTCAGATCTATCTATCCATCCACGTATCTCTCATGCGTCTGGCAGCTGAGAAAGGAGCTCAGCTGGGCAATGAATAATACG
Organism: Eragrostis curvula; assembly: GCA_007726485.1. Classification (NCBI taxonomy): domain Eukaryota; kingdom Viridiplantae; phylum Streptophyta; class Magnoliopsida; order Poales; family Poaceae; genus Eragrostis; species Eragrostis curvula. The sequence continues at coordinate 2,534,266 of CM017440.1, read as the reverse complement.
TGACGTGACATGCGGACTAGGCCAATGCAGCATGATCTTCTTTCTCATGTATGGTGCCGCCCGCCGGGTTGTCCATCTTCTGTTCTGTCTATATAAGCAGCAGCTACCAAGGGACCATCCAATCCATCTGATCTCCCACACCAAACCAAACCATACAACCTGCTCGCTCCATACATACATCCATCCTCTCCAGTTGCTCGATCGAGCTACCAGGCGCCGGCTACTTACGCTCGTTCCACTAATCAATCAATCAATCAATCGCCATTACTCCTTCCAGCGACGCAGCTAATTAGCTAAGCTCAGCTCAGCTCTCGCCAGTCCTGCAGGCGCCACCACCATATCAACAACACATCAAGCGCGTTCCAGCCATGGGGGCGAAGAAGAAGCTGAAGCTGCTGGCGCACAGGCTCTTCTCCGCCATGCTCGCCCTCCTCTTCCACGCCCGCCGCCCTTCTCCTTCCTCCTCCTCCTCCTGCAAGGCCGCCGTCGCACCGGCGCAACAAGCTCCTAACTTTCCAGTGCAGCGCGACGGCTGCCCGCCTCCGGCGGAGACGACGACCCTCGTCGTCGACGTGGACACGGCGCTGCTTCTCCATGGGTCCGGCGACCTGTTCCCGTACTTCATGCTGGTGGCGGTGGAGGCCGGCGGCTTCCTGCGGGGCCTGGTCCTGCTCCTCCTCCACCCTCTCCTCTCCATCCTCGCCGAGAGCCACCGCGTGAAGGCCATGGCGGCGGTGGCGTTCTGCGGGCTGCGCGCCGGCCGGTTCCGGGCGGGCCGCGCCGTGCTGCCCAAGTGGTTCATGGAGGACGTGGCGGCGGAGGCCTTCGACGCCGCGTTTGCTTTTCCGGCGGATGAGAGGAGGAGGAGGAAGGTGGTGTGCGTGACCACCGGGATGCCACGGGTCATGGTGGAAGGGTTCCTCAGGGAGTACCTCGGCGCCGACGCCGTCGTGGGCAGGGAGATGAAGACGCTCTGGGGCTTCTACACGGGGATCATGGTTGAACTCGACGAAGCTGATCACCAGGTGGTGGCCATGGAGGAGGAGGAGAAGGATGTTAAAGTGGGATTCTCTGGGTCGCCGGAGTTTCTCAGCCACCCGCTCGCACGCTGCTGCTGCACGGTACGTCTACTGTTACATGTGACACTGTTGTTATTCTTGCTTTTTTTTTTTGGGGGGGTGGGGAGGGGGGAAAATTATTGATATTTCTTTCAAAAAAAATATTGCTATCAATTTTACATACTCACAAAAATAAAATAAAATAAATCTGACTCCGTTTTCCATGCATGCATTTCGCCCCTGCAAGTCGGTCCTTGTTTGGCAGTCAAACATGCATGCTCCTTTCGCTGTTCCACGCTTGTTGCATTCTGTTTCTGCCTGTGGTGCTTCAGAGGTTGCCATGCTGCACGCGCATCCTCCTGTTGTTGCTTCATCAAAGTAGGACGCCTTAGAGCAGGCCTAATAATGAGCGTATAGCCGAACAGATCAGCATATCAGGTGAGCTGGAGGAGAGATGGAACGGAAATATTCCTTGCTCGTCGCGTCTGTCGGCGCCGGGCGCGTCGCTCGTCACGCGCCTGTCAGGAGCCAGGTTGGGCGCCACTCTCTGGTCATTTCCATCATTGCACGTAGGTGGCAGCCGGGGGTGAGTTTCCTTCTTATCGATGTGGGCCAGATCTAAATAGAAAACTTTTTTCAGGAGCCCAGTTGAAGCCAAATTGTTGAGCAATACAAACTGTACCGCTTGTTCTGCCTGAGTTGGCATGGCGCGGAGCCAAGGTTTATTGACCTTGCTCTTAGAGTAGGTCCTCTGTAGTCTGTAGTGTACAGCAAGCCAGCCTGGTGCAGGCGACGTTTGTACGTATGGTTGACACGTCATCACATCACACACAATAAGTACGACGCCGCATGCCTTTAACACTGTAGGAGCTGTCGTGCCCATCATGCAACTCGACTCAATCATTCACGATCGATCCACATCCATCTTTTTTCCTCTCACCTGGGAGCCACAAAATTCTACCAGCACTAGTTATTTTAGTATCAGTAAGAAGTAAAGTACAATTTGTTTAACTAGTTGCATGCTCATCAGAGTCAGAGTCATTAATTACTACTCCCTAATCTAGTACTTTTGTCCCTTTAATTTGATTTACAAGTAGTAGTAAAAGTTAGTTAATATTGCACGACTCAATCACTAGATCTACTTTATCGTACTTTATTTACAGGAGGTGTACGTGGTGAGCCCGGAGGAGAAGCGCCGGTGGCGCCCGCTGCCGCGCGCCAAGTACCCGAAACCCATGGTGTTCCACGACGGCCGCCTGGCGTTCCTCCCCACCGCCACCAACACCGCCGCCATGTTCGCGTGGCTTCCCCTCGGCGTCGTCCTCGGCGCCGCCCGCCTCGCCGTCGCGCTCACCGTCCCCTACAAGTATTCCACCCCCATCCTCGCCGCCACCGGCATGTCCTGGCGCCTCAAAGGCAGTCTTCCTCCTTCCTCCTCCTCCACCAGCACACGAGGCCAGCTGTTCGTGTGCAACCACCGCACGCTGATCGACCCGGTCTACGTCTCCGTCGCGCTCGACCGCCCGGTCCGCGCGGTCTCCTACAGCCTGAGCCGCGTGTCCGAGCTCATCTCGCCCATCGGCCGAACCGTCCGGCTAACGCGCGACCGCCGCAGCGACGGCGCCGCCATGGCGCGCCTCCTCGCCGGCGGCGACCTCGTCGTGGTCTGCCCGGAAGGCACGACCTGCCGCGAACCCTACCTGCTCCGGTTCAGCCCGCTGTTCGCCGAGCTCGCCGACGACGTCGTCCCCGTGGGAATCGCCGTCGAGACCTCCATGTTCTACGCCACCACGGCGGGGGGCCTGAAATGCTTCGACCCGCTCTACTACATGGTCAACCCGCGCATGTGCTACACCGTGCAGTTTCTGGAGAGGGTGTCCACGGCGACGGTCAGGAACGGGGATGAGCCTAGTACGGATTTGGCTAACCTCGTGCAGAGGAGGATGGGGGACGCGCTTGGGTATGGGTGTACCATGCTTACTAGGAAGGATAAGTACCTCATGCTCGCCGGAAACGACGGCGTCGTCAGGGCCGGCGACAAGTCGTCGTCTGCGTCTGCCACAGCTGCTGGTTTAGGGAAGAAGAAGGAGAACAAGGATGCAGAAAAGAACAACTGAATTAACCAACATTTTTTCGCTTTCGTGTTGTGTGCTTTTTTTTCTCTTTTTGTTGAAATTGATGATACAGTATGTGTTCGTTGGTTCTTTTTTTAAAAAAAAATTATTGATATGTACTGTAAAGAAACATGAAAGGATGTACGAGCATGGTGCTTGTTCTGTTGGACAATGGTACAGTTACAGTGTGAATTAATTACTGCAATAGTGGTTTGGTACTCTGATCTTGCATCCTTGGAAACTTCAACGTTAACAGTCCTTAATTATGTGCCCCTTCTTCCCCTGTTTTTGCACGAACAGAATCGATGCTCTTTTCTTTTCCTTTGACAAAGGACAGAGCTACACTGCTACAGTAGTTTGAGATCTTTTTACCCCAAGTAAGTCCAAACATTATTTACCCCTTTAAGTAACACAGAACACAGTACAAACCAAACTTTTTTTCGAAAGATCAGTACAAACCAAACTTGGAAACCTTCAACGTTAACACCATGTACAATGTCTTCATGCTTCTCTTCCCCTGTTTTTGCAGCCACAGGTAGATGTCCTTCCACTGAGTACAGAGTGTGCACTAGTTTGGCCCCTTTTTACCCCAATCAAGTCCAAACTTTATTTATCCCTTTAAGTAACACAGAATGCAGAACCTTAGGAAAAAACCAAAACACCTCTGAATTTATGGAGCTGTTTGTCAAGTGGTGTAGTAGTTCAGTCGTAGTGACGGCTCACTTGGGCTGCAAAAAGGAGGAAATGGACAGATGTGCAAGTTGTGTTGGCAACTTACTGAGAAAAGGCTGTGATGAAAACAGCAAGTGCATGATTTCTCCTTTTTGGCATCGTTAGCAGTGATTTATTGTTAATACAGGGACTCACCAACAGCAGAACATCAACGTTTCTTGGCTATTGGTTACTTTCGACGTCGGCAATTTGTCGTAAAAAGGACTTTATCAGTAGCAGAAGGGCAGGGCAGAATGTTGGAAAGCTTTCCGCCATGTCTTGAAGAAATATCCCCTGACATTTTCGACACCGGGAATTTAATTATCTTTAGCATAAGCTTATCAGCAGCAACGAGCCATATTTGTTCATAAAAGAGGATTCATTTGTTTAGAGAGTTGTCCCGGAAAAGGAACTCTATTATGATGACAGCATTGCTACAATGAATACCAGCTTTATACTTCCTCCGTTTTTTTTTACTTGTCACTGTTTTTTACTGTAGCAATTTTGACCGTCTGTTTTTTCTACAAAATATGTGCGTACACTTGAATCTTTTATGTCATTAGAACTATCATACAACATACTTTATTAGCATTACATGTTTTTACACGTCTTTGTAAATTTTTTAGAAAAAAACGTATAGTCAAAGTTGCTACAGTAAAAACTAGTGACAAGTAAAAAAACGGAGGTAGTAAGTATACAAAAGAAAAAAACAAAACAAGAAAATGCGTCTGCCGGGAGTCGAACCCGGGTCTATTGCTTGGAAGGCAATTATCCTAACCGTTGGACTACAAACGGTTTGGGATTTTGCTGTCTAATTATCGTTTTATCTTGGAGATAGTCCGTCCGCAGGGACCAGGAGAATATCGTTTTAGAACCGCATGATGCCATGATAAGTAAAGGAAAATCTGAAAGCCCAGTCCCTTTCAGTGTGAATTTATTCGGATTGTCTAGCTTGTGCGCGCGTGGCAAAAACCACAGTTAAGTCCTGCCCTTTTGTTTCGACGCCGGCAATTTATCGTAACAAGGACTTTATCAGTAGTAGAAGGGCAGAATGTTGGAAACCTTTCTGTCATGCCTTGAAATATCCCAGGCGGATATTTTCGATGCTGGCAATTTATTTATCTTTTGCATGAGCTTATCAGCAGCAAGGAACTGTTTTTACTGTTTGTTCAATAAAAGAGGATTCATTAATTTGGAGAGGTGTCCCTGAAAAGGAACTCAATTATGATGACAGCATTGCTACAATGAATAACAGATTTATAAGTATACAAACGAAAAAATAAAAAAAAATGCGTTTGCCGGGAGTAAAACCCGGGTCTATTGCTTGGAAGGCAATTATCCTAACCGTTGGACTACAAACGCTTTTATGAATTTGTGGTCTAATTTTCTGATTTAGTCAATTTGCGATCGAATTTTCTGGTTTAGTTAGACTAGTCCATGATAGGTAAAGGAATTTGAAAGCCCAGTCCCTTTCAGTGTGAATTTATTCGGATTGTCTAGCTTCTCATCATTTGCGTCGCAAAAAACACAGCATAAGTCGTGCCTTTTTTTTTTGCCCTATGAGATAATGGGCTAGTACTATTCTTATATGATCACAATTGCTGGTAACTAAGAGCAAGTCTATCACCAGACTGACGTATAACCATTTTACACCCTAAAGCTACAATGCATGGGCTCCTTTCATACTCCAACATACACGTGGGTCCCACAAGCTAGAGAAAGAGAAGGTGGCTTGGCGCGTCTGCCGGCGCCGAGCATGCACTGGCTCCAAGGCCGTTGCGGGCCCGCTGTTCCACAAGTCTGACTTTTGTTGGCTTCAAGCCAACCGTTGGGCTTGTTCTAATAAAGACTTACTGGCTAGTAAATGAGATCATGATGAGAAGATAGATGGCTTTGCGCTGAAGCATGCATGCACGGGAGCGTGCCCCCGATCTATCTGCACTGTCCTCTCCTCTGTACGACCACCGCCGCGCCGCACAGTAACCTCGACCTCTCGAAGCAAAGCAAAGCCTCAATCAACTGACGTACTGCACAGCCACCGCTGCAGTTAAGTACTGAATCAGCTGCCATCATTCACATGCATTGAAGCGCGCCGCCTCCTTCGATCGGTGCAAGTCCGTCGATTCCGTTCCAATAATTGAACGGTGTCATTACATTATTAGGAGTTTGCTTTTCTTTGTGCTGTGCATGTACGACGTCCTGTGGAGGTACGAGCTCCGCCATTGCCATGTTCCCCTGCTTCCTTCTTCCATTGTTCATCACTGCCATCTGAACAAACGTCTTATGACATTGAGGTGCACCGCCTGCAGTGTTCATCTGCTCTCGGTAGGTCACCACCTTCAGTTTCCTCTTCAGTTCTGCTCCTCGTGTTCAGAATGTTGAAAAAACCTGAACCCAACACGAGGCGCGACAGCCAGATGATGACGATGAGTAATTGAAGAACAGCGGCGCCTGAACGGAAAGGAAAATGTTGCCAACCCAACACAAGATCGATCATGAGGATCTCCCAAAGGGATCGTCGACACAGGACCACGTAAGGCAACAGGGGCTTGCCTTGAAGGCCCTGAATTTTTCCCTGTAACAGAGCGATGCATGCCCAGTTCCAGTTGCAAACGCGTTGTTGCCGTACGCGCGGATCACATGCAACTGAGATCAGATAGATACTACTCCTATTCAGCTCAGATCTGCTCAGCAGGCAAATGAACATCCGAACAGTACATGTGCAGGGGGATGGTCCATTGTGCCATGGATCCAGGAGTCGGTAGTACTGCGACTGGACCAGACCGGAGGTAAAGGCAAACACCGAAAAAGTTGCCTCGATCAAAAGTCGACCAGCGTCGTCTGTTAATGAACAGAGATGAAACTTGTGGATTAAATTAACACCAGATCTGATCGATCTCCGATCAAGCACAAGCAGTGTACGTAGTACTGCGTCTCACTGTTCTCTGTACTGAGCAGTTACATCAACTTGTGATGTGTTAGCGGCTGATAAGTGTCGATTAAGTCGAAACCTATTACGAACAGGGGGACAACCCGGACAAGGATAAGCTAGGCTAAGGACAAGCGTAGTGTTATGATGATGAAGCATTGCTTGGTTCGGACGGTCTTAATTTATTTGCATGGAAATGTGGTTGAGATATGGTGGCAATGCAGATTTCTCTAGCTGATGACACCAATCGTTGATCTAGCTACGTATTCATTTTCTGCGTAACTGCTGGTACACGCCATGCAGTGATCTGGGGTACGTAGTGTTGCGTGCAAGTAGAAACAATTAATAATTTGGAGATGAGAACGAGAGGACTTGGAATGTTCCAACGAGCCGTGAACGCCAATCCTTGAGAATGCATCTCCATGCCATGCCAGCTGGGCCCCCAACGTATTAATATCTCACGTGCGATGCGTTATGCGTTCGCTTCTGTGGTCTGTCTCATCTGGTTCAGTACCTGGGCCTGCTAGTAATAAAACATTACTATGGAGTTTTCAAGCTTCTAATTTTTACTTAGTTTTCACTAGGTTTATCAATACTCCCGTGTACTATGCAACAATCCTGATCAACGATTTTGTAGGTGCAAGAAGACCCCATAACACGTAACTGAAACAATCCTGATCCGATAATGCGTTAGTTTTGTTTTGGAAAAATAAATTAAGCTGCTAGTGGTTGGTTTACGGGCCGAGCACGAAAGCGAAACAACTTCCAGTTTGAGCCCACCAGCTCATTAGCCAAGATACGACGACTTTAAGCCCACTTTCCAATCATATGGCTTAGAAACGTGACCCGATAGGCCCACTCTACCCATTGAGCCCATTGCTCGTCGTGCGGAGCCGCGGAGAGGAGAGCCGCCGGCGACCAGAAAGCTTTCGTTATCCTCAGCGACGCCGCGGATGGCGCTCGCCGGAGAAGAAGGGCGGGCTGAGGAATGCCGTAGAATACAGGGTATTTTCACCGTGGAATCCGTCCGTGGCCACGCGTGCACTTCTTGCAGGTTAGCACCCCGTCGTTCCTCACTCCCCTTCGAGATTCTAGCGTCCAGTGTAACCGTGATCAGAAAGATCGGGCAACGAACATCCAAACAGTACATGTGCAGTTCAGTGTGAAGGATCCTAGCGTCAGCCATAAAGATGATCAAAAGTAGACCAGCTTCAGTGAACAGAAAGGACCGTTCAAAAAAAAAAGGTATCATGCACTGAATCTGAACAATTTCAGCTGAAACGGCACTTGGATCACTGCTTCGTACAGAGTAATTACACCGATGTATGATGTGTTGTTAGCTAGTACTAGGCCAACCGTCTCGTAAAATGATCTGTCTTAGCGTCAATAACTGCAGGCCCCCTATAATTATGAAATTATTCATGCTTGCCTCAGCAAAGTTTCCCATATTTTTGTTGAGAAATTTGCTAACTGGGTTTGTTGAGCAGTCAAGGTTTAGCCATCATGTCATAATTGTCACTGGATCCAAAATTTTCACAACTGTTTGTGCAAAGGCTTGTAGGCAATGGCACGGCAGCCCGCCTATACATAAGCGGTTCAAACTCTTTTAAGGTGACTGCATGTCTGGATGAGAAGCATTCATGGAGCAGAACATCTCAGCATATTACGATATTATACCAATTTCAAAATGCATGATTTTTTTATAAAAAAAATGGCTAAATAGCTCATATTGCCATCTACTGTAAGTATTGCCATCGCACAGACAGCTTTGGCACCTACCAGAGCAGTGGCTAGCTGTCCTTGTCAAGAAAGACTTGCTCTTTAACCGAGTCAAGGCACAGTGCGGACGCAAGTGTCCCATACTCTCTTCAGGGGATTCAGATCTGGTACCTACCTGTCGTCGGCACATCCTCTGCCACTCATTTCCGATCTGTGTGGTTGTTGCCACATCAGAAGAAAGATTGAATTAAAGAGATGGAGGTGCAGCACAATCTCTCCCAACCGTGAGTTGTAGAAAGCAGGCAACGCAACTGGTGCAGTTGCAAATTATTTGTAGCAATCCATATACATATTGTTGGTAAGTCCATTCTTTTCTTTAGCTATTTGCTCATCATTTGTTTATGAGAATACAAGTGGCGTCGATCCATCTCGCCTTGTAGTAAGACTAGTTATCTAATCAATCTGCAGGAGAGGCGAGTGGCACAGGTTGTGAGAGCACTGCTGGTGCTAGGTGGCACAGGCTTTGAGAGCAGCAATGGCCGAGTTGGTGATAGGCCCGCTGGTCTCCATGGTGAAGGAGAAAGCATCCAGCTACCTGCTGGACCAGTACAGAGTGATGGAAGGCATGGAGGAGCAGCGTAAGATCATGGAGCGCAAGCTGCCGGCAATCCTGGACATCATCCAGGATGCGGAGGAGAAGGGAGCTTTCCGTCCTGGAGTAAGAGCCTGGCTCAAAGACCTCAAGACTGTCACCTATGAGGCCAACGATGTCTTTGACGAGTTCAAGTATGAGGCGCTTCGGCGAGAGGCCCAGAAGAAGGGGCACTACAACATGAAGACCTTGAGACGCTTCCCAGCTCGTAATCCCATTGTATTCCGTTACAGGATGGGCAAGAAGCTCCAAAAGATTGTGCAGACCATCGAAGTCCTGGTCACCGAGATGAACACATTTGGTTTCAGGCACCTGCAACAGGCACCACCATCAAAGCAGTGGAGGAAGACAGATCCCATAATGGTTGACTCTGACAAGGATATTATCAGCAGATCTAGAGAGGAAGAGAAGAAGAAAATCTTGAAGATATTGCTCGATGAAGCTAGCAGCGAGGATCTCACGGTCCTTCCGATTGTTGGGATGGGCGGGCTGGGCAAGACTACTTTTGTTCAACTCATTTACAATGACCCTGCAATCGAGGATCATTTCGTGCTTCGTAGGTGGTGTTGTGTGTCAGATGATTTTGACGCCGTTAGTATTGCAAGCAGCCTTTGCCAGATAAATATAAATGACAAAAGTCGTGAAAAAGCACTGCAGGATCTCCAGAGTATGATAAGTGGAAAGAGGTACCTCATTGTGTTGGATGATGTATGGGATCTGAATGATGATAAATGGGGAAAACTGAAGAGTTGCATTAAGCATGGTGGCAAGGGAAGTGTAGTACTGACAACAACTCGTAATGAAGAATTAGCTCGAAGAATGACAATTGGTGTTGCAGAAGCCTATAAAATTGAACATCTGAGAAAAGAGCATTTGAAGGAAATAGTTCAGAGTAGAACATTGAATTTGCAAATGGCAAATCACCGCAAGCTAGATGGTATTGTTGGTAAGATTGTTGACAGGTGTGCTGGTTCTCCTTTGGCTGCCAAAGCCCTTGGCTCTATGTTGAGTACCAAGACTAGTATGAATGAATGGAAGGATATATTAGCAAAAAGTTGCATTAGTAATGAGAAAAATGACATTTTACCGATACTCAAGCTCAGTTTTGACTACCTACCATCATACATGAAGCAATGCTTCGCATTTTGTGCTATATTCCCCAAAGACTATGAAATAGATGTGGATTTACTGATTCAGCTGTGGATGGCACATGACTTGATACCAGTGCAGGAAGATAACCATCCTGAAACAATGGGAGCAGAAATTTTCAAGGAGCTAACTTGGAGGTCATTTTTCCAAGATGTCAAGCAAACAAGTCCTGGTAAGAAATATCAAAGAAGGTCACGGTTTCGTAAGGAAACTACATGCAAAATACATGATCTTATGCATGACGTTGCTCTGTCTGTTTTGGGGAAAGAATGTGTCACTATAGTTGATATACCAAGCATGAAGAAGTTGTTGCCCAATCCTGCAGCTCTCCACTTCTTCTTCTCAAGCAATGTTGGAAATTTTTCCAATGATTTTTGGAAGAAACAATCTCCAATAGTCCGGACATTATTTTGTGGAAGCAACACTGTTTCTTATTCGCATATATCAAAATACACTTCACTGCGAGCACTAGACCTCACTGGATGGCGTCAAATGCAGCCATACCTTCAAGGACAGATACAGCACCTACGGTACCTTAATCTGTCAAGAAACTGGGAAATGAAGCCACTTCCAGAAGACATAAGCATCATGTATAATCTTCAAACGCTGGATATTTCTCATTGCTCAGGACTTCGCCACCTACCAAAGGATATTAAGTATATGGCAAGCCTCCGACACCTCTATACAAATGGATGCCATCAATTGACCGGTATGCCTCCAGGAGTCGGTCAGATCACTTCTCTACAGACTCTAACATATTTTGTTGTTGGTGCTAGCTCGAGATGCAGTACTATTGGGGAACTTGAAAAGTTAAACCTTGGAGGCGAGTTAGAGTTAAGTTGTCTAGAGAACGCAACAGAAGGGCATGCAAAAGCAGCTAGCCTTGAAAGTAAAGAGAACCTCTCACACTTATCTCTTGAATGGAAAAGTAAGGGTCAAGAGGAACCGGAGCAAGACTGCCATAAAAAGGTACTATATGCTCTTAAACCTAATGCTGATCTGGAGATGCTAAGGATAGTAAACTACAAAGGCACCAGTTTACCAACATGGATAACAGATCTTAGTAATTTGACCGAGCTCCATCTGCTTGGTTGTGTACAGTGCGAGGAATTTCCTCAGTTCTGTAACTTCAAAGCTCTTCAGGTTCTTTATTTGGAAAAGTTGGACAAACTGCTTAGCCTATGCAGCGCTATGGGATCTATGACATTTCCTGCATTAAAAGAACTCCGGTTACATGATTTAAAGAGCTTGGAGAGATGGGTGGCACTAGAAGGAAAAGAAGAAGAACTGACATTTCCCGTACTTGAGAAGCTTGATATTAAAAACTGTCCGAAGCTGACTAGTCTACCTGAGGCACCATGTCTCAAGGATATAGTAGTGGATGAAGACAAGGCACTACTATCCTTAGCAGTACTTAAATCAAAGCACGTCTTTTCACTGTCCAAGCTAGATTTGTCAACCCGTGACACACAAGCTACACCGCCACAGATAGATGAGAATCATGAATCATCTGTTTCAGAAATCAGTTTGATGGGCGGCTTCTACTTTTTCTTCTCCTCAAATCCATCACAGCACACGTTTGGGGCTTGGAAATGGTTTGGAAAGCTTATTACATTGAATATTTTCAAGTGTGATGCATTGATCTACTGGCCAGAAGACGTGTTCCAAAGCTTGGTATCCTTGAAGAATTTAAGCATTCAATACTGTCACAAGTTAAAGGGGCGCATGCAGGTGAAAGGTGGTGAACCTATAGAAACAGCGGATCAAGTACTGCCACATCTAAACATGATATGTATAAGCAACTGTCCAAGCCTAACGGAGCTCTTTATTCTTCCTCCATCGCTAAGATCTATTACGATCGACATGTGCCCTAGACTTGAGCCCGTATGGGGGAACCAGGAGCATCCTGAAACAAATACAGATATTCAGCTGGAGTCCACGTACGACATGGTGGAGCCGATGTCGCACCTGTACGTGAGCGTGATGAAGGCGCGCGACCTGCCCACGATGGACGTGACGGGCTCACTGGACCCGTACGTGGAGGTGCGGCTGGGCAACTTGAAGGGCGTGACCAAGCACCTGGAGAAGAATACCAACCCTGTGTGGCGCCAGACCTTCTCCTTCTCCCGTGAGCACCTGCAGTCCGACCTGCTGGAGATCGTGGTCAAGGACAAGGATGACTTCGTGGGCCGCGTCGCCTTCGACACCTCCGACATCCACATCCGCGTTCCGCCCGACAGCCCGCTGGCGCCGCAGTGGTACCGTCTAGCGGACAGCGGCGGGGAGAGTCTCCGTCACGGCGAGATCATGCTGGCTGTGTGGTTCGGCACGCCGACGCAACATCCAGAGCAATCGCCGTCTCCAAGGAACCGTCTTCCGTGCTTGGAAGCTCTATATGTATACGACTGTGACAACCTGGCAACACTTCCAGCTCTACCACCGTCCCTCAAGCGCTTAGGCATCGACGGATGTGGGATGCTCTGTTCTGTGACAGGGCACTTGGATGCCCTAGAGTCATTATACATCTCTGCCTGCAGTAAGTTGCAGTCACTCGATTCCTTGGGAGACCTGCCATCATTAGAGAGACTGACTCTTAGCCGCTGCCGATGCCTTGCATCTTTACCTGGTGTTCTTGGGAGTTACTCGGCTCTTCGGAGACTTGAGGTCAAATATTGCCCTGCCGTAGATCTGAAGCCGCTTTACAAGCACCACCAACAGCGGCTTGACAACCTTGAAAAGAAAGACATATCACACGCTCATTCAAGCGACCCATATAAAGGTACCTTTCAATTTCCTTGTCCTCGTTTCCTTGAATTTCCTCTGGTCGCCCTTTGTGCTACGGGTCCACACCAAGTAGAGTTTAATCACCAGCTCTTCGATTGTATGCCTGTCTCCTATGACTGGATATACATTTGCTGGAGCCGGTTATCTACGATCAAGTTTACTTTGTGCTGTACACAGTTTGGCCGTTGCAGTGGAATTTGGCCGGGTTGTATTTTAAACTGGAACACTAAACAAATTATTGAAATTATCCAATCTCCCTTTTGTTTCATCCACATTCCATCCATTGTGACTGATTTAACACCATGCCGTTAGCCTGTACAACGATTGGTTTTATATTGGGCAGTTAATGTACACAGAAATTCTAATAACCTTTTCCATTTCCAGGGCCTAAACTAAGCGAACCAAGATCATGGAAATATGCTATCCCTGGTGTTAAAGATTGGACTGAAAGGCGTTACGATATGTACTACTGAATTGGGATCCGAGTTTTGGAGCTCAAGTTGTGGTGAATTGAAGCATCTGGAGAGAAGCTCTAGGAGAAATTTTATATTTTTACTACCAAGCTATTATGCTATGCAACACAAGTAATCTTGTAACCCTGCAAGCGTGTGCAGGTCTTATATTTCTTTTCTGCATAGTCCTGTTTGAACAAGTATTCAAGTCCCATATGCACCATGTGCTATGTAATCGATTATTCACCGAACGTGTTGTTATGTCAAATAAATGAAATGAAACCTCACGGTTTCACTTAGCCTGCATGCCTGGGACGTAGTTTGATCTATAAGAATATATTGCAGATTATATAGATTAATTCAAAGGTAGCCTGATTCCATTCAGAACTTCATCGAAATCACGTTACCGTTAGATTTCATAAGTTCAACTGAATAAGAGCTAAGTGGTTCCATTTGAAATTGTTGTGTACAAAGACCAAGACTGAATCTGAACTATCATTCTTATGCATTTAGAAAGCATAATGGAGAGTACTCACATGTCTAATGAATGGCAATTAGTATACTCACACAAAGTTACAAACAGGGAGGCATGAGTTCAAGATCCAACTCCCTTGTTTTACATGATGTGGTTGACAGGAGAGAGACGACGAGTTCTGTTTTGCTACGTTCAATCTTAAATATCAAATCTGCTGCCATTAAACTCACCAAAAACCTGAACAACTGCATGATAGACCTTTGAATCGATGGAACCTACAAATATCTCTAATAATAATTTCCCTTTGAAAAACCATGCTAACTAGCTTAAATAGTAAATGGCAATCTGCACAGACCTTGAGATTCTTGAATATTTTCCATTCGATATAGAGGACGATTCATATATCTGGTCACAGTGGATATGCTGCAAAACCATTAATAAAACAGGAGGTTTACTGGAGTTAAATAAGACAATCAATTCTTACTTGATCCACAAAATTATTAATCTAATCTTCAGTAAAGAAGTTTGATTACCTTGCCAGACAAACATGAACATCAGTTATTACTCATTCTCTGGCAGTGATATGTAGCCTTATCCATCCGGAGGGGACACACCCCTCTGTGTTTGTGTGTAAATGTTGCAAACCAATGCATCAGGCTGTAGCTTGTTACCACATTCGAAGTGAGATGCTTGGCTAGAAACACTCTCTGTGGCTGACGCGCTGAGGGATACATACAGCAGCACTGTCCTGCATGGATGCCCTCAAAGGATGATAAGACTGGCATAAATCCCATTGTAACACCGTCACAAAGTTTTAACAAAATGTTACAATCAACAGATTAAGAGCTTAATGGTTTGATGCGAAAAGATACTGCTACTGTATGAAGGCTACATGTATTTACAAAGCAACAAGGGTACTCACAAGTGTGCAATCGATGACAAGTAGTATATTCACAGACAGAGGGAGATGCGAGTTCAATATCCAGCTCTATCAATTTTCATATGTGTGACTTACACGAGGACGGGGATAAAACCCTGTTTAGGCATGTAATAAAATCTTAAATACAGAACCAACTGCCAGTTTAACAACCATCTCACCAAAAATCTGAACATGTGCAGGATCCACCTTTGAATTGATGGAACCTATAAGGGTCTCTAAGAACAATCTCCCTGTGAAAAACCATGCTAACCAGCTTAAATACCAAATGGCAATCTGCACAAACCCTGAGATTCTTGAATATCCTTATTGTAGTTCCTTCTGGAACAATGATAAGGCCATATGCTAAAGCAAGCTTCTCGCTGTGATTCCAAAGGTTCTGCTCTTTTTGCTCCTCATCCGTATCATGCAGTGCAGATGATGTATCAACAACGTAACCTACTTCCCTGAGTTTTAGCAAGATTTCATCCAATTTCGCATAGATCTTTTCTGCATGTACATGACTCCGGTCACCTATACCAAAGGTACTCACCTCATTCTTTAGCTTAAGCCAACTGCAGGCAGGTTTTTTGTTTAACTTGATGGTCTTCATGTGAGTTCTTAATTTGTCAACATCCACCCATCTTGCATTTGTAGCATATAAGTTTGACAAAAGAACATAAGCTGAGTCATCAAATGGATCCAATTCAAGAAGATTCTTGGCAGCCTTTCTCCCAATATCCAAATTTTTGTGGGTTCTACTAGACGACAGCAAGCTCCTCCATATCAGATCATTTGGCAATACTGGCATTTCCTCGATAAATTTCTCTGCCTCGGCAAATAGCCCTAAACGCCCAAGAAGGTCCACTATGCAAACACAGTGTTTTATTCCAGGGGAAACACGAAATGTTGATGCCATAGAGTTATAGTACTCGATGCCCTTGCCAACCAGACCAGCATGACTACATGCTGAGAGCAGGGCAACAAATGTTACGTAGTCTGGATTTTGCCCAATCGAGACCATTTGCTTGAATGTGTCTTCAGCTTCCTTGAAATAACCATATCTTGCATAACTTGAAATCAATGTATTCCAGCACTGCGTGGGTCTAGTGGCAGGATCAGGAAGCATTTTCAGCATTTCATCCATCTTTCCACATTTCCCATACATATCCATTGCAGCATTAATAACATGATTATCCAAGTCCAGCCCAGATTTCACACCAAGACAATGTAGCTGCATACCTTCTTCTAGCGACGCCAAGCTTGCACTGGATGACAAACATTCAGCAAGACAAACGCGATCAAGTTTGTTTCCAGTATGCCGCATATCCATGAAGAGTTTTATGGCTTCCTCTCCATGACCATGCTGTACATTCGCAGCTATGATTGCGTTCCAGGCGACAGCGCTCTTGCTGATGATTCTGCAGAATATATCAGTGCTAGAACCTAAATCACCACATGCTGCATACATTGTGATCAGCGAGTTAGTAATGTACTCATCTGACAGTAATCCTGTCTGTGTCATGTATGAATGCAGGGGCATTCCATAGCTACGCAGATCATCTGAAGATTTCAAAGAACCATGTAGATTTATCATTGTTATATAATTTGGCTCGATCCTGGCAGCCCTCATCCAAGAAAAGACATGCATTGCCTTGGTACTATCCTCAAGCGCTGCATAGCCCCCAATAAGCACATTGCAACTAACAACATCACAAGTGGGCATCGACTGAAATACTCTTTCTGCATCTTCCATGTAACTGCATTTACTGTACATTGTGAGGAGAGAGTTACCCACCAGTAAGTTGTTGTGAAGGTTTCGCTGAAATATCATGCCATGAACCATTCTGCCATCCTTCAGATTTGAACATGCTCCTAGAGCGCTGGAAAATGTCATGTGATTTGGTGCAGCATCATTAGTTTGAAGTAGCTGACCCACTGCCTTCAAAGCATCAATGCAGTTATCATTCTGTACGTAGGCTGAAATCATGGTGTTCCATGATATTATATCCCTTGCCCTCATGTTCCAGAACAGAAACTCAGCATCATCCAATTTCCCAGCTGAAGAATACATGTTAACCAGAGCGTTGATAAGTGGAAGAGCAGAATCCTGGCCACTCCTGATACACAAAGAATGAATCCCGCTTCCGTAGGCCACACGATTTGATGAGGCACAGACAGATACCAAGCTGCACAGAGTCGTCACATCAGGCCTCACTCTTCGACGAAGCATATCTGAAAATATGAGAAAGCATTTGCTGCAGGCTCCTTCATGGGAGTAAACAGATATCATCGCATTCCACGATATAGTATCGCGTTCCTCCATCCGACCAAAGAGCCTCTCTGCGTCCTGCACCCTTCCAAGGTTCCCAAACATGGTGATAAGAGAATTTGCCACGGAGACATTGGATTCAAGGCCGGAGACAACGACATGGGCAGCGACCTGAAGCCCAGACGCTTCATCCTCGAGGTTGCCACACAAGCTGACCACTGTGGCGAACGCGTTCGCGTTGCACGTAACCCCTTCCCTCCTCATCCGGCGGTAAGCCTGCAGCGCCTCTTCCAAGTGCCCGTTGGACGACAACGCCACCATCAGCGCCGTCCACGACACGACGTTCCGCTCGGCCATCTCCCAGAACAGTCTCCGCACGTTGGCCACCATCCCGTGGGATCCGTACAGGTGCAGGAGCGCGGTGCCGATGTAGACGTTCCCCATGAGCCCGGCCCTGCACGTGAGCGCGTGGACGGCGGCGCCCTCCTCCAGGCCGCCGCGGCCGCGGCGCTCGCACGACGTGACGAGGCTGGCGAGCGCGAACCCGCTGAGCGGGACGCCGCGCGCCCGCATGTCCCGCAGAAGGGAGAAGGCGGCGCCGTCGAGGCCGCAGCGGACGCACCCGGAGACGGCGGTGTACCAGGTGGAGTCGGTCCGGTGCGGCATCGCGTCGAACAGGTGGAGCGCGGCCGCGGCGCCTGCGGCGGAGGGGCCACGGCGGAAGTAGAAGGCGAGGAGGGTGTTGCGGTGGAACGCGCTGAGCGGTAGCGCGCGGCGGAGGAAGAAGCCGTGGACGGCGCGAGCGAGGCGCGGGTGGTCGGCGAGGTGGGAGAAGCCGGCGTGCGGGAATGCGGCGACGGCGGGGTGCCAGTGGGACGCGAGCGGGTGGGCGGATGATGCGGGAGGAAGAGAAGGAGGGGGAGGAGGTGGGAGAGGGTCGTGGTGGTGGCATGGCTCCGCCTCCGCGGCGGCGCAGAGGCGGCGAACGGCGAGGCGCGGCCGCGTGGTGGCGTAGCGAGGGCAGCAGTGCTTGGCCAGTTTCGCCCTTTTTGTTTCGACGACCAAGCAGAGCGAGAGATTTGCTATTTTGACCTCCAAAACGGCGGGCTTCGCTAAAATGACCTCCAAACGATGGGTTTCGCTAAAATAACCGCGAAACCGATGCCTCTCCGCTAAAATGACCAAACCGGCTATTTTCTTTTTTTTTAATTATTTTTCCCCAAAATCAGCACATGAAGGACGAAACTGCCCCTGGCAATTTTCCTCATCCCCGTAGCGATTCGAAACGAAACGAGACTGGCCTCTTCATCGACAACTCTTCTCCGCGCCTCCCACGAACGAGCGGCAACGGCGTGCCGCCCCTCCCCAGTCCGGCCATGGCCCCGGCCGGAGACGAGGAAAACGGCCGCCGCGCCAGCTCTTCCCCGCCCTCCATCCCCCTTCCCGTCGCGCTTTGCCCCGCAGGCCCCGCCCTCACCGCGCCCGACTGCCAAACCCTAGCGGCGGCCAATCCGCGTGGAGCCGCGCGTCGCAGCCCCGGCCGAAGACGAGGAAAACGGCCGCCGCGCCAGCTCTTCTCCGCCCACCGTCCCCCTTCCCGTCGCGCTTTGCCCCGCAGGCCCCGCCGTCGCCTCGCCCGATTGCCAAACCCTAGCGGCGGCCAATCCGTCGTCGCCGCGCGTGGAGCCGCGCGTCGCAGCCCCGGAAGTCGCGCCCGACATTGGAATCGTTGCGCAAGGTGAATTGCTTTTCAATTTTGCAGTCAATTTCAAGTTTTTGTTCAGGTTCGGTTCCAATCTGTGAATTTGTTGTTTGAAGGTGAGGAGTACTGGGTCGAACTTGATGGCCAAAACCAGCTTCCAGTAATAGAGAACGAGGTGGGTGTGCAGTCACTAGTTGATTGGGATGCTTTGCAAATTGTTGAAACAGTAGATGATAAAGGGAGACTCAAAGTTGCTAGTGACGAGCATTTATATGATGTTTTGGGGTTGAAAGGCGAGGATGAGAGGGCAGCGAAAGCTAGGGAGGCTGCCGCTAAACGTAGAGCTCATAGAATTCCAAATATCGATGTTGGTTTCGATGGTGCAGCCATACCCGTGGATGATTTCATACCAAATGAGAGGGTTATTGTGTATGACCGTGATAAACCTGAAATGTATCTAGGGGCGTTGTTTCCTTCGATGGAGGAGTTTAAGGTGCCTGTAAGGCAATATGCGATGAATGAGCAATTTGAGTTGGATGTTCGGAAAAGCTCTACGGAAAGATACGACGGATATTGTCGAGGTGACGAAGATTGTACTTGGCATATACATGCAAAGACAGAACGAAAGGGGGGAAAAACCATCATTGTAATGTTTTTTTTTTCTCAAAAGCTTGTCCTTTTGATACATTATTGTCACAGATATGTGTGTCTCATTGTTTGTTCTCTTTTTTTTTAGGTGTCTGTATACACGGGTGGTCACGTTTGTACATCTAGCAGCCGGAGGCAGACAACTACGCCTAATGCCAAGTGGGTTGCTTCAAAGGCAGTACCTATCCTTAAGACAAATCCTCATATGCGTATTGTTGACATGCAAAAGAAGCTGCAAGAAGATCACAAATGTACCATTGGTTATGATACGGTTTGGAGGGGACTTCAAAAGGCTATGACAGAATTATATGGCAGTTGGGAAGAGAGTTTTGGCCTACTTTATAATTGGAAAGCTGAGGTGATGAGCAAGATGCCAGGTAGTGTGATTGAAATTGATGTGGTGCTTGATGATGGTTTGCCTTATTTTCGGAGATTCTTTTGTGCATTTGGTCCTTGCATTGAGGGATTTCTGGAGGGATGTAGACCATACCTTAGCATAGATTCTACTGCACTCAATGGTAGATGGTCTGGTCATTTGGCTTCAGCTTGTGCTGTGGACGGTCATAATTGGATGTATCCTGTTGCATTTGGTTTCATTGACTCTGAAACAAAAGAAAATTGGACTTGGTGGATGATACAATTGAACAAGGCAATAGGAGATATTCCATTACTTGCTGTTTGCACTGATGCTTGCAAAGGGTTAGAGGAGGCTGTTAAGTTTGCTTTTCCTATGGCTGAACAGAGGGAGTGCTTTAGACATCTGATGGACAACTATGTGAAGAAATATGCCGGTGCAGAACATATGTATCCTGCAGGACGGGCATATAAGAAGGCAGTGTATGACTTCCACATCTCTAAAGTCAAAGAGGATCTAAAAGTGAAGAAATATTTGGAGACACATCACAACCTCAAGTGGATGAGAAGTGCATTCAATCCAGCCATCAAGTGTGATTATATCACAAATAATCTAGTTGAGGTTTTTAACAATTGAATCAAAGACATCAAGGACAAGCCTGTTTGTGAGCTTGCTGATCTGTTGAGGGAGCAAATAATGGTTCTATGGCACAAGAGGAGAAGGATTGGTCAAAGGATGCAAGGTAAAATACTACCAGCTATCATACATGTTTTGAAGGCTCAAACTAGGGGGCTTGGCCACTTAGTTGTTGCACATGGTGATCATTATTGTGCACAAGTAGATGACATTAGTAGCACTAATACACGTCATGCTGTCAAAGCATACTTGCATGAGTGTTCATGTGAAGAGTGGCAGCACACAGGCAAGCCTTGTCAGTATGCATTAGCTTTAATAATTGCACAACCAAAAAGAGATGTAGGGATGGAGGACTTTGTCAATGAATACTACTCTGTTGAAAGGTTCAAGAATGCTTACAAAAGGCTAATAGAACCACTGCCTGACAAATCACAATGGCCAAAAGTAGATCTAGCAAATGTGCTAGGTGCTCCCCTTGGTAAAAGAAATGTTGGCCGCCAAAGAAAAAATAGAATCAAAGGTGCTCTTGAAGGTGGTGGTGGTAGTAAGAAGAAAACCAAAGACAAAGAAAAGGTAAGGATTAAAGGCCCCACCAGGTGCAAGAGATGTTCAGAATTGGGCCATAGAGAAACCAGCTACAAATGTCCTCTAAATGAAACCAAAAAAAGGCAAGTGGTTCAAATATGGTTTTCTGCCCTGTTTTCATTATTTTCTAACCCACCGAATTTTTTTAATTGTGTTCATGTATTCTTGCAGAAAGAGGAAACCAAGGAAGAATACCACTAAATCTTGGTTTCCTGCTGAAATTTCAATACCAACTGCAGACAACAACACTAGCCCAATCGAAGCTACTATACAAGATAGTGCTGATGTGGTGATGGCAAGGTAAAAAAAATGAAACTACTTTCTGTACATGAATTCATGTTTATATGTTGTTAGACGAAACTAAAAGTGCCTCCTGTACATTGTAGAAGTCCTCTTTCGTTGATGGAAGAAAGTACTTCATCTCAGCTGATCGCTCACACTTCAACTCCACAAAAGAAGGCTGTTGCTAAAAGAGCTGTTAAGAAGATGACTCCAAAGAAGAAGAAGAATGGTTGAGTTCCATTGTCTATTTGCACAAGTTGTTGAGACTATGTCGATGTGTTAGACTACTCGCTGTTCAGACTATGTGAGAACTATGCTATTGTCTCTTGAACCATGTGGAATTGTGTATGGCTGCTCAATGAATTAATCCTCAAACTGGAGTGTCAATTGTCTTGTTACTTTGCTCTTGTGTTCATTTTTGGGGCCATGTTGTGCATGCTGTTCACTGTCATGCATCTTTTTTTTTTCCCTGGCCGGATGTGCTCAGATGGGAAACAAACATGCTGTTGAAGTGTTGTGGAGTGCCAGGCGCATGCAGTTTTTTTTTCGCCTGGCCGGATGTGCTCAAGTTGGTCTGAACATGGGAAATAAGCATGCTGTTGAGTGCCAGGCGCATGCATCTTTTTTTTTTTTCCTTTTTCCCTACCCGGATGTGCTCAATCGGTCTGGAGATGGAAAATAACGATCCAAATAGAAGCAGGGGTAGATTTGTCTTTTCATGTGCCTTTATACAGGAAAAGAAAATAACATAGTCGGTATGGTCATTTTAGCAGAGAGACAACGGTTTCGCGGTCATTTTAACGAAACCCACCGTTTGAAGGTTATTTGGGCGAAGCCACATCTATACGCGGTCAAAATAGCAAATAGAGCAGGACAGGACGAAGAACGAAAACAGCAGACAGTTTTGTTTGTTGGATCATCGAATGTGCTTACTATGAGCCCAGTGCAGCCCACTCGAACTTGGATCGGGAGGAATGGTCGCGGCCCGTCTGGATCCATACCAAGTGCTCTGTGGGCTGCTAGAACGCAGGACGGGCCCGTGGCCCAGCGTGATGGACACGGGGAACAGCGACGACGGGTGGCGCTGGCGCACTCGTCAAGTCGTCCCGAAAGCTTTCGACCTCTGATTGAGAAATGGGAGCCAGCTGCACTCAATAGCTGAACCATGACAATATATGCGGTCACGGTCCAGTGTCACCGCCAATGACAAATACAAAAGACTTGTTGAGTCAATGGCGCTATCAGGGGCGGAGCCAGCATTATTCATGGGTGTTCAGTTGAACACCCATGGATTTTGGCACATAAACAATGTTTCTTAAGGTGCAATATATATAGACATTAGTAGTGAGAGAACTGAGAGAAATTTGGTGTAAATATCATTTGCTAGGCCACAAAAGTTTTGTTTAGATATTCAGATGAGGTTCTTTGATACTTTTGCTTTTGGTTCGGTGCAATTTGGAGAGGATTTCTCACTCTTTTAACAATCTTTGGTGTCATATTAAAAAATTTGAACACCCATAATGAAAATTCTAGATCCGCCACTGGGCGCTATGCGTATGCGGTTTTTATTAGGCGCCTCAAGATCGTCACAACACAATCCACTCGAATACATCAAAGGCATCTACGACTGTGCATTTTTATTACGTGCCACATCGAAAGTTTTTATGATATATGACATGGACTGAAAAGAGGAGAGACAGTTTTTATGATATATGACATGGACTGAAAGAGGAGAGACAAACTATCTTTCATGTAGGGCACAACTTGGGCTCATTTTTTTTTTTAGCTACAAATCAGCTTGAAATGTCCAAGTACCTGTAACATAAGCACAAATCAAATGTTTTCGGAAGCCTACGAAGCAACAATGCATTTAAAAGATTGCATCAACGAATAGCGTCGTTATCGTTGCAGCGCTCTAGAAACTGCAAATATGACACAATGCGATACGAATAGTCTCTTGTCACAAGTTGCGCCGAGGAGACTTCATGGCCCAAGTCTCGCACGGCACGGAGCAGAGTTCTCATACTTAGGCAGCGTGTTCGCATGCTTCAGAGAGCTACCCTACCACCACCCATCCTTCCTCCTCCTGATCAACTCCTTCTCCACTACTCGAAAAGCATTCCTTCCATGGCGGACCCTTGGAAACTTGGATCCGTGGCCTGGACCTTAGCTGTGTTAAGCTGGTTCATGGCTCCCGTTATCAGCTTCCTGGTGAACAAGCTATTCGCCTACCTCAGCGTTGACGTGGAGCGGAAGCTTAAGGAACTGGAGATCAGCGCTATCTCAACACTGAAGCAGATGCTGATGGATGTTCAGGAGCTGATCATCGAAAGAGCACCCAAGAACAAGATGTCTGCGTCTGATCTGGACGCACTCAACAAAATAAAGAAGGATCTCAAGTCTGCCTTGTACGATGCGAAGGACATCCTGGATCTTATCGATTATCATCGGATCGAGAAGGAAGTCATCGGTGATAGAACCATCTGGGAGCAGCTCCGCCTGCGCGACGCTGTTTGCGCTTGGTTTGGACGATGCAGAGACATGGCTCGAGCAGCGCAGCTGCGATGCGCGCAGGGATTGAACCAGCTGCTCTGCTGGTGGGCCGCCCAACGCGGAAACCCTCAGGAACAACAACCAAGCCATGGTCATCGTGAGGTTGGAGGAAATTCTCAGGAACAAACAAGCTCAGCTCCAGAGGCTCCAGAAACCCCTCAGCAGCACAGGAGCTTTGATCTAGAGGTCGGCGGAACGGAACAGGAGCAGGAACAAAATAGCTCTGATGACCGGCACGCTCGCCGTTTCCGTGATGCGGAGGCTTCATCGGATAACAGCAGTCCCTCGGAATCCATGATGCGGCAGAGGCTCCGTAGCTGGTTCCACGGCATCTCTAACTCTTGTCGATGCCTACTCAGCTGGCTAGCCCATGTGGTTGTTGTTTCCAGCAAATATCGGGACTGGTCATATGAAGTGGTTGGCGTCAAACATAACAAGGTACCGCCTCATAACCCTCACTCATGTTGAATTCAAGCAGCTTGCCCAATATGAAAACATCAAGTAGCTTCGCATACACGACACCATATCTAGTGCATAATGCGAAGTCCAATTGTGAAACAACCATCATGTTTCAGATTTTGTAATTTTACCAAAGTTTTAAAAAAATCAATGGTGATCGATCTTGCAAATTTTTTCGCGATTTCACCACAAATTTTCAAAAAAAATTGTGGTGATCTTGCAAAATCTGAAAATCGATGGTTGTTTCACAATTAGAGTATAAAATCATGGTCAAAATGATATTGTCTCTTTAGCAAAACACAACTAGAAGATCACTTAGTCTAAAATAATAAATTGCAAGATCAGGCACAATCCATCATCATGTAAAATATGAGATCATACAAAAACTTAAGCAAGTTGAACTAAACAGCTACGTACAAATATGAACAGTTGCAACACATTACTATTCTGCCGTGGAACCAGCTACGGAGCCTTGTGCGCTAAACAACGGGATGATATATATGTATGGAAGCATTAGGGGTTGCACAACTCATAACTATTCAAATGATAGCTTCTCAGTTTTGTATTACACTACACCTTATACTTTTATTTTGCATGATTTATAGTTTCTTGAAAAGTTTCAGTTTTTATATGGTTTAGATGATATTTTAATAAATAAAACCTACTGAACTGATCTAACTGATTAATATCAGTTTTGAATGTTCAAAAAACAACACAGCCGAATACAATGAGTTTCTATGTATCCTTGTTTGCAGCTGCATGCCCCAGGATTTGTTAGTTTAATTGTTACTGTTCTGTACGGGCGCCGCCAATGTATAGCTCAATAGAGAGCAGAGAGATTGGAAAAGGCTGTGGCCACCGGGAGATGGAGCATCGCGTCCGCCTCCGTGCGGTCATGGTGGTCCGCCTCCTTTGAGCTTGCATTGGCTGCTTCCTTCGTCGCTGCAGCTCGCCTATGTCCGGTTGGGGAGCTCCTCGCACGTTCTCGTCGACTATATTAGTAGGCCTCAGGGGATATGCGGCAAAAGGTAGCCATCGGATGAGATGAGGACGCCGGTGTGTGAGGAAGGGGCGTTCCTCATCAGTGCATGAGGTCTTGGACACTGACGATTAGGTCCCACAGCCATCAAAACCGGTTGGGTTGGGGAGAGGGACAAAAATGTCCGGTTTTTGAAGAGTTGGAGGGGGGAAGTTAGACGGTTTTGGAGTTTGGGGTTGATTTTTAGACTTTGATAAGGGTCCAGGGGGGTAAATTGGACTTGTTCTAATTATAAATATCATATTGTATTCTTTTTCTACTGTTTGTTTACATTACGTATAATGTTTACTACTACAAAAGATCATTTAGTGGCATTTTCCTTTTTATTGTAGTGGTAGTTGGCACCCAAAAATGGGGCTAAAACCCGCATTTGGCACGAGGGCGAGCCACGGTGGCATGCATTGCTAATGTCAGCAGTCCGTCACTGGTATTTTTAGTCCAAGTGGCAAGCTACTAATACCGTGCTGATGTCAGTGGCCTGTTAGTGGAAATCAATTGGCCCCAGCCTGCATCGAGTCCGTATATAAACAAGCAACCTAGGGTTGTCTTCCTCTCTCTCTACACCGTTGCCCCCTCTCCCCCCACTCCTTTCTCTTCTCCTTTCTGGGGCTCAACCATCCTCCTCCACTTCTTCTCCCTCAGACCCGGCACTCCACCACCATCCTCCACTTGACCTCCAACAGATCTGGCAGGGCTCGAAGTAGAGTGCAAGCAAGGGAGACATGGCTCAATGCGGCATGACGGGTCGTGCGCACGATGTGGTAAGGTGCGACTGGCGGGGCATAATCTGAAAGGCACGGGGCCACGGAGTGAGAAGTGACGGTGGCTGGATGTCACAAGTGGCGTTGTGGCTCGCCCAACCCGTTTTCCTTCTTTTTATTTGTTTCTGAGGGCTAACAGTGGCAGGCGCCATGCCCGCTACTACATGCCCTTGTGGTTGGTCTTCCACCAAAGCCTTAATCGTAGTAGTGTTTGTATTCACTTTTTTATGTAAGAATCAAGAACTGCTCCTTTTTTAATGAAATGATGATACTTGTCTTGGAGCATTTGGACAACATGAAATGACTGGATTTTTCATGGGAAAGACCCAAAAGTGCAAGCTTGCAATGAAAAATTCAAAATAGAGTTCACCTTGGTTATCCATAAAGCGAAAGCAAGATATCTGCCTCAAATTGTGGAATGGCTAGAAGCATTAGCATAGCTTTTTTCCTTTCCTTCTGGCTTATTGTTTGTTTATTCTTGAACTTGTTGTGGTTAAACTCTATGCTACTAAATATAAAATATAATCAGAGGGAATTCTCCCCTCCTGTTTCCTCAAAAAAAAAATGTCCACTTGTTAACTCAATTCTTTTTGATTCAATTTGGTTCCTGATTTTGCAAAATTGGAGTACAATGTGTAATTAGATTGACTCCTGATTTTTTATTATACTTGGGGAAAAATTGAGTGGCTCACGTTGACCGAGAGCGGCCGATCGGAGGGCCAGAAAGGTAGGAGGAAAGTGGAGGAAATCAGATGGAGGAAAAAATTACCTCCCTCTATCTCTATGACAAGTGGGCCTTGGAGGAAAAAATTTCCTCCACTTTCCTCCACCAAAAGTGGGGATTAGGACATGGCAAAAATTGCATTTTTGGAGTTCTTATTTTTAGAAAAGGGTAGAACGGTAACTTCATAAATGGGAAAATAATGTTTTGAGGGAGAGGTGGCGCTCGCGGCGGCGTCCTGCTGTTCTTCCCCAGTTCATCCGCCCCCCAGTTCATCCGCCACAAACGTTTTCTTATTTTGATTCATACTACAAAACTGAAACTTGTTAAACTTTCGCATACGAAGTCCAAATGACCTACTTCTTTTTCCTACTTGTTCATAAAGATATTCTCTGTGTAAATATCGCATGAATTGTCAACTTTAGCAGAATGAAATGTACTGTAACGGCAAAGAATGTTTTACCAAAATTTCACTCATTTTTTCAATTTCGTAACAAGCGAAAGAAAATAGATCTGCCCATCCAAACTTGTGGAGATGGAGAGCATGGTCACCTGTACACGTATAAATTTTGTAAACATTTTTTCGAGGTTTAAATATTGTAGAGTGTTCACTTCTCCTTCTACTTGGGTCAAACTTCCATATGTTTAGTAGGAACTAGTCCAATTTGAACACACTTTGATGGGTTTGTTTTCCAAAAAACTAACCAAAAATCATGTTGGCTGGTATTGACATGGGACAGTCACAAACCAAATTTCAGCCAAAAATTCGATAGATTTCGCGAGATAAAATTCGACAAAACAATTGCAAAATCCTCTCATTTATTCTCTTTTTTTATTTCGAGTCAATGACAGTGTTCACTCCTCCTTGAATTATGTGAGTTTGGATTTGAACATGTTGTGATTCTGCATTGTCTGGTTCATATTGTGGAGTTTTTTGTTCCACAGCCAGTTGGAAATACCCAAAAAAATAAAAAAAAAATTTGCGCGGGCTGCCCGCGCCCGCCGCAGATAGTGCGGAATCGATCAGGCAGGCTGATGTGCACCAGCACTGAATGCAGCACAGAGGCCCAACAAATGGCGCAGGACAGCCCGCACAGATAGGGCCAAGGGTAGCAGGGGACTGGGAAGAGGTTAAGTGAGTTCGCGGCGTCCCAGTCCCCTTCGCTTTTAAGCTGGTGCGGGGCGCGCTGGGCGGCCGATGTGGTACTAAACATCAGCGCGCCCCCGCGCGGGACGTGAAGGCGCCTCGCGCCTTTACGCTTTCGGCCGCGCACGCCAGGGAGAAACAGGCCGAACTAACAAAGTGGGCCACACCGGCCCATCATCCACGCCCACCTCTTGAAAAAAAAATGCAAAAAATTTTTGTGCGGACCGCCCGTCACCAGCACAACAACCAGCCCAGGCTGCGAGTGCGGAATCGATCGAGCAAGCCGATGAGCACCAGCAGCTCGAGCAGCCCACGGGCCAAGCAGAGTGTACGGCATGGGACGGCCCGCACAAAACAGGGGGCAAGGGGACTGGGGACAGAGCAAGTAAGTTCGGAAGCGTCCAGGTCCCTTTCGCTTTTAAGCAGGTGCGGCGCGAGCTGGGCAGCCGATGTGGTACTAAACATCAGCGCGCCCCCGTGCGGGACGTGAAGGCGCCTCGCGCCTTTACGCTTTCGGCCGCGCACGCCAGGGAGAAACGGGCCGAAATAACAAAGTGGGCCACACCGGCCCATCATCCACGCCCACCTCCCGGAAGAGTCTGGGAACGGGCCCCTCTGCCGATCCCGCGGGGTAGGTAGCAGTTGGCCCGTGACCCCCCTGCGGGCCCCCCGGTCCCGCCCGTCATTGACGGTGGCTGCCTCAGTGTCGCGTGCAGGGGCGCGGCCGCACGCGCAGCCGCTGTGGTGGCGCCACGCGTCCCAACCGGAAGGTTCCGGATAAGGACGGAGGACGCGGCTTCTCCCCTTCCGCCCGGGCCCGCGTTGTAAGTGAAACGCCGTTTCAACGAGTCGTCTCCCCCGTTTTCAATAACCGTCGACTCGTCTCCCGATCGAGACTATAAAAGGCTCCCTCCCGAGCCCGCTTCATTCGCTCTTCCCCTCTTCCACTCGTCGCGTCTAGTGCTCCGCCACAGCCCGCATCGATTGCTTCAGGCGCTCCCGGTGGCGGCGCATCAAGGCGCGGCCTCTTCTTCGGCGGCAGCAGTGGTGGCGGCGGCGGGGGCGGCGGGTCCTCAAGCCGCGGCCAAGGTGTTCCCGCTCCGCCGCCTGGTCTCGGTGGCGCCTCCTCGTCGGTAGGTTTTGCTTTTCTTGAGTTAGGGTTTCGATCTCGGTGATGTTGATTTGTGGGAAAAGATTGGTTTTTTATCGTTTTTCTTTGAATTTGTGCAGGGCGGCCGCCGCCGTCGGAGCCGCCATCGCCCCTCAAGGCGCGCGCGCAGACGCCAGGCACGGGAGGAAGGACCGGCGGTTGTGGCCCCCGTGGCGCGTCCGGCGTCGCCATGGGCGCCATGGCCGTACCAGGCGGTTGTGGCGCCCGTGGTGGCGCATGAGGCGCGGCCGCCGTCGCCATGGGCCCCATGGCCGGCGGCCCCGGTGGCGCCGCTCCGGCAGCAGGAGGCGCGGCCGCCGTCGCCATGGGCCCCATGGCCGGCGGCCCCGGTGGCGCCGCTCCGGCAGCAGGAGGCGCGGCCGCTCCGGCAGCAGGAGGAGGACGACGAAGACGACGACGAGGAGGAGAACCTGCCGCAGGAGGAAGAGGACGACGAAGAGGACGACGACGACGACGTTGACGACCCCTTCTACCTGACTTCATCGGATGAGGAGGGGTTGCGGCACAACCCCAAGTACAAGATCAAGTCCAAGTCGACCTGGTCGGGCATTGAGTGGTTCTACTGCCCATTCTGCCCGGACGTGAAGTACATTGAGCGAAAGTTGCTGAAGGACCACGTTCTCGAGAGGGTGGCGCAGGGCAAGGAGCTCCCGGACGGCAACCTCGACGAAGACGCCATGGAGCACCACTGCTTGGCCGTGGCGCAGGGCTGGGCATAGCTCTGTGGTTCGTGTTAGTGTTCGCGTTTGCGGTGCCGTCGTGTTTGTGTGTCGTCGAACTGTATCGTCAACTTTGCAATGAAATGAACAATTGCCTGGTGTCCAACTTCCTTTCACGTCCAGATTTGGCACTACTCCACGTGAATCTATAGTACTCCCTCTGTATCAATTTACATGTCGTTCTAGGGTTGTGGGGAGAAACCAATGAAGCCCTGCTTCCACTCACGGTTTGTGCCAGCAGCAGCAATGCAGGTGCTTTGGGTTGTGCGCAGGAGAGAGATTGTGAGGAGGAGACAACGTTCTGCAGCGTCTGCAACTCAGATGAGAGAAAATGGCAGGAAAAAAGTGCCTCGATTCACGTGCAGAGCCTTGGAGTTTGTGCCCTTGGGGTTTTTGCTACTAGAGCTTGGTGGTGAAGGGGAGGAGTGGCTGTGAAGTGTCAGTGAGCTGAAGCTTCTGATTGGCTGTGCAGCAGGCTTGTGGGAAGCTGAGGGGTCATAAAAGGGCTCCAGTGCCCTACAAGTATCAGCAGCACGAGCTTCATATGGGATAGCTCCATGTTGTCCAGGTTTCTAGTTTTGGCTGCATATGAGTGAAGTGGAGGGAGAGATAGTGGCGGGCCCGGCCAGGTGGGGAGCTTCATATGGGATAGCTCCATGTTATCCAGGTTTCTAGTTTTGGCTGCATATGAGTGAAGTGGAGGGAGAGATAGTGGCGGGCCCGGCCAGGTGGACTCCTGGGTCATCAGCTGAATTTTGGTTTGTTACTGTTCCATGTCATAACCAACCCATGGGAATTTTGGTTAATTTTGTTGAAAATAATTCCACCAAAGTGTGTTAAAAATGAGGTACTCCCCACAAACCAAAAGGAAGTTTCATTCAAATTCAAGGAGGAGTGAACACTGTCCAAATTAATTTTGGTGGAATTTTTATACTTTGTATAATTCAAGGAGGAGTGAACACTGTCATTGACTAGAGCTAATCGATCGTGTTGAATTATGTGAGTTTGGATTTGAACATGTTGTGATTCTGCATTGTCTGGTTCATATTGTGGAGTTTTTTGTTCCACAGCCAGTTGAAAATACCCAATAAAATAAAAAAAAATTTGCGCGGGCCGCCCGCGCCCGCTGCAGATAGTGCGGAATCGATCAGGCAGGCTGATGTGCACCAGCAATGAATGCAGCACAGAGGCCCAACAAATGGCGCAGGACGGCCCGCACGGATAGGGCCAAAGGTAGCAGGGGACTGGGAAGAGGTTAAGTAAGTTCGCGGTGTCCCAGTCCCCTTCGCTTTTAAGCTGGTGCGGGGCGCGCTGGGCGGCCGATGTGGTACTAAACATCAGCGCGCCCCCGCGCGGGACGTGAAGGCGCCTCGCGCCTTTACGCTTTCGGCCGCGCACGCCAGGGAGAAACAGGCCGAAATAACAAAGTGGGCCACACCGGCCCATCATCCACGCCCACCTCCCGAAAAAAAATGCAAAAAATTTTTGTGCGGACCGCCCATCACCAGCACAACAACCAGCCCAGGCTGCGAGTGCGGAATCGATCGGGCAAGCCGATGAGCACCAGCAGTTCGAGCAGCCCACGAGCAACAACCAGCCCTGGCTGCGAGTGCGGAATCGATCGGGCAAGCCGATGAGCACCAGCAGCTCGAGCAGCCCACGGGCCAAGCAGAGTGTGCGGCATGGGACGGCCCGCACAGAACGAGGGGCAAGGGGACTGGGGACAGAGCAAGTAAGTTCGGAAGCGTCCAGGTCCCTTTCGCTTTTAAGCAGGTGCGGCGCGAGCTGGGCAGCCGATATGGGACTAAACCTCAGCTCACCCACGCGCGCGGCGGACGTGAAGGCGGGTCGCCCGTTTACGTTTTCGGCCATTCCCGCGGAGATGCAATGGGCCGAATTAGGCCGTAGCCCAAACGAGTCGCGAAGCAACAATCCAATTGTTGTCTGCTTACCAACCCGATCCAGAGGCGCCTTCACCAGGCGCGGCCACGTGGAGCGCGGGCCCACATGTGGGCCATACAACGTGGGCCATACCATGTGGGTCCCGCATAGGGGCCATACCATGTGGGTCCCGCATGTGGGGCATACCTTGTGGGTCCCGCATGTGGGCCCCACAAGGTGGATGAGATGGCGCTGTTCTTCCCCAGTTCTTCAGTCTGGTGGCGTTTTTTCATTTTGATTCACAGATTAAATTTCAAACTTGTATATTATGAGAATTAAACATCCAAATGACCTCGTTTTTTTCCCTGATTGTTCATAAAAAATGTCTCTGTCCGGTTTTCCCACATGATCATCGGTTTATAGCATTGAAATGTACTTATACGGCAGTTAATATATGTTCATTTTTTATCTCAAATTTGTTATTTTTGTAAATCTCGATACAAAGCCGTTCTGCGCATGGGATTTCTTGAAGATAGACATCTTGGCAACCTTCACACATAGAAATTATGTTTACATTTTTTTGAACCTCGCATTTTCGAAAGTGTTCACTTCTCCTTGGATTTGAGTGAAGTTTCCATTTGGTAAGTGAGGAGTTGTCCAATTTGAACACACTTATGTGGATTATATTTCAAAAAATTCAACCAAAAATAACTTGGGTTTGTGGTGACATGAAACGGTCACAAACCAAATTTGAGGTCAAAATTCGTTATTTTTCGAGAGATAAAAATCGCCAAAACAATTGTAAAAACCACTCATTTCTGATTTTTGCTATATCTCGCGAAATTTGTTGAAACTGAGCGCACACTTTGGTGAGAGTGTGTATCTAGTCGTTACCAGTTGACATGAATTTTGGTAGAATTTTTGAAAACTTTTTTTGTATGTACAAGTTACGAGGTTTTGAATACTGGGTCACCATTTACCTGCCCGCTGTATACTCTCACTAGATTTGTGGTCCCAGCAGGTATCCGGTCCCGCGTGTCATCCAATGGTGGCGAAACTGGGTGTTGTCCACGTGCGCCCGCAGCTCCCAGAAACTGCAGTCATGACACGCGTCCCGCGTCTGGTGTGGCTGGGCCGCGTCTGGCTGGGCCGTCGGAACTAGGCTAGACCGCGGACGAGTCAACGCGAGCCCAAGTGGCCCGTGAGATTCCAAATTTCGGCAAATTTTGAAATTTCTTGATGTTTCAGAAAAATCCGAAAAAAATCCAGGAAGTAAGGATTCATGTGCCAAATTGGTTGACCAAGGTTGGGTATTTAATTGTGGTTACTTGGTCTGGGAAAGAAAAAAACAAATGAATTCATGCAACTTTTGATTTTTTCTGAACTCTTAATTTGTTTCGAATTTTGAACTGAGACTAGTTCACATACTATTTTCAAGTCAACCTGAACGTCTGTAAATTTTTTCAGATTTTTTTAAATTTTCAAAAAAAATTGGATTCTCCAAAAGGGGTCATTTGGCCACTCCAAATGGCTTGTGGTAGCAAGCAATGAGGCACAAGGCCTGACCCAGAAGTCCACCTTGCCAGGCCCCGCCACTATCTCTCCCTCCACTTCACTCACATGCAGCCAAAAGTAGAAAACCTGACAACATGCAACTCTCCCATATCAAGCTCCTGCTGCTGCTGGTACTTGTAGGGCACTGGAGCTCTTCTATATGACCCCTCAGCTTCTCCATGACCCTGCTGCACATCCAATCATATATGCTTCAGCTCACTCACACTTCACAGCCACTCATAGCTCCTCCTTCCCTTCACCAAAAACCCCAAGGGCACATCTCCCAACGCTCTGCAAGGAACATCAAGTGAGCCTGCAAAATGCATTTAATCCTCAGCAACGCTCATCTATAAGAATCACCCGTCCTCTCCACGCAAGATGCGGCGTCCACCTTGCTCTGCTCTCTCCCAAAAGCTGTTCTGTAGCTGCACCTCGCCGTCACAACTCGCAAGATCTGCCAAGATCCGCACGCCGGCGCAAGATCCGCCATGCGTCTCCCGCGAGCCTTCTCCGCGCCGGATCTGCGGCGACTCCCCACCGCGACGACCGGCGCCGTCTCTGCCACCGCGACTCCGGCGCGCCGTCTCCCGCCGCCGGGTCGTCCCATCCGGATCCCGGCACGCCGCGCCCTATGGAAGGTGACGCTGGCGCGCATCCGCTGCATCGCCTCCCTCGGGCGCATCCGCGCCATCGCCGCCCTCGCGCGCGTCGGTGCGGCCACGCGTCCCGCCGTTGACCTCGGCGACGACGACGCCTTGGACCTCGTGCTTGCAGGCAACGACCTCGAGCTCGCGAACAGCGTCGGCTTCGTGCAGCTGATGGGAGAGGTGGACGTCTCGCAGATGTGCTGGAACCCGGCTGCCGCCGTCGGGGCCATCACCTTTGCCTCGGCCGCGGCGGTGGTGTGGCCCGTCACGAGGCCGCTGATTCGCCGCGTCAACGCATTCCTGCGGACGGAGCCGGAGCTCCCCGTCACGGACGCCGCCGGCAGCTGGTGGACCTGCCGCCTCACGAGGTGGGTTCGCCTGAAGGCTAGCAGTGCGCTGAGTGCGTTCACCTCGCCGAGCAGCGTCTTCTTCTACGTCATGGTGTGCTGCTACCCGGGGATACGGCGTCGCATCCGCCCGAGGCTGCCGGCGTCCACTGTCCTCAGTGGCTTCAAGGCGGCGGCGACGATGATCGGCCGCCGTCTTCGGGCACTTTGTCGCAGGTAGATGTCCGACGAGCCAAGTGCGGGATCCGCACCAGCAGATATGTGGTGCTTTTGGTACATAACATACTATCAATAGTTGGTATATATAGACTATATCCAGGAAGATCTAGATGCTTTTGGTACATAGCAAGGAACAAGTGGGCAGAAGTTCATGCTTTTGTCCGGGATTTCAAGTATTTAATCTCGTTTGTGTCATGTTAATGTATGCGGTACTTTTAATCAGTGGCCAATTCGTTCATGTAATAGTTTCCTCGCTCACGACAAACATGAAAAGTTGGACGTCCATTTCTTCATTTCATAAGTTCAAATTATTACATGGACGCTCACGACGTGGACAAACGGACTCGACGCGAACGCGCGAACGCGAACACACAAACGACTAACACACGGACCGCGCGGCACTACGGACCTATGCCCAGCCGCGCGCCACGACGATGCAATGGTGGTTCATGGCCTCCTCGTCCAGGTTCCCGTACTCGTCCTCCTTGCCGTTCGCCACGACCTGTCGGACGTGGGCCTTCATCTGCTCCATTTTTTCGAACCATTTCTCCTCCGGACAGAAAGGGCACTCGTACCAGACGAGGCCCGAAGGCATGTTCCGGACCTTGATCTTGTACTTCTCATCGTGCTTCAGCCCCTCCTCGTCCG
Source organism: Eragrostis curvula (assembly GCA_007726485.1). Taxonomy (NCBI): domain Eukaryota; kingdom Viridiplantae; phylum Streptophyta; class Magnoliopsida; order Poales; family Poaceae; genus Eragrostis; species Eragrostis curvula. The sequence goes on along the minus strand of CM017440.1, from coordinate 2,498,961 downwards.
ATGAAGTCAAGTAAAACTCCTCCTCCAACAAATAGTCGTCGTCGCTGTCGTCGCCGTCGGCGCCGGGCTGGGCGTCACCCACCTCCACGGGCTCCACCACGGGCGCCACCACGGGGGCCACAACCGGGGCCACCACCGTCTGGTCCGGCCATGGCGCCCATGGCGACGCCGGACGCGCCACGAACTCCTGGGGCGCCACCACGGGGGCCACAACCGGGGCCACCACCGTCTGGTCCGGCCATGGCGCCCATGGCGACGCCGGACGCGCCACGAACTCCTGGGGCGCCGGGCGTTGCTCCCGTGCCTGGCGATGGCGCACGCGCCTTGAGGGACGACGGCGGGTCCGCCAGCGGCGGCCGCCCTGCAAAAAGTCAAACAAATTCGATCGAAAACCAGCCTTTTCCCCCAAATCAATATCACTGAATCGAAACCCCCAAATCAAATCCAACCAAGATACAAGGAGAAGGGAAACCTACCGACGACGAGGCGCCACCGAGACCAGGCGGCGGAGCCGGAACACCTTGGCCGCCGCCACTGCTGCCGCCGAAGAAGATGCCGCGCCTTGATGCGCCGCCACCGGGAGCGCCTGAAGAAGCCATCTCGAGGAGGCGGAGCAGTTGCGGAGAACTCGACGCGACGAGGGGAAGACTTGGGCGAGTGAAATGTTGCTTCGGGAGGGAGCCTTTTATAGTGAATCGATGGGGAGACGAGTCGACGCCGATTTAAAACGGGGCAGACGACCCGTTGAAACGAAACGAAACGAAACGGGGGAGACGACCCATTGAAACGAAACGACGTTGCTCCCGGGCCCGTGCGGAAGTGGAGAAGCCGCGTCCTCCCGTCCTTATCCGGAACCTTCCGGTGGGACGCGTGGCGCCACCACAGCGGATGCGCGTGTGGCCGCGCGTGGCGTCGCCTGCACACCACACTAAGTCAGCCAACGTCAATGACGGGCGGGACCGGCGGGCCCGTAGGGGGATCACGGGCCAACTGCTTTATGGGCCATTTCGGCCCACTCAAATCCGTGTTTTTTTTTAACGATCGGGCCGGTATATAGATGCGTGTCATGGGCCTGTTTGGGCCACGGCGGATTACGGCCCGTTGCATCCCCGCGGCTTAAAAGCGGAGGGGACTGGGACGGGTCGAATTCACTTGATCTCGTCCCAGTCCCTGCTTGACCTGTGCCTGGCCCCTCCGTTCGATTGTGTGCGGTCCGCCCTGTGCCGGTGCTGATCCTCGGATCGATTCCGCACACGCAGCCTGTGCCGGTGATGATCCTTGGATCGATTCCGCACCTGTGCTGGTGTTGGGCGGTCCGCACAGAAACCAATTTTTGCACTTTTTGGCCCGTGATTGACAAGAACAGGTAGGATAAATTGGACAAGAACACAACATGTACAGAACTAAAACTGGTTCTATCTGACAAGACAATTCACAAGACCAAGGAAATTTCCAGAACTTAAACTGAATAGTTGAACATCAAACTTTATAAATTGCCATGCTTCTGTCTGACAATACCGAGAGGGCGACAACTACTACTGCTACATCTAGACGAAGAACACTTCCCTACTGACTGCAAAACAGCTTCGACAGGCCAACGAGCAGCAACCAGCAGCAACGCCGAGTTAGGCTGGCGACGACGTAGAACACTTCCTTTTGAGATCATCGATAATCATTTTGAGGTCATCGATAATCTTGGACATTTTGTGTATCTGCCTTGCTTGGTACATTTGGTCACTTTTCATAGCAACGATCCTCTTCTTTGTGCGACGGATTTTTTTTTTAAGCAACTGCAAAGAATACTGGAAAATCTAATGCCCATGCAACAAATTACATGCAGTAATGTAGTACAAAAGTCAATGCTGTCATGCTACAAGATTACCTCATATTCTGAGTCGTCGTCATCGGAACTCGATTCCGATAGACAACACCCCATGACGCATTTGCGGACCTCTTCGCACCAGCAGTTGCAGCACACCGCGTTCGGGTTGCCGAGGCCACCGATTGGAGACATGCATGGAGAAAGATTGATTGCACAGTTAGGGCATAAGTAATGCCTGCATCGGCTTTGGCACCGAGAGCATGGGGAAGGCTGTAACCCCTGAAAGGCTATGATCTGTTGATGGTGGCGATCTGCCATCTCGATCAGTCGGCAGGAGAGAAGGGAGTGCGTAGGGGATGGAGAGGCAGGAGAGATGGGATTGCGTGGTGGAAGGGGCACAACAGAGGCGGCTTCCCACCTTAAATCGCGGCAGGGTGAATCCTAGCGCAACAGAAAAGGAAGGATCCTAATCTCTCGCGAGGTGGGTGGGGGAGAAGAAAGGAGAAAAATAAGGAAATTAATTGAAACGTTTTTAGTAAAGGATTGTTTAGTAAATCAACAAATAATTACTATAATAGGAAGGCTGGACCGTGGAAGATGGGCCATAAAGAGGCCAAGATGGGCCGAGGGACCGAGGAGCCCAAGTGGCACGTTACTATTCAAATTTGGGCACAAATTGATATTTCGTGAAATTTTGCAATTGTTTTGTCAAATTTTTTCTCGCGAAATCTATCGAATTTTTGGCTGAAATTCGATTTGTCACTGTCCCATGTCAATACAAGCCTACATGATTTTTGGTTAATTTTTTGGAAAACAAACCCATCAAAGTGTGTTCAAAGGGGACTAGTTCCTACGAAACACATGGAAGTTTGACCCTAGTAGGAGTAGTGAACACTCTACAATATTTAAACCTCAAAAAAATTTGTCCAAAATTTATACGTGTACAGGTGACCATGCTCTCCATCTCCACAAATTTGGATGGGCAGATCTATTTTCTTTCCCTTCTTACGAAATTGAAAAAGTGATTGAAATTTTGGTAAAACATTCTTTGCCATTTCAGTACATTTCATTCTGCTAAAGATCACAATTCATGCGATATTTACACAGAGAATATCTTTATGAACAAATAGGAAAAAGAAGTAGGTCATTTGGACTTCATATGCCAAATATTTACAAGTTTGAACTTTGTAGTATGAATCAAAATAAGAAAACGTCTGTGGCGGATGAACTGGGGAAGAACAGCGCCACGTGGCCGGTCCCACATGGCGGGACCCACACGTGGGACCCACCGGTGGGTCCCACGTTTGAGCTTCTTTGTCAATGCCATGTGGGTCCCGCCTGTGGGTGCCACCCGTGGCGCTGCCCGCAATTTTTCGGCTTTAGGAAACCGTAATTATAGGATCTATAGTTTCTCTTTTCGGCTATAGCAGTAGCAGCGCGGCGACGATCAGGCGGGGAGGACGAAGTACGTCCGCCCCGGGAGCAGCTCCTCGCCGGGCGACATCACCGGGATCGGGAGGCCGACGACGGCGGCGACGACGGAGGCAGTGGCACCATGGACACGTCAGGAGAAGGAGAGCGGACTCCCCATACGCCGTTCAACGTGGCTACAGGTAGCCCTGCTAATTGATAGAAAAGTTTATTAGTAGATCGTTAAGCTAGGGCAGCCTTGTATGCCGCAAGCCTACGCGTGGCCGCCGCGACACCCTCGTCTCGTCTCTCTTCGATCTGCTGCAGGCGCCCGACAATGCTGCCTCGTGCTAGCTCCTTTAGTCTATGGTTATCCCTTATAAATCATAAACTTTGTATATTTGGCACCACCATCATGCTAGCTCTAGCTTCGCAACTGTGGGAGTTTGGAGTGGTTGTTGTAAATAGAATCTTCACTAAATGGCGTCGTCCAAGTCTTATACTAAGACATTTCTTGTTTGCAAAAATTAATTTATGCAGGTACCAATCATAGCAAGTGTCGCACAAACAACAACCAAGATGGGTCTAGCAGCACGGTAATCTCCATATGAAGTTTTATTTTCGTTGACGTTACCTCTACAATTTGACCAACATATCATGACCAACTTGTTGTTGCAGAATCCTAAGATGCGAGTTTTCCATTCTCCAGTGAGATTTTGTAATGTTGTTAAAAAAATTAAGGAATCTAAAGAACACGTACAGGCTATTGAGTCTATTGGATTTGGGGGACTGCTTCAAATGCCTAGTATCAGTTTGAGGAAAAACATGCTAAAGGACATTGCAGATGTATATGACATCAGCAACAGAGGTTTCAAGTTATGTGGTCAAATTGTTAGGTTTCCTGTGGAAGATGTCCATAATATATTGGGACTCGAGATTTCAGGCAATGATGTAATGCAATATATTAATGAAACAATGAAGAGTGAAGATGAAACTGTGCGCAGTGAATTATTCCAAAGGTTTGCCACAAACAACAAGCTCGAGCTACAAGGACTGGAAAACATGCTTCATAAAGATCGGCCTGCGGACTGAGACTTTGTAAGAGCTTTCGTCTTGTTCACGATTGGTGTCCTCCTAGCATCAAACACAGGGCCCACCATCCATTGGAGCTACATAGAAGCTGTTAGAGATATAGCACAAATTCCACTTTTCAATTGGGGCCAATTTACTCTGAACCATCTGTTGAACTCATGCACTTCTTACATTAATAGGAGCGAAAAAACCCTGAAGGGAAATTTGGTTCTTCTACAGGTCAGTTCTATATTGTACGTCAAAACCGTTAAACATTGTATATTTTCTGACATACATATTTACTTCATATTTTTAATAGTTTTGGTACTGGGAGCGAGTTAGAGTGGCCAACCAGCATGGCATCAAGTATGAAGAAAGGATAACCCGCCCACCAGTAATGGTATTCTGGAATGAAGAAAATGCCAAGCGTCAACAAACTGCTTGGGAGAAGGATGGGTTAGACGGAGGAACTGTAAGTAAGCAAACATTGCACCAATGCGGTTGTGTTGTTACGCATATACTTTACAATATAAATTTTTTGTAGCTTAATTTGCCCGTTGCTTCAAACACCAAACAAAAAAGAGAAGCAACAGTGTCACAAGCAAAATACACACCCGAGGGTCCAAGCAACCAACTAGTAAGTATGACATATGTTTAAGTGTCGTAGCTTATTTGTGTGCGTAAATCACTATTTCGTAAATTTGTAGGTGCAAAGCCTTGAACATTGGAAGAAAGCAACTAAACTGGAGCTTAAACTAGATCTGGAGCAGAAACTTCTTGAATTGGAACACAAACAGGATATCAAATTTTTGGAACATAAGAAGGAGTTTGCTTCATTTAGAAACGACAGCATCCTGGAAGATAGGATCAATACTCTAGAAGCTAAGGTATACGCTGATTTCGAAGAAACGCGAACGAAGCTGCAGGTAAGCAGCGTGATATTACTACATTTTACGTACTATCATGCTTAAATATTTAACAAAATGTCAACTAACAGGAAATCCATGAGCTAGTGCGCACACTTATTGACCAACCTATATCTCAAACTGGCCATGCTCAGCAACATGTTAAGGTATTGTAGGTTCACAAGTTTTATCACTGTTCTTGTTTGACGATAGAAATGATATTTTCGAATCTAAAGAAACTATTTAATTGCAGGTAACGCCACGCACACGTTTCCACGAGGCGAAGGATAGGATCTACGATCAATCACCCATTGCAAGAAATGATACGATGGAAACGACCGTGGAGCAACACAGCGACCCCGCTATAACGCATATCAAAAAGAGAAAACCAATTATCGACGACGATTACAATACTGGTTCAATTGACAGAGAAGCTGCCATGTTCTTATTACAGAGTTACGAGGACGCTTGGGTTGTAGACATAGATGGCATTAGGATTAAAGCAGGACAATTGCGCCGAAATGTCTCACAGCAGTACATATTTGGAGAGGTAATATTATTTCAGATCCATGTCGTCAGTATAAACATGCGCACACCTAATATTTACTAAATCCGCACTTTGCAGGTAATAAATGCATATGTCCAGTTGAGCGACGTTGAGAATGATACAGCGTCATTCATATCAACGTTTGATGTTCAAAAGTTGGCAGACACAAGATGGGAGCCAACCAAAAATTATAAGAAGCGAATTGCAGATAAATGTAAAGGAAAACATTTGGTATGTAATATTGATTTTTTTTGTTTCATTTTCTGGGTTCCTATATCATGAATTACTATGAATTTTGGAAACGTCCCCTGTTTGGATTGAAGCCATGCATGCAAACTTCATTGATTAATTAACTTTCAGGTATTCGTTCCAATGAACATTAATGGCAACCACTGGGGACTCCTGGTCCTGAACTTTATAAAGCATGAGGTACAGATCCTTGAATCTTTAAGCTTACGAGATGAAGAACTAGAGATGACATTGGTAAGTATGTAACCAACTATTCTGTACACATCTACAAACACATGATCAAACGTCTCATGTATGTGACCATTCACTATAGGTGGAAAATATACAATGTTGCGTCGAATTTTCGATCATGGAAGGCTTGGTTAACTTTGAAAATCCATTTGATTTGCGCGAGTGGGAAATAGTTCCATATGTAGACATACCGAGACAAGATAACAGGTTATCTTTTCCCTTTTTATTTTCTTGATGCATTTCTGTTACTCATGTTATGCTACTACGTTGCAGCTTTACATGTGCAGCGTTTGTAATACAATATATTCTGGCATGGGATGGAGAGAAAATGGCTCATGAATTCACAAGTGTGAGTGTTAGAGTTATTGTTAATTTCAAAATTATACAAAATTAAATGAAAACTGCTATGTGACGATGTGCACTACATTTCTCATGTACAGGAGGCAATGGAAAGTTTTTGCTACAGGATATGCACGCGGCTCCTACATTCCGATCGCAATAGTCTTCGCTTCGAATCATACGAAAAACCTATCACGGTTTGTGCATTTACTGCATTTTACAATAGATCGGTGTACACAGCTTGTTCCAGACTGCACAAAATAATCTTGTTTTACATTTTCTGTTGACGATTACTTAGAAGGAAGCGTACCTGCTGGAAAATCCGGATGAACGAGAGGGGCATCGACATGATAGTGATGTAGAAGATCTTCAGATAATATCGTCGGCAACGGAAACTCAAAGCAAAGGGGAAGCAATTACAGCTTCGGGAACAACAATGACCAGAAGACCAAGAGGACGGCCGCGAAAGATTAGGGTTGATGAAGTATCTGCAAAAGTTCCAGGAATTGAAGAAGGAACTCCAAAAGTTAAAGGAGCCGCAACTAGGAAAAGAGGTAAACCCTCGAGGATGACAGCTGACACTGCTACTCGTACTGTATTAGAAGATTTCAGTACAGAATCTATCGCAAATCGCATTAACAAACGGAAGAAGCAGCCAGGAAAACTGCTAAGTAGCCCTTATCAGCCTAACTAGGTTCAGAATTATTTTGTAATTTCTTTGTGGCTATGCAATCAACCGGAGACATTGTTACATTTCAGATACATTTCTCTGCACTTTGAGACATTCTATGTGCAGAAAGCTTTTGTCCATCTCCACGAAATTCCATGTGCAGAAAGCTTTTGTCTCGAGATTTACATAAATGATAAATTTGACATAAAATTTTTTCAAATATTACTTGCTGCTTCTGTTCATTTCACAGTTATAAAATGACAATAAGGTCGAAGAATTGGACAGAGAATAATTTTATGAACATATAGGAAAAAAATGAGGTCATTTGGATCTTTTATGCGTAATATATACAAGTTTTAAATTTTAACTGTGAATCAAAATAAAATATGGGGACGAGGCACAAGAACACAGCAAGAACATGTGACTCCGCCTCCCGAAGGCGCGTCACGCGTATACGCTTTCGCGCTCCCATTGCAGCAGCCTCGGTCCAGACATTCAATGATGTTTTGGGCCACGACCGAATTCGGCCCGTTTCACTAGCGCGGGCGCGGTCGAAAGCGTAAACGCGCCAGCCGCCTTCACGCCGCGCGCGCGCGGCCGCGGCGCGATGTTTAGTCTCACATCGGCTGCCCAGCGCGCGCCGCACCAACTTAAAAGCGAAGGGGACCGGGACGCCCCGAACTCACTCGAACTCTTCCCGGTCCCTTGCTTGTGCCTGAGTCTCTCCCCGTATCTGTGCGGGCCGCCCTATTCCGCGCCCTCAGCTCGGCCCGTGGTACGGCCAGAGGGCTGCTTGCAGTGCTGGTGCTGATTGGCTTGTCCGATCGATTCCGCACTCGCAGCCTGGGCTGCCAGTGGTGCTTGGTGATGGGCTGCTCGCACAATTTTTTTTTTGACAACTTACCCCTTATATCTAGTCACTTCATTTTGGATGGCGGGGACGCGATTTGGTGGGGGGCGCCGATCGTGTAGGCGGCAAGGTGCTAGGTCATGAGGAAAATGGATGAGAGGCCAGCTCCAGCGCAGCCAGCGGCCCAGATTCAGCCCAGCGCCAATCCGCGCGTCACACCCCACCTCCCTCCTCCCGCACGCCGAGGCAGCCCCTGGAAGTAAACCCGCACGCCGAGGCCGCCCCTGGCAGTGGACCCGCATGCCGAGGCCGCCACTGGCGCGTATAAAGGTCGCCCCCACCGCACCCGCGCCGCCACGAGCCCTAGACCTAGCCCGCGCGCCGCCATAGCCGACGCGTACGCAGGACGACCCGGCGCCACCGCCGCTGATCTACGCTTCGACGGCGTTGCCGGCCACGAGACCCCTACCACGTCCTTCATTGCGAGGTGAGCAATCTGCCGTATAATAAAGCTGTCTAATTTAAATTGCCTGTGTACAAATCGATTCTAATGAAGATAGTTAAAATTCGTGGTAATCGATTTCAAATGAAGATAGACACTACTCAAGGTCAGTGCGATTAAGATAAAGATGTCACAATCAGCAAGTGATAGTCACATGTTGAATCCATCTCAAATAAAAAAAATTCAACCATAAACTGTAGAACATTGTATTGTATACATTATTTCAAATTAGTAATCGATTTGGAAGTGGAAATTGATTACTGCTGAATATTTGTGACAATGATTGCTTGTATTACTACAATTTATGGTTTTTTATTGCTTGTATTACTACATTTCTATTCATCCATTTAGAGGCAAAGAAGCTCAATTTTAGGACAGCAAAACAAAATTTATTGGAGCTCCTATTACAGAACTGAAATACAAGCCTGATCTTGAAACTCAATTTTTTACCATATGATTTAATCTATAATTTGTTAGTTTCTAGGTGTCATGGATCAAGTTATGAGGTACCTCCAAGAGATCGAGGAGAAGGCAACAAAACGTCAGAAGGATTTTAACAATGAGTATTCCAAGATCAGGCTTGGCCTTACCAAATCTTACATCCAGAAGATGAACGAACAAGAACAAACTGATAAGGACATATTGCTTCAGCGTGACCAGCTGCAAAAAGCACATGAGAAAGAGCTTTCTGACTTTGCCAAAAGAGTTGAAAAAGAACAGGTTGCCCAGCTGAAGAAAGCGCTTCATGATCAGCGTGGTCTCTTTGCCGGCATGGTAGAACAGGAAAGTGCTATTGCAGATAATGTGTTGTCAAAGACCCGTACAGAAATTGATGAGATCATAAATAAACACGAACAAACTATTGATTCATTTAACAAGCAGGCAAGGTTACAAATCCAAGAGTTACAGAATGACGTCTCAAGGTTGAAGGGTATGATTGACAACTTGATCCCCTTGATCAAACAACAGGAGGTCCCTCTCCATAAGAAAGTCGAGGTAACCACGATAGTAAATTATTTTATAATATAACATAAGGGTATTGTATAGGTAGCCATCTGAACGTTTGCACTTTCAGGTAGAAGATGAGATCTGCATACCGCGAATGAGCCTGTTTATATTAATGGACAACGAATGTGGCTTGGTATATGCAATTTTTTTTCTTGCTTTTTTGTGTACAAACTCTGAATAGCCAAATGATCTTTATTCCTGTAATCTATATACATGCAGGATGAAGTCATGCGATTTAAGGTGCATACAGTGGATGAACTTTATCCGGATCTGAAAAAGTACTATGACAGTAGGGAATATATTATTGGCCAGTTTACCATTAACAAGCCAGCCACTACTGTTGAGTTCATCGAAATGTTGCACACTTTGACAAATTATGGATATAGAGGAGGCGCAAAGTTGTACTACCTGAATCCCGTTCCTGGGAGTACACCATCAATTGGGTATGGTTTAAAAAAGATTGATGGACAAGAAGATGTGAATGAATTGGTGCTCGCTCATGCTGAACAGAGGACCAAGATTTGTCATCTGTACCTAGTGGGACCTGAGGATGTGAGTCGTTTCTCTTCAGAAATAATCTTGTTCAAACAACCATTGATGTTATAATAACATATAAACAACTTAATGCAGGACATGGAGGACATGGACTACTACGATGACGGAGAAGAACAAGGCGCTATGTGCCGTGATGTCCATACTCCAGGGGATAGTACTGACGGCATCTAGACACCTTGACTTGTTGAACTATGGGAGGATTACAAACTTGTTAGGTTGCATTAAGTTTTTGTTCGAAATTAGACTTAGTTTGTTAGGTCTTTTCAGGGAATTGTTAGTAGAACTATTTTCAGGGAATTGTTACTTGAACTAGAGAACTTGTTTTCTCCCATGCCTTCTTCTCCCTTGTTTATGAGATGATGATATAATTCTTCAATTGCATGCAATGGCAGCTAACCATTTATTCCCACGTGTTGTAGGAAAACGCAGTTGTCAAACGTGTCATAATCTCCCCATGTTTTGGTGGAATGTAGTTGGTCGAACCTCCAATTTTGGTCATTTTGGCGGAATGTGGTACGCAGCTGATCGTGTATGCGGAATGTGGTACGCAGCTGATCGTTGTCCTACGGGCGGCGACGACATCAAGCGCCTTCTGTTTTCTTTTGAAGTGCAAAACGGCTACTGTTACACGCTGTTCTCTCAAAGAAAATAAATATTGCAAATGCGCCACTAACTGTTCAAAAGGTGTATGGTGACCAAAAATTATTTGGCATTTCAACAGATGCATGCGGTGCCAGAACAGTTGTCACAATTTACTTTGCCCAACTTCAGATCATATGAACAACAATCAGTGAATGAACTCATCAAAATCATGTTGGATGATACTATAAAACTGTAGTTACCTTTGGTAATTCATATATCCAACACATCCTCAGGGAGCATTGTTTCCTACGAATGAAGAGGACCATTAGTCACAAGCACACATGACTCACAGACAACCAATTGTTTGCTTTAATGACAATTACTCTTAGCTTACCTCATCTCTCAAGTAGCATGTTCGCCGATTGTGACCCTGATCTTTACAAAGTGTACATTTCTTGTTAGATTTATCTGAACTTGACTTCATCTTTTTCTTCAGGGCCCCTCTGCCAGGCACACGTATGGGATCCAAGACATTGTAGGACTCCGCATAATCATCAAGGCCTCCTTGTGTGAGCACAGGACCAAACCTCTTGCCTCCACCCTCTCCCTCTCCTCTATTTGGAAGGATCATAGCAGCTTCCTCTTCAAGAACGCGTTTGAGCCGTTCATATGCTTCAAGTGATTGAGATGCTGCGAAGGATGTCATTTGACTGATATTGTGTAGCTCATGGTACCTCTGTACGCTATCAGAATAGTCATACATGGTGCTCTTCCTTGTAGGAGGAAATCCACGCTTGGCACCCATCGTCCACCTTTCCAAAACACAGCAGTCTGGAAGCTTACTTTCTCCGCGAAGGCCCAACACAAAGAAGATGTGTGAGCATGGGGTTCCAAGGGACTGTAACTTTAGACAAGAACATGAAATTTCCTTCACCTTGTCCTCATGAACACAGATCTCACATTCTACAAAGTATTGTTTGTCTCCTTTATCAACCCTTCCAACTTTATACTCAACAATGTTATAGCCATCCATTTCCTCAATCAAAAAACACTTCGAGGCTGTTTTAAGACTGTACTGCACATCAGCATAATAAACACTTGGTGTGAACCTTTCTGCAGCCTCATTCACAATAATTGAAGCATCTGGTTCCAAGCATGGCTTGTAACTTGCTTCAAAGTCCAGATTCGCTTCTCTAATGCGCAGCTTTTGAACAGTGTTGTCAAAGTGTTGTAACAGCTCTACCAGTGACATTTTCCGATCTAGATTAAACTGAATCCTAGAGTGAAGGCTCTCGCTACGCTGGTTGCTCCTCAGTCCTAAATAACACTTACTAGCATGATACGCAGCACACCAGACTTGCCTCCTCTCATACATCTGATATAGCCACGAATCCTTATCTGTAACTTCATTCTTCTTCAAGAATTCCATCCATTTCCTCTCAATCTCTTCTATAGAGCAACGATCGTAAAGAAAGCACCTAATCCCTTCCTTCACTTTGGCGTCCTTAATATTACTCACAATGTTATTCTCAATATGCCATCCGCATAGCCTATGCGATGAATTCGGCCACACAATACTGATTGCTTTTTGCATAGCAAGGTCTCCGTCGGTGATCACTGAAACTGGATGTTTCTGAGACATGGCATCACTGAATGACCTAAGCAGCCACACATACGACTCAGTATCCTCATGAGCAACAACTCCACAAGCAAAAAGAACTGTGCTCTTATGATGATTCACCCCAACAAAAGGAACAAGGGGCAGGTTGTATTTATTCGTCTTGTACGTGCCATCAAATACGACAACATCACCAAATGCTCTATAATCCATCTGACTTTCAAAGTCGCACCATAGCACTCCCGTTAAGTGCCCTCTCCCATCTCTCTTGTATTGGAAAGAGAAATCTGGATCTCTACATTTCTGAACTATCATGTAATTGATGAGTGTTTGAGCATCACCGGGGGAGAGTGTCTGCAACTTACTGCGATGTAAGAAATTGTAAAGGTCCCTTGATGTAAATCCAACTCTATCATAACCACCGTACCGCTTTAGCATAATGTCCATTATCTGGTGTTTACGGATCCCAGAAATCTGCAGAAGCACAATCTCTGCTTTCTGCTCATCACTGATTCTTCTATGTGAACGCAGAAAACAAGAAAGGTCTGGTTCAATCATCGGATGGTTGTGTTCATCGATGAAATCCTTCACATACCACTGCTCCGTGTTCTGATCCTGTGCAATCACAAGTTTAGCAGGGCATCCACAGCGAGTGATATTGCGCGACCTCCGCATCTTGATCTCCCTCGTCAGGTGCTTCTCTGCGCGGAAACCTTCACAGCTGCAAACAAACTTGCGAAGGGTCTTCTCATTGTGGCCGCTGTCCCACTCGCAGTAATCCTTTCTCACACCAAAGCCTTTCTCATAAGCGTAGTCGTTATAAAACTCAAATCCTTCGTCTTCACTGTTAAACATCTTCATAACTATTTCACTGTACTCCAACAAAGAATTATCATTGGACATTTCCCCTTGAAAAGAAAAAGAATAAGCTTCCATTAGAACAGTCATGGAAATATTTCTTCTTGTCCTAGAAACATTTTTAAGACTAATGTACTATCAGAAGCAGGAAACAGTAAAAAAAAAATCCAAAGACATCACTAAGACAGCAACAATGCAAAACCATGTCTGTGTGGATCTACCAGGAAACACAGGTGCCTCCAATTTCTTACAAAATTGGCAGAAGGTATTTTACCATTCCAGAAATTTCACTGTGATGTTCAAGTGCTAACAAGGATCTACAGCAGTTAGTATATCACACAAATATCTAAGAAAAATCCAACTCAATTGTCATGTACAGAGATTAATTACTAGTACATCTACAACATCTAGTAAACGAATCTAAGAACTACTGCATTTACAAGGGGTGTATACACTAGATCAATAACTTGTAACTGAATCAAAGGAATACTACATCTACAAGGTTCTTCATGAATCAAGAAACCCTAGCAATCACGGGAGAGAAGAGGAGAAATGCGTGGATGGTTGACTCACCGGCGAGAAGACAGCGTTCGATGGGGATGGGCGCACTCGCACGGGAAGAAGACCGCGTCGGCGTTGCCGCGCCGACCTGCCTTGCCGCCGTCGGCAGGGGACTCGTAGTCGGGAGAGGGAGGGGGAACGAAGTCGCCGGCGGGCGGAGGCGTCGGCGCGGCAGGGCCACCGCCGCGACGCCTTGCGAGGGCGCCGGCGGCAGCTGGAGGGAGGGAGGGCGCCGGCGACGACGAGGTGGAGACGAGGACGGCACGGGGACGAAATTGGATCGGTGTTCGGGCTGGGAGAGGCGAAGTGGCGGTGGGGGTGGGGGTGGGGGTGGGGGTGCGAAGTTGAATTACCAACATACCCTTTGTTACAAAAAATAAAATTTAAGGGAGGAAATGGGAGGAAATGAGAGGAAATTCCAAGTACCATAAAAGGTCTCTTTAAATAATTGTGTGCTCTGTTGTTTTGGGAGAATATATTGTATGAACAAGTTCTGTATGCAAATCATAGGGACATGAATATCTACCAATATCTTTTAAGGATCAAAATTACAACTCAAATAATTACATGAATATCTACCAATATCTTATGATTGGTAATGACTTGGAATTTGTTTCTTGCAGAAAGATGGCATTGCATTAGATTCTTTCCTGCTTGCGTCTCAAACACAAAGCTTGAGGGAAAAAATGGAGCATATTGATTCTATTATCACTGACTCGAAGAAATCACCTCTGTTGAGTGAGCAAAGCAGTGGCGACAAACCTTCTGTCAGCATCAACCATGTTGACAAGGAAAGCAGCAGCAACAATATTTCCTCCAAGGACAGTGACAAGGAAAGCTGCAGAAAACAGAAGGAGATTGACGATATGCACGGAAGCATTAAGCCACTGGTATTCGGTCGAGAGGAGGTCCGTCAGGATATATGTAATATGCTTCGTGCACCAAGCTCTATTATCAATAAAAACTATTCTGTGATTGGCATACATGGAATTTCAGGGTCCGGGAAGACTACCCTGGCACGACATGTTTGTGATTATGAGAAAAAGGAAGGGAAACATTTCAGCCTTATCAAGTTCATTCAAATGTCTAAGACTTTCAGTGTGCATGACATATTTCGTGAGATCACTGGGCAAGATAGGAAGGATCTTAGAAGCCTACATAAGGAGTTAACGGAAAATTTGCAAGGCCGACGTTTCTTGTTGGTACTGGATGATCTTTGGGTCGATGGAAATCAGAAGGAGAGGGACATCCTACTTGATGCACTGAATGCTGGGGACAGTGGAAGCAGAATCCTTGTGACATCTCAAAAGGAAGATGCAGCTGCAGCTCTAGGTGCTCAGAAGCAAATTTCAATACCTGATATGAAGGATGAGGACTACTTGTCCTTGTTCATGCATCACGCACTACATGATGCAGTTGATGATGATGGAAAGTTTGGAAGGATCGGGAGAAAGATTGCAGAAAAGCTACACAGGTCACCCATTGCAGCAGTAACAGTAGGAAAGAGGCTTCAAAAGAACAAAACTATCAATTTCTGGGAAACAACAGCAAACCTTGACGTATTGAATGAGACAATGGCAACTCGGTGCTGACGTCGGGCGTTGCTTTGAATACTGCAGCACATTTCCCAAAGGATATATGTTGGAACGAGATAACATGGTTAATATGTGGATAGCACATGGTTTTGTGAAGACAAGTCATGAAACAGAGGAGCTGGAAGATGTAGGCCAGCTCTACTTTGATGAGTTACTTACATTCTCTTTTCTGCAATGCGGAGATCCCATCATTTACTCTCAGAATCACTTCACAATTCATGATCTACTGCACGAGTTGGCAGAGAGGGTTGCTGGAAGTGACTACTTTAGAATTGATGTGAATGGCTTTGACCCCCGAAGTGGTATTTCACCAGAGGTTTGCCATCTTTTCATTCAGACCTATGATACGGCGGACACGATCGGCAAAATTCCCGAACTGGAAAATCTACGTACTTTGATCATTGAGGAGGAGTTCCGTCGCGAAGAGCATACTTCTTTTGACGGCGTACTGTCACATGAATTGGTTGAGGAAAAGCTCTTCGATGGCATTTTCAGAAAGATGAGGAAACTGCGGGTGCTGACCGTAGGAATAAAATTGTACAGACAAAATCAAGGTTTATCGATCTCAGATTCTATTGGTCAGATGAAGCACCTACGTTTCCTTTGCTTTACTGGGATTTCGAAAGGAGCTTGGCTCCCATCCATCAAGCTGCTTTTCCCAAGCACATTTAACACGCTTTACCATATGCAGATCCTGCAATTTGGTTTTTGTTTCAAAGTTTCCTTCCCTGAAGATATAGCTAGCATTAACCTCATCCATTTGCGGATGCTCGGTCGAGACTTCGATTTCCCATATATTGGCAGGCTGACCTCACTCCGATGGATACCACATTTCCATGTAAGGAAGGAACAAGGGTACGAGTTAAAGCAGCTGAAGCACCTAAACAGCCTTCGAGGTGATCTGGAGATCCTTGGTCTTGAAAATGTCGGAAGCAAAGATGAAGCTCTTGAAGCCAACATAGCTGGCAAGAAGCGGCTCACAGGATTGTTTTTGAACTTTAAAAACTCCTGCAATCCAGACGTGGAAGCAGATGTACTTGAGGGCCTTTTACCTCGCAAGGATCTTGAAAAACTCGTGCTTCGTCACTACAGAGGCCCATGGTATCCAGACGCCCCAAAGAACCTGGGTGAACTTTTCCTCTTCAGATGCAGCCGATTGGTATATATTCCTGAAGGTAGCGAGCTCTTCGCTGGGTTGCGTTCGCTAGGAATTAGTCAGTGCACCTGGGACGCCTTGCCTGATCATATGGAGCGCCTCACATCGCTCAAGGATTTGAGAATCATTTCTTGCGATGAGATGGAGCTCCTTCCGGCGCTGCCCCAGTCTCTTGAGAACATCCGCATCAAAGGGCCCAACATGCTCTCGGAATCGTTTCAAGATGAGGCACATGTAAATCGGCAAAGAATCGAGCACGTCCCTTGCAAAAAAATTAATCCGCCCATAACCAATTATGGGATAAAGTACGAGGGGTGGTAACTGGTAATTAGTGCCATATCGCTGCCGTCCTTTCCCACTCCATTCATAACAAGTTACAAGTACTGACAAGGTAAGACATCTCGGGATTGTTGTTGAGCCAGCAGTAAGGTGGTTCGATTGGTCATTGGATCCAATATCGCTGCGGGGGAGCGGAAATACGCGTTTCTTCTTCTTCTTCTTTTTTTTTTTTTTTGCCTACTTATCACTGTGTGTACGTTAAGCACTTGAAATAACTCCCTTTGTATATATTGGGATCCGTGAGCAGGGATAGTCCTGCTGTACTTACGTGTGTTGCGAATTATGAATCAGACTGAATGATCTTATTTACCCTCTACATATATACTGCATGTGTTATTCGTTGATTGTGTGCATTGTCTCGACCTGGTGGCTGGTGCTGCTTGGCATGGTCATGCATGGCGTAGAAAGTTAATTGAATTCCACGATTTCGTTCCAGGTAACCTGGAAAAACAGCCTGGAAAATTTTCGAAAGTTTTGTTCCTTTGTTTGGCCAACCTTGCTTGCATCTTTTTCTCTCTCTCTCTTTTGGAGGAAACTTGCATTTTTTTTTTTTTTTTGAGAACCATTTTTTTTTTCTGAAAGCAAACCACAAGCACGCACGATGGGGGGCCTACTTTGCATTCGGGGCGTCAAGGTCCATCACGACGGATCGCGGGCCGACTGGGACCTTTTTTTTTTTTTTTCTGAAAGCAAACCACAAGCACGCACGATGGGGGGCCTACTTTGCATTCGGGGCGTCAAGGTCCATCACGACGGATCGCGGGCCGACTGGGACCAAAGGCCCAACCCATCTGCACCCAGCGGCAAAGGCAAAAGAAACAGAGCACAGCCTGCGAAGTCGAAAGCCCCCAACTCGAGCCAACCCCAAGCAACGCTCCTGCGCCGCGACGAGATGGCCGACGACACCAGCGCCACCGCCGCCGGCGGCGGAGGGGATGCGGACCGCGTCGAGGGCGTCCGCGCCGAGGTGAGCGCTGAAGTTCCTTGCTGTGCTGGAATCCGTTCTATGTGCCGCGATTCCTTAGTGCCGCGACGGCCCCCCGTTTCGCGCCGCTTCGATCTGCCTATACGCAGTGAGTGCTTCGATAATCCTAGGGTCTCCCCGCGGTTCGTGGACGCGCCGCTGGGCTTGGGCGTGGGGTGGGAATCTGGCGGCGGTTCGATATAGTCGAGTGGTGCAGACGCCTGAGGCTAGAATTCGCTTTGGGATCTCAATTTTGATGCGCTCCGTGGGGTGCTGGTGTGTGGCCTCACTTGGATGCTCTCGCTTGCTATGGTAGTTCCCCTTTGTCAAATAGGTTGGTGTGAGTAAGCTGTGTTGTTTGATTGGCGCTTGGAAGGTTTCAAATCTGCTGTGTGGATGTGCTGTTTACCACCTCTAGTTGGGGAGCAGATGTGACGAGCTGAGGCAAAACTGTTTCTGTTTGGGTCTGGTTTAGATGGATAGAGTGACCTTGGTTCTGCTGTAGTGGTACCATGTGTTGTCGAGATTTGTGGGCGAGGGAGAGGTTTCAGTGGTGCTGTTAGCGAGCAGGCTTTGGTTAGTCCCATTTTATGGCTTGGAGTGTTCTGATCATATGATTCGTATGGTTGTGTTGACATTGTGTTTCACCTGTAATCTTTATCATGCCAAAGGTATGTGAATTAACAATTAAAGTCCTCGAGGGTGGAATGACAAATTGAATGATGAACTACATATTTGTTACCTATGTCTCCTTAACCGTACATGTCCGCACTTGATGCAAATGCAAGGAACCTGATGGTTCCCGGTAACTCATGTGCGTCAAGAATCTGACCACAGGCCTATCCTCTTTCCATTGCTCATAATGCAGATTTTCTAGTATTCTATCGCATTTTTTTTCAGAGATTTATTCTTTGTCATTGATAACAAGCTGCCTTTTCATTTTAGCTTATCTTGTTTTTGTGTCAATAAGTTCAACTTAACGTTTTACTGTGCTCTTGTCTCTAGGGCGACACACATTCGCTTGATGGGTTGGCAAAATCCAAGGACAGAGACAGAGATAGAGAAAAAGACAAGGACAGGGATCGTCGCAGGGACCGTGACAGAGACCGTGGAAGAGACAGGGATCGGGATAGGGACAGGGATCGGGACCGGGACAGGGACAGTGATCGCCACAGTAGGCATCACCGTGAAAGAAAGGAAAACAGAGACCGTCCTGATGACCATGATCGTCACAGAAGCCGCGATTCTGAAAGGTATATCACTTTATATGCACCTTGCTTTTCATCAAGAAAAGTATTGTGACCACTTTGGTTCTTTTGAACACGTCAGAAGTTATGCAACCATGTTCTGGACATGTCATATTGTTAGTCAGACTGACGTGTATTTTGCTGATCCTGTGTCTAGAATTTTGATATCTAACTCATGAAACAACCAGGATAAGAGACCGTGAAAGAGATGGGCATCGGAGGCATCGCTCACGATCTCGTTCAAGGGATAGGGATAGCAGATCCAGTTCTCATTCCCGTTCAAGAAGGTAAGAAAGTAAAGGTTCTGATTAATCAGTTATTAATGTTTTGTTCAGACAATGCACATAGTACTTTTCCCCTGATGATCTGTGCCATCTTGAAGTTGCTCATCCTAATGAGAGTAGCTATGCAGGAAAACCAAATCAGTATCTATTTTTCGATGTTTATTAATCTGGAATTTTCCGTTCTTTCTTTGAAAGCTAGTTATATGAGCCGGGTACAATGCATATTGAACAACTGTAGTTAATTGCTTTTTAATTGAAAAATAGCAGGTTTCTCTGTGTTAATTATCTTAGCTCATGTGGTATCCAGTTTCTTTAATGACTCAATTTCTCAGTAGTCACTGATACTCTTAGTATTGTAACAGCAAGCGCGTTAGTGGGTTCGATGCTCCACCAGTGCAACCTTTGGCTTCTCCATTCACAGTTGTTCCAACCCCAAGTACGCTCTCATCGACTCAGTTAATTTTATGTGTTCATGTCATTGCACTTTTGCTTGGTTATGTAGTTGGGACTTGCAAATAATCCATTTTTACCTCAATGCTGTACTATTACTTTGATAATTGGATGTGACATATTCTAAACATACTATTGCTACCACACTGCTGTACTATTCCTAACATACCACCAGTTTTTGGACATAGCATTATCTAATAACATTTGGTACCAACAAGCTTTGCAATTTTTTTATAGAGCATCTACAAAGCTGTACTATTTCTAGCATACCACAAGTGGAATGCTGAGGCTTAGCATAACAATTGGTACACAAAGCTTTGCAACTTTTTATAGAGCATCTAGATAGAGTGCTTCAAGGTGCCATATCTCCAAACACATTAACATGAATCGGTAGCATCATATGAGGTGCTTGGAGAGACGCGTTGGCTAAAGGATAGAGCTATATAGGAGGCCTACATGTGAACTGTTAATATGTGATAATGTCGACACTAATTTTATGCTCCTTTTATGATTTCTTGGTAACTGAGAACTGAGGAAAACTCTTTTGCTTTTGTTCTTTTGTTGTTTGTCTGTTTTGTGGATGTGTATGGTAAGAAGGCTCGTGTCTGGTAAGAAGCCAAACTTGGGTCAGTTGCCCTACTGCTGCCGGTGGAATGAACTGCCTACTGTTACTTTAACGTACAAGGAGGGAATCAGTGCTCTGGCTTGATATCGTCTTATTCGTCTTCGACTAGCGAGTACCACAACTGCTTGCTTCATGATTATTCATTTGTCCAAGTTATTTCATTCCGAATGGAATGCTGTACAGCTAGATATTGATATATTATACATCCAGAACGATGATTTTATGGGCTATAATTTTGTATGCTAGTTGGTTATGTCTCCCACTAGAAATTTATCGAGTTATTGCAGGCCAGATGCCGGGCTCTTCTATGCCTAACTTATTTCCAAACATGCTCCCGCTCGGTGTTGGACAGGTGATTGTACAGTTTTTTTAAATGCGTTGAACATTTGAAAGAACACTTCATAATATGTATTCTGACCTGCATTTTTACCGGCTTGTAACCAATTTTATTTGTTTGAATCAGTATAATCCACTTGTCCTCCAGCCACAAGCAATGACTCAACAGGTATGAGGTCTTTTCTTTTTTGATAATGTTCTCGAGGTGTAAACATTTAACAAACAATGTGTCAAACATCGTTTCCTGCCAGGCTACGCGTCATGCTCGTCGTGTTTATGTTGGTGGCCTTCCTCCGAATGCTAATGAACAGGTCACTATACTTGAATCGGTTATCTTTCCATTGTGCAGTTCCCATCAAATGCAATGCCAAAAGCGCGTGCATGCCTGCTGCGTTGCATTTACACATGCATATAATTTACTAATGTTGGTTTTATTGGTTTTCATTTGGCAGACAGTTGCATTATACTTTAATCAAGTCATGGCTGCTATTGGAGGAAACACTGCTGGTCCAGGTGATGCTGTTCTTAATGTCTACATAAACCATGACAAGAAATTTGCTTTCGTGGAAATGCGATCTGTGGAGGAAGCAAGCAATGCAATGGCCCTGGATGGCATTATGTTTGAAGGGGCACCAGTGAAGGTTAGAAGACCAACAGACTATAACCCATCTCTGGCAGCTGCACTGGGCCCAAGCCAACCAAGCCCCAATCTGAATCTTGCTGCAGTTGGACTAACACCAGGTGGTGGAGGGTTAGAAGGTCCAGACCGTATTTTTGTTGGTGGCCTTCCCTATTACTTCACAGAAGCACAAGTTCGGGAGTTGCTTGAATCCTTCGGACCTCTTAGAGGGTTTGATCTTGTGAAGGATAGGGAAACTGGTAACTCAAAAGGCTATGCATTCTGTGTTTACCAAGACATCAATGTCACTGACATTGCCTGTGCTGCTCTAAATGGTATTAAGATGGGAGACAAAACCCTTACTGTCAGACGAGCAAACCAGGGGGCATCTCAGCCAAGACCAGAGCAGGAAAGTATCCTGTTGCAGGCACAGCAGCAAGTGCAATTACAGGTACGGACTAACTATTAAATTGCCATCCATGACTATTAGTTATTCTCTTATGCCAACTAGGTTGTACTTGTCTAGTTGCTCATGATGTTCTGATCCTGTGATATGCTCATTGTGAACAGAAACTTGTGTATCAAGTTGGGTCATTCCCTACAAAGGTTGTTTGCCTGACTCAGGTGGTAAGCGCAGATGAATTAAAAGATGATGAAGAGTATGAGGACATTATGGAAGACATGAGGCTAGAAGCAGGCAAATATGGTATGTCAACTTCTCATTTCTTGTACATCCCCTTTTTTTCGGCTCTGCATCCGATGAATTAAGACCTCATTTCTGTCTGTCTTCTGCTTACCTTTACCACACCCCTCAATGTGCATTTCAGACCCCGATATCCTTATTTCTGTTAGTTGATTCTCCTAGGCGTCCCTGTTAAATTTAGTCAGTAATCCCAAATAACTCTTGCCTCAGGTACTTTGGTAAAAGTTATCATCCCACGTCCTGACCCCAGTGGACAGCCGGTCGCAGGAGTTGGAAAGGTGAGCCTTACTTTGAGGTTCAAACTTTGCAGAACATTTTTGTTGTATTGATTTCCTTTTTTCTGATGCATGGGCTTTCTGTTGCAGGTATTTTTGGAATACGCAGATATTGACGGTGCCGCGAAAGCAAAGACGGCGATGCATGGAAGGAAATTTGGTGGGAACCCAGTGGTTGCGGTCTGCTATCCCGAGGACAAGTTCGCTAATGAAGAATATGATGCATAAATATTGTCTCTCGCTGTCTATGCCGCTATACCAGTAGGGCTTTTTGCAACATTTTGTCAACAAAATGGAGATTTCTCATTTAAGCTGAACCCGTCTTGTAGCCCCAGATTTGCGCAGATACAACTGTATGATTATTGATTGCGTGAAAGTGTGCTCAATGCATCTTTGTGAGCTTGGCTCTTCGCATGTTCTCTTTCTGGTTTCGTAATCTTTGTTTGCTTTGAATTTTATCTGTCATGGTTTGATGTGGGTATCTGAGGGCAACATCTTATGAAATTTATGTGACACAGCTTGATAACTTGATTCTGAACCAAAGATAGGCTTAATTGAAGAATTAACACGTATGACTGCCCAAACACGTCTAGGCGTAGGAGCAGAATAAGCACAACAGGAGTGCACAGGGGCGGCGCATGTGCAAACGGGGCACCAACGAGTAGTACCTTCTGTGCTCTCGACGGCGACGCCGCCCTTCCATGCTTGATGGCATGCCATGGTTAGGTCCATATGTTTGGTATGTGACAACTGACAAATCCCATGCGATTCTCTCTTGTTCTTCAATTCAATCTCGTATTGCGGCGGGTTCTAGAGTGCGAGCGTTTGTTGAGTCCATCTCGGTTCCTTCAGAATCGATCCTTCCCTAAGGACAACTCGGGTTTGGTGTAGTGCAGGATCTATAAATGCGCCCATTGCAGGGTGTTTCCGAGCACGTGGAAGCACAATCCGTCAAATTGAGGGAGGATTTGGACAAGGGTAAGAGACGAGAGAGGAAACCGACTAGAAGAGACATGGCAAGCTCCCGGAGGCCCGTCTCGGACGCGGAGCTGCAGAAGGCTGAGGAAGATTTGAAAGAACTCATCGCCCGAAACCCAATCCCCGACGAGTTCAAGTTTCCCCCGTTCGATGACATGAAAAAGGAGGAGAAGAAAGAAGCTAAAAAGAAGAAGCTGTACAGGCTTGCGCCGTGATAGACGATACAAATACTTGACGTATCGATCGAATCAATAGCTGTGTACATATATAGGCCAGGGGCCTCGGTGCCTTCCGTATCTATCCTAGTCGGTTCATAGAACAACACCGAGAGGAGATTAGGAAGGACACGACACGCTAGACGAATACCGTATCTGAACTAGACACGACGGACTAACCAAACCGAGTACAATTTTCTAACACCCTCCCGCAGTTTGAGCATCGCTAGCCACAAGGAAGAACGTTCAAACTGGATCGAAAGTCGTTGAAGATTGTAGACGGTAATCCCTTGGTGAAGATATCAGCATACTGCAGCGAAGTAGGTACATGCATCACCCTGACATCGCCAGCAGCCACCTTCTCACGAACAAAGTGAAGATCAATCTCGATGTGTTTAGTGCGTTGATGTTGCACTGGATTCGTCGAGAGATACACTGCACTTATATTGTCGCAGTAGACGATAGTAGCGCGCTGAATGGGAATACGCAACTCCAGAAGCAACTGACGAAGCCAAGTAGTCTCAGCAACAGCATTGGCCACTGCACGATATTCTGCTTCAGCACTGGACCGAGAAACCGTGGGCTGCCGCTTCGACGACCAAGAAACCAAATTATCTCCAAGGAACACACCATATCCGGAGGTAGAGCGACGAGTGTCAGGGCACCCTGCCCAATCAGCATCGGAGTAGGCGACCAATGTAGAGAGAGTAGTACGACGAAGCTGGAGACCATAGTCCAAAGTACCGTGCAGGTAGCGAAGAATTCGTTTAACCAAAGCATAGTGGGGCTCCCGAGGATCATGCATGTGAAGACACACCTGCTGAACAGCATAAGAAATATCCGGCCTGGTGAAGGTAAGGTACTGCAATGCTCCAGCCAGACCTCGATAATGGGTTGGATCAGACACAGGAGGACCATCAGTAGCAGAAATCTTAGCAGAAGTATCAACTGGAGTGGTGCAAGGCTTGCAATCAGACATGCCTGCACGTTCAAGAACCTCTAAAATATACTGCCGCTGAGAGAGAAAAAATTCACCATCCTGTCGAGTGACTGAGAGACCCAAAAAATGATGTAATGGTCCAAGATCTTTCATGGAGAATTCCTTCTGCAGAGCTGTGATAACTTGGCGAAGAAGAGACTCCGAAGATGCTGTGAGCACAATGTCATCCACATATAAAAGCAAATATACTGTCTCGGTCCCGCGCCGATAAATGAATAGCGAGGTGTCGGATTTAGCACCCACAAAACCAAGAGACAGAATATGAGAAGCAAAACGACTGTACCAGGCACGAGGAGCTTGCTTCAAGCCATATAGCGACTTGTTGAGACGACATATGTAGTCAGGATGGGCACCATCAACAAACCCAGAAGGCTGCACACAATAAACAGTCTCATCAAGCGTACCATGTAAGAAGGCGTTCTTCACATCGAGCTGGTGAACAGGCCAGTCATTAGAGAGGGCAACTGTGAGAACTGTGCGAATGGTTGCGGGCTTGACGACTGGGCTGAAGGTCTCATCATAGTCGATTCCAGGACGCTGAGTGAATCCACGAAGAACCCATCGTGCCTTGTACCGATCCAAAGAACCATCAGGACGGAATTTGTGTCGATAAATCCATTTACCTGTAACAATATTGGCACCAACTGGACGAGGCACCAAGTCCCAAGTGTTATTTGCAAGCAGGGCGTCGTACTCTTCTGTCATAGCTGCTCGCCAATTCGGATCAGCCAATGCTCCTCGGTAGGACTTCGGTACCGGGGACAGAACCGCAGCATGCAAATCAAACAGATCTTTAGGCTGTCTGAAACCTCGTTTGCCACGCGTGAGCATCACATGATCGTTGGCTTGGGGAGGCACGACCACCGCGTTGACAGGCGGCGGCAGATCCTCAGGCGCAGGAACTCCAGGCGCTAGGTACCGAGGGGCCCGCAGTGGAGACGGGGGCGCAGAACGTGGCCTGTGATCACCCGATCCAGGGGACACGGCGGGTCCCACAGGTGCACCATCCGGTCTAGCAGAGCCTGCAGCACCCGGAGATGCGGCAGCAGGGGACAGGGCGGGCCCACGAGACCGCATGGCAGCAGAGTGCGCGGGATGCATGGGAGACAGCCGGGGCCCGCCAACACATCGTGAAGGCATCTGCTGTGGCACAGGCTCGACCGGTGTGACACCACTAGCAACAACCTGCGGCAGGACAGCAGGGGCAGTGGTGTGTGACCGACTCAAGCGAGGACTGGCACCAGAGGCTTGTGGTCCCGTACTGGCAGCAGCCTGCTGTTGTGGAACAGCAGGGGCAGTAGGGGCTTCCATCGATGCAGGAGGACAGGTACCTGAAATACAAGGAACACCAGCAGGAGTAATACACATATCATCAAACTCCGAGAGAAAGTCAAAGTCGGATGAAGGATGTGACGAAACGTCAGAGAAAGGAAATGAGGTTTCGTCGAAAGTGACATGACGAGAGATGATAATTCTGTTGGTGGAAAGATCAAGACACCGGTACCCTTTGTGATTGGAAGGGTAACCGAGGAAGACACAAGAGACAGAACGGGGAGCCAATTTATGAGCTGCGGTCGCGGAAAGGTTAGGATAGCATCGACAACCAAAAACGCGAAGATGATCATAAGAAGGCTGTTGTCCATAGAGCGCAGAGAACGGTGTACCGGCGGCTAGAGTCTTAGTGGGGTGCCTATTAAGGAGATATGTGGCTGTGTGAAGCGCTTCAACCCAATAAGAAGGCGGCATACTAGCTTGGAAGAGGAGGGAGCGCATGATGTCGTTGGTGGTGCGAATAATGCGCTCGGCCTTGCCGTTCTGTGGCGATGTATATGGACAAGACATACGCAATGTGATGCCCCGATTGAGGAAGAACGTGCGGGCGGCAGAGTTGTCAAACTCGCGGCCATTGTCGCACTGAATCGTCTTAACAGGGGTGCCAAACTGAGTAGAGACAAAAGTAAAAAATTGGGATAGAGTGGTAAAAGTGTCAGATTTTAGTCGCAAAGGAAACGTCCATAGAAAATGAGAACAATCATCAAGAATAACTAGATAATATTTGTAACCTGAGATGCTAACGATAGGAGAGGTCCAAAGGTCACAATGTATTAAATCGAAATTCTTGGTTGCACGGGAATTAGAATGACTAAAAGGGAGGCGTACATGGCGACCAAGCTGACAAGCATGACACAAATGTTTAGACTCTATCTTATTACAAGAAATAGATGAAGAAGAAACTAAACGAGACATAGCCTCGTGACTAATGTGACCAAGACGTCGATGCCAGAGGGTGGTGGAGGTGGAACCGGCTGCAAGGGCTAGGGGCTGAAACACCGACGACAGTAGTGGGTAGAGCTGGCCAGAACTATTGCACCTGATGATCACGCTCCGGGTTTTGAGGTCCTTCACAGAAAAGCCGTATGGGTCAAATTCAACAGAACAATTATTCTCTATGGTGAATTGACGGACGGAAATAAGATTTTTAAGTAAATGAGGCGAAACAAGGACATTATTTAAGTGAAGGAAACCCTGAGCGGTGGGAAAAGATGCAAAGCCAGTTCTAGTGACAGGTAAAAGGGAGCCATCACCGACAATAATATTAGAGGGAGTGGAATGAGAAGGGGGCTGAGAAGCACAAAGTGTACCGGAGTTTGAGGTCATGTGAGATTCAGCGCCAGTGTCCATGTACCAGATATCCGTCGGTGGGGGCTGCAGCGTCGTCGTGTTGAAAGCAGAAGCCAAAGCATTTTGATCCCAAGAGAGGCCACCAGGATAATGCACCCATCCTGGAGCGGGTGGGCCAGCAGCAGTTGGAGCAGTAGCCAGGGCACCAGGCGCAGGCCCAAAGCCATAGCCTGGAGGAGGCACTCCGGGTGGCAGGCCGTAAGGAAGCCCAGCGTGCGGCCCAGCCTGAAAGGCCTGTGGTGGCGCTGGTGGGCGTGTTGGCGTCGAGGCAGTGGGCCGGGCAGAGGAGTCGACCTGTGGGCGGGGTGGAGCAGAACCGGGCCACACCTGGAAGACCCCAGTCCATGGATTGTAGTGAGGCCACCCGTAAGGCCCAGTGGGGGGCTGAGAGAATGGCCCAGCCGGCGTCATCGCGTGATGTCCTGGCGCTGAAGGCGGCGGTGCAGCGCCGCCGCGTTTGCTGCGGCGAGTGCGGTTTCTGGAGCCGCTAGAGGCAGGTTGCTGTTGGCCAGGCTGGGTGTGCTGCTGCTGCGGCGAAGTCGACGAGCGCGAGGTGGAGGCAACCAAAGCTTGGGACGGAGCCGTGCGCTTGGTGTTCATGTTGAATTCTTCGAGTTCAAGGTCGGCGCGGACGTCGGCGAACGATGGAAGAGGCTTCTGCCGTCCGATCAACGCGGCCATATACGAGAACTTGTCGTTGAGGCCGCGGAGAGTTGTGAGCACGAGTGTACGATCGCGAACGGGCTCGCCAAGGTCTGCAAGTTGAGCGGCCATGTTCTGGAGTCGCCGGCAGTAGTCGGGGATTGTCAGGTCGCGTTGGACGAAGTTGTGGAACACGGCGTCGAGGTGAAGTGCACGCGTCTCCTTGTGACCAATGAATTGCTGCTCCAAGCCCAGCCAGACGGTGCGCGCCGTGGGAGGGCCGTCGTCGCGGATCATGACGAGCTCGACGAGCTCCGGGGTGATGGTGCCGTAGAGCCACGACAGCACCACGGCGTCCATGCGCTTCCAGGCGGCGTCGGTGGAGAGGTCATCATCGGAGAGAACGTGATCCGCGAGGGCATAGCGCTCGAGCGAATTGATGAAGAGGCCGCGCCATCGGTTGTAGAGCGGCGAGGTGAGATCGAGGACGACCGGCACCAAGCTTTTGATGTTCAAGACCGCCATGGCTTGGGCGTGAAGCATGACAATGGAGGCGGCGGCCTGCGCGGCGACGACCATGGCACGGCCTTCCTCTTGACGGCGCTCAGCTTCGCGGCGAGCGGCCTCCTGGCGCTCTTCCTCGAGGCGAGCGGCCTCCTGGCGCTCAGCGACGAGGCGGGCGGCCTCCTGCAGCTCCTCATCAGAGAGGGCGGCGACGCGGCGGACGAGAGCTTCGCGAGCAGCAGCGGCGCGCTCGGCGTCAGTTTCGCCAGCCATGTGAAGAGCTTAGTAGCGATGTCGAGGCGTGTTCGACGGCGTCCGGACGAGGACAGCGACGTCGAGACGTGAATCGGCGGCACGACTAGAGCTTGCGGAAGCGGAAACGGGTCGAGAGATCGAACCCTCTTGATACCATGATAGACGATACAAATACTTGACGTATCGATCGAATCAATAGCTGTGTACATATATAGGCCAGGGGCCTCGGTGCCTTCCGTATCTATCCTAGTCGGTTCATAGAACAACACCGAGAGGAGATTAGGAAGGACACGACACGCTAGACGAATACCGTATCTGAACTAGACACGACGGACTAACCAAACCGAGTACAATTTTCTAACACGCCGGATGAGGTGCAGATGCTGCTCAACTACCAGTGCGAGGAGCCCCCGGCCGGAGTGCAAAGCCATCAACAAACTAGCGGAGGAGGATCCTGAGAAGTACGGGGACACGAAGATAGCGGCCTCCATTCTACAACTCATCATAAGGCGTTGCCAGGATAACATTCGCGCGGCGCAGGAGAAGATGAGGTACGAGCTCCGGACCCAAGGGTACGTCACCTTTGAGGCCAGTGACGATGAGGCCGAGGATGAAGAAGAGGCTGCAGAACCACCTCAGCGGGGTGATCGAGGTGGCAGAGGACGAAGGAGGCACCGCCCTGGAGTCACCAAGCGTGCCGGAGGAGAGATCAGGAAGCTAAACTAATCTATGCTTATAAGCGTTTGGGACATTGGCTTGAATAGTTATGATCAAAGGCCTGTCATGTTTGGCAGAAGCTACTCAGCCACATGCCCTCACACCGGTGGTAGTCCGGTAGCAGTTTCTTCACGGCTATCTTAGGACGAATGGGCTTTAGGCTCTGTTTGGATTTCCTGGTTTTCAAAAACCGTAGTATTAATAAACTATGGTTTAAAAACTAGAGCCCACATGTAACTATAAATTTGTTATCCATACTACGTTGTTATGAGAAGTCGTTATGGTCTTGTGAAATTTGTTATCTTATCACCGGTCAATTCTTGGCAACAAACAAGAATGGTACCACTCCATCTAGTTGTACGTATGATTATCCTTTTTTTTTTTTGCTTAATTTATCTGCTGCCTTCAAGTGGTGAGCGTCCCACCCATCACTGGTGTTGAAGGAGGTTGTACACTCACACCGGAGTTGGAGGTTGTACACTCACACCGGAGTTGAAGGAGGTTGCTGTGGCGCCAAAAATTCAGGTGCTGGATGCTATGAGGGAAACACACCAGTTTCCTTTAGGATTCCCCAAATGAAATATTGTTGCTCGCATAATTTTTCATGATTGCTCTCAGACGAGTTTGATTACAACAAGAGTTAACAATTGAATCTTTGAGGACACTATTAGAAAACGTGGGCAAATTGTTCTTTGAGAGGACAGGTGCCATGAGCTGGCTGGTCTCTCACCTATAAAAACAGGTGAAGGAAGTACGTCATTGACGGTCAAAGATGGGAGGTGGCTTAGCGAGCTAGCCGAACAGCGCACATTGTCTTCAAGATGAACCAGTGTACCATTTGTTCTTCTTACTCTCGATATCTACTTGACAACACATGACAGATGATGAACCGGTGCGCCGCACCATACGGTGGGAGGCTTTAGTTTAATCTAGGTCTATCGACACAAACTTGTGGTTCCACACGCACATGAAAAATCAACCATACCTAACATTAGTGTGGGGCCGTGGGCGCGGTACCACAAAACAGAACTTGCATTGCTTGAATGATGGAGATGATTTGTCCCCAGAGCTTAATGCAGATCACGACCGGACTGGAGGTTTAGTGTCTGGTGTTTGTTCTCAGGTCTATCGTATCTTGTACAAATGAGTACCACTACAGGAAATCTGGAGTTTGCCGAGTGCCAGCAAAGCAGCTTTTACACTCGGCAAAGGAAATCTGGAGTTTGCCGAGTGCCAGCAAAGCAGCTTTTACACTCGGCAAAGAGTTTGCCGAGTGTTGCACTCGGCAAACACCGGACGGCAAACAGCTCTCGGCAAAGCTGGGTTTGCCGAGTGCTTTTTGTCGGGCACTCGGCAAAGATTTTGCCGAGTGTCAAAAAGGCACTCGGCAAAATAAAGTAACGAGATGGGAGGAAAATACGTAGTACCTTTCGTCCCAATTAATGCGCTTCCGCTTGGTTTCCTCAAAGAAGCTAGTACGGTACACACAGCTGTAACCTCTTGTGAGGCCAAACCGGGATTTTCTTATTTTCTCATTATCAAAAAAAAAAAAGCTAGTACGGTACCCGTGCATCATCCTAAAGCGTTTGGAACAAATTGCCAACGTTTCCTCTTCGAGGAATTTGTCATTGTTGTCGAAAGAGCAAGAGTAGAGCGTATGTGCAACAGCTCAAACAATGGATATAAACATGGTCATAGTCTGAGGGCTTCGCCACTCCTTTTTTGGCTTCTTTTTATTTATATACTCAACTTTTCATTCATAATAAAAAATATTCTAGGGAATTTACACCACCACTTTTCCTTTATTATATAACAACTAGGATCTGGTGATTATGTCCAAGAATATTGCGTGCACAACTTTGTAACTATCGCTAGCACCCGGACGATCAATTATGTCCAAGAATATTGCGTGCCCAACTTTGTAACTATATAGGAATACTATATAAACACACAAATGAAGGGCACATTATGAGCACTTTAGGAAGAAGGCAGTTGAACTGAGAGCAATTAAGCAATGACAGGTAAAGAAGACGTGAAGCTTCTTGGCTCACCGGTGAGCCCGTTCGCCATACGGGCACGCATGGCACTGAACATGAAGGGCCTGAGCTACGATTACGTCGAGCAGGACCTCTTCAACAAGAGTCAGCTCCTCCGCAGCTCCAACCCGGTGTACAGGAAGGTGCCTGTGCTTATTCACAACGGCAGACGCATATGTGAGTCGCTCATCATCGTTGAGTATGTCGACGATGCATTTGTCACTGCCGCTCCACCTATACTTCCGGCTGATCCATACGACCGTGCCATTGCTAGGTTCTGGGCAGCCTACATTGACCACAAGGTATACCAAACTTTACCTTTATATACACACGTACACTATCTAATTGTTATGGGTATCCCTATATGTCGGCTTCACATTATTAATATTATAGAAGGTACTACTTTTCAGACATAAATAAAGTAAGTAGTATAGTTTTGGATTTCCAATCCACATGTCTAAACTTTTACCAACGAAGTGAGTAACATTTTGATTGATTGAGATCTCGAAAATTGTCTAGTTAGAGTTCATTTTATAGTAGTATCACAATATACCACTTTGCTAAATTTTCATGTTTTATGCATGAATGTAACTAGTGATCAAAGAACATGTTAGTGGCCATGTCAATATCCTACCGGCACATATTTGTGGTCAAAGTGAGTAAAAGGGCTTCAAAGAGTAAAAAATAATAATAGAAAACCTAGAAAATAGTATCGTTTCCATGAATTATATATAAATTAGTGTCACACCTGTAATTATACAGTTAATTTTGAAACGGAGGTTGTATTAATTTTGCAGATGTTAGCTGACTGGCTGGGCATTATGAAGGTGGCCACATTGGACGCAAGACTGGAGATGGTTAAACAATTGTTTGCAAAGATGAAGCACATGGAGGATGTTTTGACCAAGTGGTCCAATGGGAAAGGCTTCTTTGGAGGCGACTCCATGGGGTACCTTGACCTCACACTTGGATCATTCCTATTTTGGTTCAAGACAATACACAAGATGTTTGGTGTGGATATCATCAATGTAGACAACACTCCGTCATTGGCCATGTGGGCGAGACGATTCATGGAGACCACAACAGCAAAGAAGGTGGCTCCGGACGAGAATAGGATGGTGGAGCACATCAGGAAAGTTTATAGGGCTGCTGCTTCCTCTGACCTCTAAGTTTGCTAGCTAGGTCAAGGACACGGAGCTACTGTTTGAGTTATGTAATGGGAATGCCGTTAGATTAGCGTGTCAGAATAAATCATGAGATGAGCCCTCGAGCTGTTAGATTAGTGTGTCGGATAAAGTTTATTGGCTAGCATAAAATTTTATTTGTTTTTATTTTATGTTTAGCAGTGTTTTTCAACCAGGAATACACTAGAGATCCATGAAACACCAGAAACACATTGACACAAATAAAACTTGTATGTTTATACTGTTATTACATTTTGATGAATGTTATTAGCGGTCTTCATCAAAGACAGATAATAATAGACATTGCCAATGCTTTATAAGCTTACTCCCTCCAATGTCAAAATTCTTGTCGTTTTGAGGTTGTCCCAACTCAAATTTTTTGAACTTTGACTACAATTTTTTTATGCATTAAGTTTAGAAATATGAAAATGATACGAGTATATTCATATTGAAACATGATTTCATAAAACTACACTTTAGCTTTATTTTAAAAATATTTTATTACAAAAAATGTTAGTCAAAATTGTGTTTTGAAGATCGTGTCAATGTCTTAAACGACAAGAATTTTGACGCTGGAGGAGTACAAGCAGAGCACGTCATCTTTGATATGCATGTTGACCAAAATTTACCACACACGCATAGACACATGTACAGGCAGTAGCAGTGCACCCGTTGGCTTCTGCCTCTGTTCCTGTATCGGTAGAAAAAGCAGAGGAATTTAAGAAGAAACTGGTCTTAATCAAAGACAGATAATATTGGACTACAAGTACATCTTTGATACGTATGCTGACCAAAACATACCGTACGGATACACGCATGTACAGGCAGTACCAATGCAACCCGTTGGCTCCTCTGTTTTTTTGAAGGTCACTCCTTCCTCTGTTCCAAACGGGAACAATTCAACTTCCTTACCCTGATCGGATTCAATACCTCTGGTTGTTTTGGAGCTGCTGTTTGAGTTATGTAATGGGAGTGCTGTTAGATTAGTGTGTGAAAATAAATCATGGCATCAGCTCTCTAGCTGCTTGATTAGTGTGTTGGATAAAGTTTTTTGGTTAGCATAGAGTTTTTTTTTTATGTTTATAGCAGTTTTTTTTCAACCAGGAAACACGATCCATGAAACACCAGAAACACATTGACACAAATAAAACGTGTATGCTTATATTATGCCGTTATTACATTTTGATGAGTGATATTAACGGTCTTCATCAAAGACAGGTAACAATAGACATACGCTTGTACGGACCAGTGCACCCTGTTGGCTCCTTTCTCTGCATCATGTTCTCCAAAACGTGAACAATTCAATTTCCTTACCCTGATCGGATTCTACACATATCTTTGGTTTCGAAAGAACAAAGTTTTTATTTTGGACGGTCGATGTCCAGGAAAGGACCATACTGATTGATGACGGACGTGTGGGCGTCGCTGCCGACGGACCTCCTCGTCGAGATCTTCCGCCGGCTTGACGCCGCCAGCGACGTCGTCCGCGGCGCCTGCGCGTGCAAGCCATGGCGGCGCGCTATCATCGACAACGCCTCGATCCTCCGTCCTCGCCCAGACCGCTTCGTCCCCGACTTTCTCGTCGGCTTCTTCCACAACACCGGAGGAAGAAAGGGCGTGCGGCTGCGGCGCGTGCGGGGCGGCGAGGACGAGGACGACGGCGGCCATGACGACGACGAGAAACTCAGCGCCTTCATACCACCCGCCTATGCCGGCGGCGTGGACCTGTCGTCGTCCTACGGCGCCGTGCTGTCGTCGCGCGACGGGTTCCTCCTCCTCTCGCGCACCAGAGGCAGCATCATCTCGGACGACGCGGAGGTGGCGGCGGCGGAGGCAGAGCTGTGCCTGTGCAACCCCATCACCGGAGCCTGCACGTTCCTCACCGCCGCCGCGTTCGCCGCGGACACCTACGTCCTCGTCACCGCCTACGATCTCGACGACGTTCTGATAGTCGCTGCGGAGAGGGAGCACGACGGCGTCGACGCGATCACCGTTCGCTACCAGGTCTTCTCCTCCCACGCCTCCGGGTGGGGCCCGGTCAAGCTCTGCTCATCCTCCCCGGAGCCGAAGAAGAAGAACAAGAAGAAGAAGAAGAAGAAGAAGAAGAAGCGTGTCAGAATCAGAGAAATCAACATGCGGCCGGGCGCCGAGGTCGTCAGCCGCGGCGGCGCAATCCACTGGCTCGGCGCTTCGTCCTCGTCGGCCGCCAACGCCGCCGACACGACGCCGCGTGCGTGCACGCTGTCCCTGGACGTGCGCGCCGGGCGAGCGTGGACGACGGCGGCGCCGGAGACGGAGTACGAGCACCGCCGCCAATGCGTCCTGGCGACGACGAGGGACGGCGAGCCCTCCATCGTCAACATCCGCACCGTCTCCCAGAGCCTTGAGCAGATACAGGTGTGGGTGCTGACGACAGCCGCCGGCACGGATGATGATGGTCGGTGGTGGGAGCTGCGGCGGAGGTTGGATCTCGTGCGGGAGTGGTGGGACGACCCGATTTGGCTGGACAAGACGTTCTGCCAACGGAGCGGCTTCGTCGTCGTTCGGTTCATCGAGGTGCAAGAGGGTGGTCCGTTCTTCGAAACAAAGGAGGAGGAGGAGGAGTCGACGCGGGCGATGCTCGTCGACGTCGAGACCGGCTCCTCCAGGTACCTGATTACGTACCCCAAGGGCGCCTGCCGTCCCTACGAGATGGACTGGTCCACGTACTTGTCAATCATGAAGAGCTTCTAGTAATAACAAGGTTCCGATCGAGGAGGCGTTTTTCGTTGATTAGTAGCCAGCATCATCTTGCATTGTTTTTTTTTTTTTTGGAAGCAACAGCATCGTGCATTGTTAGAACATTAATTGTGTTGATGATGATTGAGAGACTGCGAAAGCTCTTGCAATATCCGGCAGCTCCTTTTTCACTTTCATATAAGATAGGCTTTGTCTTTGTTTGCTAGACGTACAGATTAGCAGGATGCTGAAAAGTGTTTTTAATTCGGCCAATTCACAAGTGTATAAAGTAGTACTATGCATCCTTCCGGCCTAGCAACATGGCTGTGGCTACTGAAACATTTCTCCGTGAAAAAAAAAAAAACGTTTGTTCCCTTTGTTCAGTGTTGATACAAAGAGTTCATTTCAGACACTCCTATATAGGCCACGTTTATGATAATGATAAAAAAATACACAGTAATTTGGAAATTCTTGTTGGCTGTGTCATGAAACCAGATCAAAATACGCCCCTGTTTTAGGGACAGGTCAATCAGAAGTGCGTCACCCAAGACTGACAAGTCGCTGCAATTAGCACACCGACTTTTGAAAAACTAGATTTTTCTGATCATTGCCAACAAAAGTGACTAAGGAGATGTTTGGTTGGTGGGCACCGTTAGTCACTGAAAGCTTTGGTGGGGCCACAATTTGTGGCGTCAAATTCAGGCGCCACACCTTTGGCAACAGGATAACTGAACTGCGAAAGCTGTGGCAGCCTCAGGTTTGCTCCAAACCAAGCACACACACCTTTTTGTCGCATGGCAGCCGGTGGCGAGAAATCGAACACCATCTAATTGTAAGAGTTTAAGTGGGAACGAATAGTCTCAGCTGCATTATGTTCTCCAAACCGGGACGTGAACAATCCAATTTCGTCCTTACCCTGATCGGATCGTACGCATTTGGTTGCTTGCCATAGAACAAAGTTTATTGCGTGTCGAGATCTCGTCATGATTAGCATAGATCGATGATGAACGCGTGGGCGTCGCTGCCGACGTACGGACCTCCTCGTCGAGATCTTCCGCCGGGTCGACGTCGTCCGTTGCGCCTGCGCGTGCAAGCCATCATCAGCAACGCCTCGATCCTCCGCTTCAATCCCAACCTCCTCCTCGGCTTCTTCCACGACGCCGGAGGAAAGGGCGTGCGGCTGCGGCGCGTGCCGGGTTCGTTATTCTAGTCCGCGCTCACGGCGGCGGCCGGTGGCGACGACGACGACGAGAAGCTCAGTTCATTCATAGCGCCGGCTGCTGCCGGCGGCGTGGACCTGTCCTCATGGCGCGGCAGCTCGGTGTCGTCGCGCGACGGATTCCTCCTCCTCCTGCGCGCGTCATGCCGGTGAGCAAGAGTGCAAGACGTAGGTGTGCGCCTCATGCAACGCCGCGCCGGGGAGCAGTTTGCAGGCACCGGCCGGTCATGGGTTTGTTGCACAGCCAGAGACTGTCCACGCCGAAGCCGCCGCCGAGCAGGAGAAACAACATCGGTTCACTGTAAGTGGCCGGTGCAAGTTTTTTTTTTCTCTACTAATTAATAAGTCTAAAAAGGGTCGTCAGCCATAATTTTCAGCCTGATTTTTCAGTTTTCAGACCACTACTGAATTCGTGTCGAATTTGTCAAATTTGAATCTAGTTCCATTCAAACTTAAAGTCATAGAGAAGCCGAGTTGAATCTAAACAAAAAGGGCTATGAGGTCTAGTGGTAAACCTACTCATTTGTATCGGGCCAACCAGGGTTTGAGTCCCTATCTCCAGGGTAAACCTACTTTTTTTGGTTCCGAGTAAAATGGGTGAGGCTAACATGGGCTGAGCCTACTTATGAAGTTGGGCAGGCCTTTTTTTTATCTTTTCATTATTTCCAGGGAAAATGGGTGAGGCTGACCTAGGCCGAGCCCATTTATGAAGTTGGGTAGGCCGAAATGGCTATGGATTTAACGGAGATTTTAGGTTATAGATTTTCTGATATTTAGATCCATTTAAATTGTTTTAAGATATTATTTTCAAAACCGTATTTATAATATAGAAGGAAACAAAACTAAATGTGTCCTAAGTTATTTATAATTGGCAGAATATTATTAATAAATTGATTTCTAGGAACACATCACAATTTAGATTTTGGAGGTTTCTGTCATAATAGTCATCCCTTGAGAAGGAACTTGCAGCATCGGGCCATGAAGATTGAGACAATTTGTCCTGTGTGTGCAAGATATGATGAAGATGGAGGCGATTTATTTTTCAAGTGCAAAATTGTCAGACACGCTTGGGCCCTTCTGAATTTGGAGGAAGATCGTAGAAACATGGCTGAGATGAGATCGGCAAAAGAAGTGACTGAATATATCCTTAAGGCCATTGAAAAAAAGAACCTAATGATCGTATTCACGCTCTGGTCTTGGTGGTCAGAAAGGAATA
This sequence comes from Eragrostis curvula, assembly GCA_007726485.1. Taxonomy (NCBI): domain Eukaryota; kingdom Viridiplantae; phylum Streptophyta; class Magnoliopsida; order Poales; family Poaceae; genus Eragrostis; species Eragrostis curvula. The sequence goes on along the minus strand of CM017440.1, from coordinate 2,461,224 downwards.
ATATCAGAGAAGGTGGAAGTCGCCGAACTGCAAGCATTATAACTCAATCAATTCAGGTGTATCAAGCTGAAATACTGAAGATTTTCAGTAAAGACAAGGAGCCAGCAACAGGCAGAAGAATTCAGAGATGGTCAAAACCTGAACCGGGGGAGTGTGTTAAAACTAAACTGTGATGCTTGTTTCTTGCCAGAGACAAAAGCTGGAGGCTGGGGCTTTATTATCCGTGACTGTGATGGTGATGTTGTGCACGCAGGCCGGGGCAGAGTTGATTCCCTTCTCGACGCCTTCCGGGCTGAGGTTATTGCTTGCTTACAGGGAGTGCAAATGGCAATCGACCTAGGTATTAGCTCAGTAGTTTCTACTAAGAAGGTTCCCTATGCAACCTTGACATGGTGTACTTAGCATGTCCCCAGATAAAGAAGTGGACCAACTGACAAAGTCAAAGCAGTGCAATCAAATTGGCCTGTCCCCCATGTGCCTTTCTTCCCAGTTCAAACCTCACCAGGGCCAGAGCCAGTTTAAACAATAAGGACACGAGGATTTCAAGCAACTGAAATCTTTCCACTCATTGACGTTCTTTTGTGTGTATGTCCAGTACTTACTATCTAGATCCAGATCCAGATCGCAGAAGAAATGAATCCAGACAGCTTGTTGTTCACCTTGCCATGTGAAAGGACGACTTTTCTTCAATATCTCCTTGTAATCTGGTGCAAGGTCAACTGCTTCCACTTTAAACGGCGATATATCACGGGCTATAGGTTCACCGATTAACGGATGGCCGGATTTTGAATAAAACTAAAGACCTTAGCACCATGGAAGTCTTTGCATCAATCACCCTGTTCGTCTCGCTGCAGCTGCGGCTGCGGCTGCAGAAAAATAACTGCGAACAGATGGTCTTGTAATACCACGATCCAAGTGGCTGGCTTTTAAACTGCTTTCAACGTCGTCTTAATCTCTGAAGAGGCAATGCAGCTACTGTGACAGCCCCGGCATCCAGAGAGGAGTCTGCAGGCTTTCTGATTTCGGCATGGAGGAAACCGCCTGCAGCAGAGAAGCTCACCTCAACTCGGCTAGGATCAGAAAAGCAGGAGCAAGGTACGCGGCTATTCACTGAAACTTTTTCCAGTGGAATTTATATTGTTTTCCTTCCTCTTTAGAGGCACCATGTCTAGCTCTATATCGTAAACTTTCCATTCACTGGTTATGACAACCGTATGAATTTATACTAATACTTGATCTTCTTATTTCTTGTACTTTACGCCAGATCTGAGGTTGTGTTTTGCTCGGTCTCAGATTCTGGTTGAAAGGGCGATACCCGATCTCGTTTCATATGTTTGTTCCACTCCCGTACGGTCCTGTAGGCGTTGTTCAGTAACAAGGGAAAATTCCAGCGACCTTGAATTAGGATCAATCTATTATATATATAATTGATTAAGAAAAGAAACCACCACGTTTGTTCTCAAGCCTAGAAATTCTCACGTTAATCCGAGAAAATAAAAAAAGAAAATTTCCCACCACTGTCATTGTAAAAAAATTTGTCACAAAACCCTTTATAAATATTTATAAAGAGTGAAATGCACCAGGAGTCCTTGAACTTGTCTCAGATTCTCATCTAGGTCCCGGTACTTTCAAATGTTGGTTTCTGGGTCCTCGAACTTGTCTCGAGTTCTCATCTAGGTCCCGATACTCTCAAATGTTGGTTTTTAAGTCCTTGAACTTGTCCCGGGTTCTCATACAGGTCTTCGAACTTGCTAATAAGTCTCATCTAGGTCCAAATCACCATTCAGATAGAAAAAAAACACATTTTCATATTTCAAAAATACAAAAAATTCTAAAATAACAATTTCAAAGAACACAATATATTTTGAAGAGTGAAATGCACCAGGAGTCCTTGAACTTGTCTCAGATTCTCATCTAGGTCCCGGTACTTTCAAATGTTGGTTTCTGGGTCCTCGAACTTGTCTCGAGTTCTCATCTAGGTCCCGATACTCTCAAATGTTGGTTTTTAAGTCCTTGAACTTGTCCCGGGTTCTCATACAGGTCTTCGAACTTGCTAATAAGTCTCATCTAGGTCCAAATCACCATTCAGATAGAAAAAAAAAACACATTTTCATATTTTAAAAATACAAAAAATTCTAAAATAACAATTTCAAAGAACACAATATATTTTGAATGTTGAAAATTTGTTTTATGTCTCTCATGGTGCCACGCATTTTTCATATTTGCAAGTCTCATCTAGGTCCAAATCACCATTCAGCTTAAAAAAAACACACATTTTCATATTTCAAAAATACAAAAATTTGCAGCAAATATGAAAAATGCGTGGCATCATGAGAGACATAAAACAAATTTTCAATATTCAAAAATATACTGTGTTCTTTGAAATTGTTATTTTACAAATTTTTGTATTTTTGAAATATGAAAATGTGTTTTTTCTATCTGAATGGTGATTTGGACCTAGATGAGACTTATTAGCAAGTTCGATGACCTATATGAGAACCCGGGACAAGTTCGAGGACTTAGAAACCAACATTTGAGAGTACCGGGACCTAGATGAGAACTCGAGACAAGTTCGAGGACCCAGAAACTAACATTTGAAAGTACCGGGACCTAGATGAGAATCCGAGACAAGTTCAAGGACCCCTGGTGCATTTCACTCATTTATAAAATAGCTAAATTCGGAATAATAAAAATAGCCAAAAGTACCCCTCGCACCTATTTCTAAATTACCCACCATGCTATTATGAGTCAAAAGTAGCTAAATTCGGAATATAAAAAATATACAGTCAAAACATATTTCAAATTTATGGTTTGGCAGGATTACAAACTGACAAAGATCAATTTACACTGTAGATACAGGGATTCGTAGGGAGAAGGCTTTGCTACAGTGAAATTCAACTCGGTTTGGAAGCAAAAACATGGTACGTGCCAAGCATAAAAGGCAAATCTATGTTGTGATGAAGCATACTTTTTGCATTTGTTTTTTAGGAGTATTTATCCTTTCAGATAAGTCCAATAAGATTTGTCCAATTTATAGAAAAAGAGGCAATTGTATTTTTACTACAGTTTTGGAGATTGCTATATGTCTCGTACCAACAATCTAACTACGTGTCTGGTATATTTATTATTTTTGGTGGATTGTATTCCTAAATGGAAGTTGGCTTAATCTAGCTGTCTGATTGAATCTAACTACAGTTTTGGACATTGCTATTTATCTACTCCAGCCTGCAGCGCGCCTCAGGCCTTCGATTTTTTTTCCGCACGAATCTCAAAGCGTTCTATCAAAAGAATTTCATAGGGCGGGCTACATATAGTATAGGATCCACCCTGCATGCAGCCGCTTTCGCCAGCCCACCTGCATGTCCTGCTGGCCCAGCCGCAGCGCAGCAGGTGCGGTCGCCGGCCAACTTGTCTTTGCGGTCTGGCTAGTGATGGCCAAATGGGCCGGGCTAAACGGGTGGGCACGAAGCACGTAATTTTTGGCCCGGCCCGAGCACGGCACGGTCCGATGAATTTCGGGCCCGGGCCGGCACGGCACGCACCATCGGGCCGTGCTTGGGCCAAGGGGTGGGCACGGCGGGCGGCATGGCACGACCCGATTAAGTTTTAGTAAATATATTTTTAGTTTTAATGTGTACAACTAGTGATCTTAGTCTAGTGGTAAGTGAATTCCTTCTTATCTAAGAGGTCTCAGGTTCAATTCTCCTTATTAGCATCTATTTTTGCACCATTTAACACTAAATTCCTTAAAAAAATAACTAAATGGGCTGAAATTTAAAATGGGCTGCCGGGCTAAACTGGCCGGCCTAGCATGATTAATCAATTTCGTGCCGTGCCACGGGCCGAGGGGGGAGCCCGTGGGCTGGCACGGCACGGCCCGAAACTAATTGCGTGCCGGGCCTGCCCGAAATTTAAACGGGTCGTGCCTTTTCGTGTCCGGGCCGTGCTGTGCCGGGCGGCCCGTTTGGCCATGACTAGGTCTGGCAAAAGGGCAGCTGTAGCCTGTAGTCATTTTGACAAAAAAAAATTGACAAGCCTTGACTCAATGAAGGCAACAGAATTACACGGAATGGCCCATATGGCAAACAAATCGAGCCTGATGGCCCCTAGGGATTTCAAAAAAAAAAATTGATGGCCAACGAGGAACAAGAAATTGTTTTAAGTGACCACCAGGTAATTTTTCTTTTTCATAATAGCAGCGGTGGGTAATTTCTATAATATGTTGAAGGTTATGTTGAGCTAGCGTAGTTGTTTCATAATGACAGTGATGCGTGATTGCTTTATTTTTTTTCATAATGAGCTGTAGATTGGTCGTTAACAAATTGTTTGTATTAAAGTTGTGATTTTCTTTCAACTTTAGTTCCACGCCACGGAAAATATAATATGATAAATATGCCATGATGGAAAGCTATATGACAAACGATAGATAGAGTGATGATTAAAATAATTAATAATTAAGTAGCATCATGTTTGAATTGGCATCTTACAACACACCTTCTTGCATCAAGGTTGTTTACCGCCGCATGGGGAATATGGAGGAACGGCACTTGGGAAATGCAACATCATCAATCACCTTGTTGCATCAGCTGAGAGATCTATGGAAGAGCCCAAGGGGAACAGTGCTCCGTATAGAGTCTTTGGCATTGGTGGCAATTGCCCTCTCTTTCTTGGTTGCTGCCTGTGGGTCCTGCCGCCGTTGGTCTAATCGCTGGATTGTTCAGAAAGGCTTCTTGGCTGCAAACGTGTTATCTGTATCCCTTGGCACATACAGCATTGGTCTAATGCAATCCTCATCAGTGAAGAGCGAGATGTATCCCATATGGGCTGTGTCCTTATTCACCCTGCTTCCCTGCACTGACCCAGTCACCTCCTATGTCGGCCTTGACTACAAAAGCCCGCTCTCTAAGATGGTATTTCAAATTTGCCTTTACTTTGGATATGTATTGCTGATGAGTACCTCAACCACCTCCACTGGTATTGGTAACAAAGCCATTTGCATTTTGTGTGCCATCACTTTTATCAGGGGCTTTCACAGGTCGCTGGCACTTGTGCTGCCAGGCAGAATGAGGGACAGACTACAAAGTTTGACAGATGGTTTGGAAAAAGATTATTTAATAAATCGGTTTGTTAGCCGTGATAACCCATTAATGGTTGATATCTCCCCTGATTTGGACGAGTCGCATCGTGAACTTAATATGATTGATATAGCAAATTCGTGTGGCCCAGAAAAGGATGGCCTATTATTGAAGGATGTGAGCAAGACCTTCTCTCTTTCTCATTTACTACAGCGTCATTTCCTTGGGTTGAGCCGCAGAACTGAGGTAGATTATACCATCCATATGGGGTTGCGTGATGCAACCCTTTACAAGAAGGCCTTCAAGTTGGTTGAGGTGGAGCTGGCTTTTCTCTATGAGATCTTTTTCACCAGTAACGCATTCCTTCATTACTATCAAGCAAAAACTGCTTGTTTATGGACATTAGCTTCATCCATTGGGGTATGTTTTGTCGGGGTAACGGTCGCCATTCCTGGAACAATGACTGCTACTCCTGGTCCTGGTACTGGAACCAGCATCGTTGTCGACACTACAACAACAGATCTTATTATCACTCTTGTCATAATTGTGTCCTTGGCCCTGCTACAGTTGGTGTTGTTGATTCGGTGCTGGACGTCAAATTGGGCGAGAGTAGCTATTGCCTGCCAGTGTGCCAGGAACCGAGAGAGTGAGGGCAATCCGCCTATATGGTGGATGAGGCGGCCAATATGGTGGATGAGATTGAAAGCGTCTATAGCAACCATGAATATTAAGAGCAAGCCCACTAAGGCTTGGCTTGTAGCCGGGCCGAGACAGCACGAGACAAGCTTACAGCCCAAACTTTACAATAACTTAACTCTACAATGGCTCCTGAAAATAATATTTTATTTCCTACCGGCCCCACCACGTTCTTCATCCTCCCTCGCCACCGAACGGGACTCGCGAGCGCAGCCGCCGCACGCACCTTGTCCGCTCCGCGAGCTCGTCGCCGCGTCGAGCGCCGCACGTTGCTCCGCAATATTCGGACACTCAGCACGACTCGATCTCACCGCGGCCGCACGCCGCCATCAGCCTCACCGCGCGGCTCGAGCTGGCCGCGCCGTAGCTCCACGACGCCACCGCGCTGCAAGTCCATGAGGTCGCGGAGGCTAGTGCGGCACTGGCCTCATCACTTGATGTTATCTCCACCCACGAGTCCATCATGGCCTCAAATCAAAGAATCATGTGCGCAATCTAGAAATTAAGGTGATGTTTGTGGGAATGAAAAATCAGCAATTACGTAATCGGTTTGAGCTAACACGGTCTTTCTTTGGTTGGAATCTTTCTCCACCGCCGCTAGCGCAAGGAAGACGAAGAGCACGTGAGCTTGCGATCCTCATCCAGAAGCTGATTCGATACCGCTCTGCTTGGACATGCGAATCAATCTTCAGCGGGAAGAGGACGAGGTGCTTCAAGCCGCCGCGAGCGACTGCTCCCCACCGGAGATTCCGATTACACCAAGTGGCGGCCCGTGTCGGCAGACGGCGAGGGTGATGAGGCGGTTGCCCAGAATGGCGGAAGATGCGATGGGGCGGCGAGGCGGCCTCTCCCTAGGCGGCGGCGGGATTCGAGTTTCGAGATGGGCGGAGGAGACAAGCTACGGGTGGTCGCGCACCTCACCACCACCTGGAGCTTGCCGTCCTCAGCTCTCTATCTTGCCGATGGGGAACGAGAGGCGGGTGAGCTGAAGGGAGAGAGAGGGTTGAGAAACACAACGTGGTCCCACGAAACGCGTTGGAGCGCGTGTTGCGCTCGGCGCCGGCAGACGCGCCGAGCGGAGAATATTTCGGTTTCCTCTCTCCTCCACGTCGTTTTGTCAGGGGAGCTGTCCGGCTACAAGCCGATTATTGGGCTTGCTCTAATTGGTTTGACAAATACCTCTGGCAAGATAAGCTCGGCCAGTACTCAATACTTGAAGGAAGTAGCAAGGGAGAGCGGAAGTTATTCAGCATCAAATTACCCGGGCTATGTGTTTCCTTTCTTCGGATTGTTTTACGCGAAAGAAATATCTAATTTCTTTGCGTTGGCATAATTTAAATTGCGGGCGTGCCAGTATACAATTGTATACGAAATAAATTAAAACAAACACACAAGGATAATGGGCACATGAGACAGCGAATTTACGTGGAAAACCCTTGCGGGTGAAAAACCACGGAAGCCCGAAGGCGATCATCACTATATCAAAGGGATTTACAACATGGAATTTACAAAGAGTCATCAGCTCATCCTTAATGCTTATCTCTCTTCAATTCTTATAATAGTCTCCTCTTTATTCATATCCTTGCATGATGCCTTATAATCAGACGATTGCGAATGTTCTTGATTCCTGGAACCTCGGAAGGAGTCCAGTTAATTACATCCACGGAATGACCATCGCGGAAGACCTCCGATTAAGCTACATCAAATGATCGTCGTCTCAAATTGTCAATTCTCCGCTTGGTCAGTTCTTGATATAGATTGGCATCGGTATAGGTTGTCAGCACTTCAAACATGTAAGCTCTAAGTTGTTGTTTGGCCTCGTCGGTCACAAACACTAATGCCCTGCCTCGTCGGTCAAGACACAAAAATACAACTCCAGCCTCGTCGGTCACGGAGTGTAGTGGTGAAACATGAATAGTCCCTGCCTTGTCAGTCAAGAACAATTGGACATGCAGTATGATAATATTGCTTCATGTAGCAGTCCTGACAATATAACCTTGCCGATCTTTTACCATATTATTTCAGATGAACTGACCATGGTGTTGCATGGTGATACTACTTGCATCATGTAGCAGTCCTGAAAATTGTATTCTCATGATGACTGGAACTCTGAACTTTTTTCCTTGGAATTTTATTGATTCGTTGTCCATATTCTTCTCCTGAGAATGTAGCATCTATGGACAGGAGCACTTGTGTATTTGCTACCACAAACAATGCCTGTCAACTCTGATACTATTTTGAGCACACACACATGAGCATTTTATCTTGCAGGCACTACTATATATTCAGTGCACTCTACATCTCTCTGACTGACTGAAATGCACTTGAATGCTCTCTCAAACTCTGCTTCTTAACTAACACTTTGTGAAGAATCTGGCCGAGCTTGTCAACTGATGGCATTTCCTACTTCTAACACTGAATTTTTTGCACATGACTGACATCTCTCTCTTCACTGCCTTCTCTGAATATTTGATTGTTGCACTTTCTAAACTAAATGTCCTCTGTACTATATTCCCTGAATATTCTAACTCTACTCTGAAACCTAAGGTATGTTTTTCTTACGAACTCTGAATTTGAATTCTTCTTCCATTGGGACTGGACTGTAACTCGTGCACATGGCATTCCTATTTGCAGCCTTTGATCACAGCTCGGTCATATCTGTACTAAACTCTGAATCTCCACTTTCTTGCTAAACTATTCTGATGTCGATCTGAAGAAAGCACTCTAAATTTGTACTAGCAAAATTGCTCTCTGATCTCTACACATTCTTCTACTGGAAACAATCTCTGAAACTTGCAATAACAATGCTACACTACATCTGTGACAGATGACGAACTGCCTTCTGAACTTTGCATTCTCATCTGCTAGCAAAATCTTTCAAGGCTCATCATTGAAACGCACTGATCTCTGTCCTATATCTCTAAACTGATCTGATCTGATCTCTCTCCCTCTCTCATCTCGCATTTCACCCTCTACAAATGGCTACACCTGCAACTATATATTAACTCTGAACTTTGACTAGCAGAACACCCTCCTAAACTCTACATGCTCCTTCCTTCACACGGCTAAAATCTTTTCTGAAATCTCTCCCTCTCTGCTTGCACTTCCACAAATTACTGCACCAAGAAGAGGACCCACAACACTGGTAGTACACAGGAATTATAAAGATCCACTTACGATCACCTACCAATCCAAGGCGACGCCATGAGGACGTGATGAAGCCTGGACTCGCCAACGGACACAGCAGTGGAGTGGACGCCGATCTCACCGGCAGGAGCAGCAACGTGGTGAGGTTCGACCTCACGGACGATGTAGACGATCGATCTCGCCGACGGCCGCCGTGAACAACAAGATCAAAACTGAGTGTGTGGTGTGGCCTGGTGTGGTGACTTGGTGTCTTCTCTTCCGAACCTTTCCAACCTCTGAAGTGGTGGTCCTTTTATAGGCCAAGTTAGGGTTGCTCGCTACCCTGAAGACGCTCCTGAGCGCCGCCGCCTCTGCTGGCCAGAGGAAGCGACGTCTTCGGAGCCGTTGCTGCATGGCCGGGAGATGACGTTGGGATTTTGAATTTCGAACGAAGTGATAAGCTCCTGTTCATCCACGTAGTGTCATACATGGTTGGTGGACATCATCATGGGTTCTTCGGTCCGGCAAGGAAAAATATATGATTCATATACTCTTGTACGGGCAGGATACGTATGCCACTAAATGGGCCTTGGCAGCGTACAGCCCATGCATGCACCAAGGCTGGACATCACTACATTGGTTTTCATGGGCCAGCACCGCAAGTCCATTTGCACAATATCTTTCATTTAAACTCCCTTAACAGTCCAGAGAGAGAAAATATTAGAACGTGTGATTGAGAAATCTCCATCCGCATTGTTGTATTTATCACACATACATGCACATTTCTTCATGTATTCTCATACCTGTATTGGAATCAAGGTTCGTATATTTGTGTACCACTAACAATTATGTCGCGTCAAAAACTCATCAAACAAATGCCCCTCGCCAAGTCGAGCTCGAATGCGTAGCAATTCGTGCTTGAATTGGCGAAACAGAGAAATAACTGTATTGACTGAGCTCAAAACAGTTTTAATTGTTGTAGTTCTGCGAACATGTATGATTGACAAAGATGGAACTATGGCCATTACCTCTATTCTTTTAACAAATATTGTGCCATTCCACAATGCTAGCAAGGAGTCCCTTCTTCCTTTTTTTTCATAGGACATGAATAAAGTTCTCCAGGAGCGTGTATGGATGAGCTGATGAGGAGAGTTTCTCATCTGACTTAAAGCACCTATGGGAAATACAAGGTGGTTGACGTCCAAATTTCATACTTTTCCCGAGCTGTCACCATTTTCCCCACACTGTTTTGCTAAAAGTTCAGTCATGAAGCCTCGAGAAAAAAAAAACTTTCTTTTTACAGTATAACATATGCTCGAATATGATCATGCATGGTGAAGATCCTGTGTCATGTAGTATACTAACTTGTTGAGCTTGAGAGATCATGGCAAATAACCATAAAAAGTATATGTTTTATTCTTTTCTTAATACACGGGCCATGTTGACGTTGTATTGGCAATGTCGTGACGAAGAACCATGCCACATCTTCCTTTGTAGCCAAATAATGAGTTCATAATATGAAGTGAACATGGCACAAACCCATACCATGTCATGTATATGTTGTTTAGCACTAGATCAGTAATGTCATGGTGAAAGACCATGCCTTGTCTGCCTTGTAGTATATGATCTGGCAAGATTTCAGCGAAAGACCATGCCATATCTGCCATGTGGTGTAAAAATTACCATCCTATTGCGACCATATAGATGCCAGCCAATAGGGTACCTGAGTTAAAGTGCCTAATGTGATGGCGATCCTTTTCTTTGGCGAAATACCATGCCTATCTCAAGGAACATCTCTGCGACCTTTACAGGTGCCAGCCAGAGTTTCCACACAGACGTACGGCTACTGTCCTCAGGTTGGTTCTTGAGAATTGTAGTGAAAGACCATACCACAACCCCAAGTCATTTATCAACTCTATTGCGACCATTTGCTGCTATGGTGCCAGCCAATACAGTTGAAGGGTTTCACAGCTACACATGTACCGCACTGGCATGCTTCACTGCTCCCAAAATTACTTAGTTGTGACGAAAGATCATATCACATCTAATTTATGCCGACTCTGCTGGGAACACTACGGTACCAGCCAGCCAGTAGAGCTAGATGCATGAGATGTTAATCTGAAAGGAAACAGCTGAACGGTTGTGCTAAATGCATGTTGTCTCATAGCATAGTGACGTATGAGACGGAATGAGAAACTATTTTATTTCACTGCCTTTAACTAAAGCTGTAAAAGGCCTTCTGCCCGCGAAGGGACCATAACAACTTAATTCATTATGTTCGAAAGGATTCTTGACTGCATCAAGTGTTTGGTATCTGCACTCAAGTCTAACCATCCTAAGTGAACTGAATGCCTGAATATATATATTGTCAGATATAGTATGATGCAGCACACTAAACCAAAAGATGCTCATTTCAGTTTTGTATTGGGAATTATTGTCTCGTCTTGAAAAAAAAAGAATATGTAAATACTAGAAGAAGAAGTATCTATAGGGCCAATCACACCGATGTCCCAAGCATCAAATGACCAAGAAGGAATCTTTGGATGTAGTGGAGTAGGAGGTCAATGCCCAATAGTACCCTTTCACTATGATAGACACATGAAAGCAGAAGCTTGTCGAACGGTCTCTTGTTCGTGACTCCAGCCTTAGCTAAGTAGGAGGGAGCAAGGAATAAGACTTGCCACCTAGCTGCAGTAAGTATCCTCAGGGAGCCTTGTGTTCTTCTGAAAAATTATAAAACTGCCGGAAGTAATCACATATAACGGTTCATGATCAAGAAAGACAATTGCAGCCATAGACGGAGTTTTCTTGAGGCTAAAGTGGGTCATGCCCCCCACTGATACTTCGTTCAAACTCTGTCACTGAGTGCAGCTGCCAACTCATTAGTGGCTCATTCGCTACTCCGGGAATGATCACTTTTAGTGCTAGTGCTTCAAATTGAACAATTGCATTTCTCTGAGTAATAAGAGTAGCTACAAGGGTATGCTAAGTTGGCGAAAACTCAAATTCACCATGTATTTGGGCAAATGACATTCCTCTATGACTTCAAATAGTTGCATATAACAAGAGAATTTCTTATCAAATAACCTAGACAAAATGTTGAATGTAACACAACACCATTCATAATAAGCAGCACTGTTCATTCCATATTACTCTTCATGGACATTGGGCCACCAGGCGGTGCAACCTAGCAAATTGAGCTTAAGTTCGCAACCCGTTTTCATTGGATTTGAAAGAGATTGCAGCAAATGTATTCTCATGTATTGTTTGGATAGTCTAAATATCCAATGCTATATATCACTGTTGATATGTTTCTTGTCATGACGGAAGCTTGAATAAAAAAATTGATGCCCCAGAATTGCCTTTAAAATGTTAAAGTTGTAGCTGGTGTAGCGTTTGTTGTGATAAATATATATTAAGTAAACACTAGGGTGCTCATCATTGTCCTTGCCGAAACAGACACTAAGAAGCCAGAGGACCTACTTCTCTTTAAATAAAAATGAGGCATCTAAAGATAGGCCCACGCCAAAACTTCAGGATTTTGCATGTTGCCTGAATTGTTTGTGTCAGAGGAATGATACTATGAACCACTTCACTGTAGTGTGTATGACTATTTTTAAAACATAGCTCGATGTTGGCTGTCGGAATGAGTTATTTCAGTACCTTCCCATATTTGAATGAGCTCATGCTTGACAGGCATAATATGGATTGAGCTTTGGATACTTATTTGCTCAAGGATCGGGTGAATGAAAAGCCGATTGCAAATATACATATTTTTGTTCACAACATTATTCCTGTGCCAGTAATCTCACACTCTATTAGCAATTCTCTTACTGTTTCACATTTAACAAAAACAATTCCTTCTGGACAAGCTTGGTGAGATATTGTTCCTCTGGTTCTCAAATATTCCTTGCTTGCAGAGCTGTAATTTTGATTATTTGCACAATTCATTTGGGAATAATTCCCCTTTGGAAGGTATCGTACAAACACAAGCCTGAGCTTTGATCTTTATGCTTGAAATGTATAGCTTAAAAAAAAATTGTGGACGATTTTGCATCCGAATGATAGATTCATGCCCCTGTTCCAAGCAGTATATGTCTGTACTTGGCTTATTAGTTTTTGCAGCTCAGCTCTCATCATATGGATTAGCCCAAAATTGTTTTTTTTTCTTAGTACCATCGTTGTATGGTACCAATACAAAATATGATTTTGCCTTCAGACCTGAAACGATGTTTGCACAGTCAATAAATTCTACCACTAGGGCTGGAAATTCACGGACTATGAGAGCATGGCTAATATTGCTACTTCTAGAGCCATGCATACCACAGGCCGATGATTTCTAAATATTACAAAGTTCATCTTGGCATATACAGTCTGCCCTACACATGAAACTTTGTAACCAGTCCGATATTTGTATTATGCAAGTCAATGCAAGTGCACATCTCGAGGCAGTTCTCGGTCGTTGATGCTCTCTTTTTTTTGGTTGAGGATTGCTGCTTAATTTAGTGAATAATTTGAGCATTGTTCCATACTGTGAATGAACTCGTACCAAGTAATAAATATTGTCTGGTAAATGCAGCATTGAACAAAAATCGGATTGCGCTGGTTGTGTTGCCAAAGTCAGAGGAAATGATATCGTTGCATGCCTGGCTTCTGATCATTGGCCAGAATATTGAGACACACTAGACCTTAAATAGTATTGAATACTTATGAGACAATCTCAGTTGTGTCCTTGTTGATCAGGGCAGCGCCCTATAAGCAGATTCAATAATTTGCACTGACTAGCTCTTTCTATCTACTATCAGATGATCTTTAAAGTTAACAACTCATGCTGGATAGTCTTGTTACACCAAACAAAACTGATGCTTTAATCTCCTTCAGGAATCCATAAGCTCAGCTCTGTAGTCAAGTGCCCCTGGCTGTATGACAGCATAGTGTTCAAAATTAATGGATATCTGGGGAACTGCATCTCGCTTGCATAAATCATTGAAGCTTTTTTTTTTTTTTTTTTTTTTTTTGAAGGGTGCGTTACACCTGAAAAACTTGAGGCATACTTGTCAACGATGCATCCGCGCCCTTCCTTTCAATGATATCACTGCATTGTGCCTTCATGGCAAAAAGAAATCTAAATATTGTGTCATACTCCTCATATTACAGGTTTATCGCACACACCTGCCTCTTTTTTCTGGTATAAAACTTTGTCCTGAGAGATGGTTGGAGGCTCATCCCGATCAACTGGTTCAACGTCATTGCCCCACGTGCAAAAATCTTCAAGGATCATATTAGAGCAAGTTTTATGTTGCGCCGGCTGCCGGCTGCAACTGCATGCGGAGATGATAGCGGGCCCGCTAGTTTTAATGCGAAGGAGCATGCTCAGCCAATAGCAATCAGCACAGCGTGTCTACGCCCGCTCAAGCGAGCGCTTCGCCAGCCGCCCGCTCCCCTCTCTCTCCTATTTTTTTTCTGTTCCACGTAGGACGTCGCCGGCTCTACGCCAACTATAATACTTGCTCTTAAGCAGATTCCAACCCAACGTGCAACTTTCCAGACCATACAAATTGCAAACCCTTGGATTGTAAAGAGAACCTATGCATCGGACCACAAGTCCGACCTCTGTTTGCTTGATTATGTAGTGCCCCAGCCTCATGTGGCATGCAGCATGTGGGGGGAAAAAAATGATATCCTCATGGGCCATGAACAAGCTTCTCATAAGGAGTATAAAAACAGTCTATATATGGTTGCAATCTCAGGAGTTGGTCTGTTGTTCAGTAGATCTTGTAGAGGCTTGCTTGCAGGCCCCTTTTATATTGGGATGTCTGTATGTACTTTGCTCCAAAAATACTCACTGTTCCCAGGGATTACCGGTATGAAATGGGATGCTAAAATCTTTTACCTGACCTTTGTAAACTGCACACTCATCCTGCCGAGTCAATTATGTCAGTGAATAACTAGATTTGTCGATAGCGCAAAAATTGAGACATGAATGGACTGAATATGTAGTTGTCTGTTGTTCAGCACAAGCTTTACAGATATATGGTGTTCTTTGCATCTCAGCTATCAACGAATCACTTATTCTAACGAGGGTGCCATCAAGTGAAGGAAGGCACCTCCTATCAAGTACTCCAGTAGAGGTATACTGCACATACATATTACCAACCTTTTTCTTAAAAAGTGTATGTAAATCATCATAAGGAAATGAGATTCCAAAACTGCTGTAGCACAGCATTTGTTCCGTTGTGTGAGTCCACTGCAAACTTTAACTAGATAATTGATTAATCATCCTGTCATCACTGGAATGAATTTATTGAGAATTCTGTGCATATTATTCAAACTCATAATATCAATAGCTCATTCGGCCTGTGTTATTACCACTCATACTGCTATTGCGATGTGCATTAATAATCATATGAGGAATCGCTACTCTTAGCATGAGGGTTGTATTTGGAGGGAAATAGCTCAGGTGTTGCCCCTGTTCAGCCTTTTGTGGTGACAGTGCGAAATGATTTCTAGTATTGGAGCTAGCTCATACGGCCGCCCATGGATTTTCTGCAAAGATGCCCAAACAATATAGCAACATTCCAGTTGTCACTGATGGCATAGTTGGAGCAATGTGCAAATGTCAGCATAAGCTCTGATGATTAGCGGTACAAAACCTTTTCCTGATTGACACATACGTCTTTGGTGTATCACTGAGCTTCTTTTTTTTATTTATGTGTGATGGGACTAAGATCCAAATGAGCATTCTCTATCGCTCTGAATGTGTCATTATTATTATACTCGGTCATAATCTGTGATGAGCTGGCGACACTGTTGTAAACTTGTTACCTCATTTTACATAAGAGCCAATCTGTTATCCATGCTTCTTTCGTCTTGCAAGCTCACCTTGTGTTCTATATAGACCACTCAGAGTACTTTATTAATGGTGCGCTTTGAAATTAGAGTGCCTCTGCATCTTTCTAACCTGTATTTTTCTATCACAAGGCACGACTATGAGAGCAAAGCACCCTGATATATAACTTCTCTATCACAAGGCAAGACTATGAGAGCAAAGCACCCTGATATGTAACTTCTCTATCACAAAGCACCTTAGCATCTCTATCCATGTTACCTGTTTGCCATGAGTTCCTTCACCTGTTGCTGCTGTAATGCCCTCTTTTTTTTTTAAAAAAAAAAGTAAACATAATTATGCCTTTCAGAGAGCATACGAGGCTCATTAGAGGTCATCAAGATCAGAACTTTATGCTGATAGACGCTTTAGGTGCACGGTCTTTGAGTGATCTGGACAAGTGACTGTGACTCCAAGTTTGCAACGTTTTTTTCTTTTTTTTAGTAATTGCAATGTATGACTTGAGGAATGAGCCCATGCAAAACTGAATGAAGGCCAGCCATGTTGCATGGCGCCTGGATGAATTGGAATGTAAGACATGTAGTAGGAGATGTGAAAGACAAGATCTCGGCAGACATTTAACACATGGTGGAATGTGATGCACTTTCTGGACTCTGAAAAATCGTTGACAACACTTTAACATAACACTTGAACAATCTTGTAGCATTGTCCCATATAAGTGTGCTCTACAGTTTCATGCATACATAGAAGTTGCAGTTATAGTCTTTATCTTCCAATGTTCCACTTGTAGCTCCACTAAACATTTCTTCAAAGAAGAGGAACTTTGCTGCCTTTTCTGAAGAAACTGATTTTTTTTTTAGATGTAAAGGCCACAACCCTGCCCCATTTACTAATGAGTCTGCATCATTCTGTTCACAGCTCAATCAAGATAAGCCCATACTAGAGACTGATGACTAACCTTCAGCTAAAACTATAGCTCTAGTAAGCCTCTTTTGTTTTTTGGAAGAACTCTGAATGTAGTGGTGCATGAGTATTCCTTTTTTTTTTTTTGGAAGAACCTGAACATTCCTTTTTTTTTTTCCTTTTACAAGATCAGAGCATCTAAGCTTGAGTCAATCTTTGTGTAGCAGTGCATGATGTTCACCTCTTGCCCCTGCAGCTTCGAGTTTGCAGAATTTAAAGCGGTGAAGTATGCATCTGTCAGACTCAAACCCTGCATCGCACCCTATGCTGCCAGAAGCAGGTCCTAGCAATTTCTCCATGATGGAGTTGGAGCTGCCCCTGCATTCGGCTCTTGTCTTGGGAAATGAAATTCTCTTTGGGAGCCAAGGACACTCTCTGACAATGCACCTCTAAAACTCGCCATTATGCAATCTTGGATGTTCCTTTTTTTTTTAATTTCTCTAACTCTGAACTGAACTGCAAGGCTTTGAATGATGTGAGCACATGGCTAGGACTGAAACATTTCCTTGATCTCTTACCATCACAGAGATGCAATGTACACTTCTATTGGTTGAAGAATGAACTTAAAAAGAAAATCTGTGAACAACAAATTCTTTCAGCGCTTAAAAAGCTCTTACTGATGTTTTCTGAATATCTTGAAAGACTTCATAATTTCAACAATGTCATGGCACTAACAAGCGATGCATGCTACATATCCCTGCACACACTCTTCCCCTGCTCACAAAACAGCATAATCATTTATTTTACTTGAACTTCTATAGCTGTGAGGGCTCCGTGTGACAAATACAATCCCAGAGAGCTGCTATCCAACACTACCAAAATTTTGCAGTGAACTGTATTGAGATCACTATCAGTGCCAGTAAGACCAAAGCATCAAATGAACCCTTTTCTCTTACTGAAGCTTCACAACTGAAGATATCCACTGAAACTGAAACCTGTACAAACGAGATGACCCGACGACCGATGATGTGCAGCAAAGATGGGAGGAGAACCATGTCCCACTGGGCGTGCCATTTTGTTTTACGCGAAAGAAATATCTAATTTCTTTGCGTTGGCATAATTTAAATTGCGGGCGTGCCAGTATACAATTGTATACGAAATAAATTAAAACAAACACACAAGGATAATGGGCACATGAGACAGCGAATTTACGTGGAAAACCCTTGCGGGTGAAAAACCACGGAAGCCCGAAGGCGATCATCACTATATCAAAGGGATTTACAACATGGAATTTACAAAGAGTCATCAGCTCATCCTTAATGCTTATCTCTCTTCAATTCTTATAATAGTCTCCTCTTTATTCATATCCTTGCATGATGCCTTATAATCAGACGATTGCGAATGTTCTTGATTCCTGGAACCTCGGAAGGAGTCCAGTTAATTACATCCACGGAATGACCATCGCGGAAGACCTCCGATTAAGCTACATCAAATGATCGTCGTCTCAAATTGTCAATTCTCCGCTTGGTCAGTTCTTGATATAGATTGGCATCGGTATAGGTTGTCAGCACTTCAAACATGTAAGCTCTAAGTTGTTGTTTGGCCTCGTCGGTCACAAACACTAATGCCCTGCCTCGTCGGTCAAGACACAAAAATACAACTCCAGCCTCGTCGGTCACGGAGTGTAGTGGTGAAACATGAATAGTCCCTGCCTTGTCAGTCAAGAACAATTGGACATGCAGTATGATAATATTGCTTCATGTAGCAGTCCTGACAATATAACCTTGCCGATCTTTTACCATATTATTTCAGATGAACTGACCATGGTGTTGCATGGTGATACTACTTGCATCATGTAGCAGTCCTGAAAATTGTATTCTCATGATGACTGGAACTCTGAACTTTTTTCCTTGGAATTTTATTGATTCGTTGTCCATATTCTTCTCCTGAGAATGTAGCATCTATGGACAGGAGCACTTGTGTATTTGCTACCACAAACAATGCCTGTCAACTCTGATACTATTTTGAGCACACACACATGAGCATTTTATCTTGCAGGCACTACTATATATTCAGTGCACTCTACATCTCTCTGACTGACTGAAATGCACTTGAATGCTCTCTCAAACTCTGCTTCTTAACTAACACTTTGTGAAGAATCTGGCCGAGCTTGTCAACTGATGGCATTTCCTACTTCTAACACTGAATTTTTTGCACATGACTGACATCTCTCTCTTCACTGCCTTCTCTGAATATTTGATTGTTGCACTTTCTAAACTAAATGTCCTCTGTACTATATTCCCTGAATATTCTAACTCTACTCTGAAACCTAAGGTATGTTTTTCTTACGAACTCTGAATTTGAATTCTTCTTCCATTGGGACTGGACTGTAACTCGTGCACATGGCATTCCTATTTGCAGCCTTTGATCACAGCTCGGTCATATCTGTACTAAACTCTGAATCTCCACTTTCTTGCTAAACTATTCTGATGTCGATCTGAAGAAAGCACTCTAAATTTGTACTAGCAAAATTGCTCTCTGATCTCTACACATTCTTCTACTGGAAACAATCTCTGAAACTTGCAATAACAATGCTACACTACATCTGTGACAGATGACGAACTGCCTTCTGAACTTTGCATTCTCATCTGCTAGCAAAATCTTTCAAGGCTCATCATTGAAACGCACTGATCTCTGTCCTATATCTCTAAACTGATCTGATCTGATCTCTCTCCCTCTCTCATCTCGCATTTCACCCTCTACAAATGGCTACACCTGCAACTATATATTAACTCTGAACTTTGACTAGCAGAACACCCTCCTAAACTCTACATGCTCCTTCCTTCACACGGCTAAAATCTTTTCTGAAATCTCTCCCTCTCTGCTTGCACTTCCACAAATTACTGCACCAAGAAGAGGACCCACAACACTGGTAGTACACAGGAATTATAAAGATCCACTTACGATCACCTACCAATCCAAGGCGACGCCATGAGGACGTGATGAAGCCTGGACTCGCCAACGGACACAGCAGTGGAGTGGACGCCGATCTCACCGGCAGGAGCAGCAACGTGGTGAGGTTCGACCTCACGGACGATGTAGACGATCGATCTCGCCGACGGCCGCCGTGAACAACAAGATCAAAACTGAGTGTGTGGTGTGGCCTGGTGTGGTGACTTGGTGTCTTCTCTTCCGAACCTTTCCAACCTCTGAAGTGGTGGTCCTTTTATAGGCCAAGTTAGGGTTGCTCGCTACCCTGAAGACGCTCCTGAGCGCCGCCGCCTCTGCTGGCCAGAGGAAGCGACGTCTTCGGAGCCGTTGCTGCATGGCCGGGAGATGACGTTGGGATTTTGAATTTCGAACGAAGTGATAAGCTCCTGTTCATCCACGTAGTGTCATACATGGTTGGTGGACATCATCATGGGTTCTTCGGTCCGGCAAGGAAAAATATATGATTCATATACTCTTGTACGGGCAGGATACGTATGCCACTAAATGGGCCTTGGCAGCGTACAGCCCATGCATGCACCAAGGCTGGACATCACTACATTGGTTTTCATGGGCCAGCACCGCAAGTCCATTTGCACAATATCTTTCATTTAAACTCCCTTAACAGTCCAGAGAGAGAAAATATTAGAACGTGTGATTGAGAAATCTCCATCCGCATTGTTGTATTTATCACACATACATGCACATTTCTTCATGTATTCTCATACCTGTATTGGAATCAAGGTTCGTATATTTGTGTACCACTAACAATTATGTCGCGTCAAAAACTCATCAAACAAATGCCCCTCGCCAAGTCGAGCTCGAATGCGTAGCAATTCGTGCTTGAATTGGCGAAACAGAGAAATAACTGTATTGACTGAGCTCAAAACAGTTTTAATTGTTGTAGTTCTGCGAACATGTATGATTGACAAAGATGGAACTATGGCCATTACCTCTATTCTTTTAACAAATATTGTGCCATTCCACAATGCTAGCAAGGAGTCCCTTCTTCCTTTTTTTTCATAGGACATGAATAAAGTTCTCCAGGAGCGTGTATGGATGAGCTGATGAGGAGAGTTTCTCATCTGACTTAAAGCACCTATGGGAAATACAAGGTGGTTGACGTCCAAATTTCATACTTTTCCCGAGCTGTCACCATTTTCCCCACACTGTTTTGCTAAAAGTTCAGTCATGAAGCCTCGAGAAAAAAAAAACTTTCTTTTTACAGTATAACATATGCTCGAATATGATCATGCATGGTGAAGATCCTGTGTCATGTAGTATACTAACTTGTTGAGCTTGAGAGATCATGGCAAATAACCATAAAAAGTATATGTTTTATTCTTTTCTTAATACACGGGCCATGTTGACGTTGTATTGGCAATGTCGTGACGAAGAACCATGCCACATCTTCCTTTGTAGCCAAATAATGAGTTCATAATATGAAGTGAACATGGCACAAACCCATACCATGTCATGTATATGTTGTTTAGCACTAGATCAGTAATGTCATGGTGAAAGACCATGCCTTGTCTGCCTTGTAGTATATGATCTGGCAAGATTTCAGCGAAAGACCATGCCATATCTGCCATGTGGTGTAAAAATTACCATCCTATTGCGACCATATAGATGCCAGCCAATAGGGTACCTGAGTTAAAGTGCCTAATGTGATGGCGATCCTTTTCTTTGGCGAAATACCATGCCTATCTCAAGGAACATCTCTGCGACCTTTACAGGTGCCAGCCAGAGTTTCCACACAGACGTACGGCTACTGTCCTCAGGTTGGTTCTTGAGAATTGTAGTGAAAGACCATACCACAACCCCAAGTCATTTATCAACTCTATTGCGACCATTTGCTGCTATGGTGCCAGCCAATACAGTTGAAGGGTTTCACAGCTACACATGTACCGCACTGGCATGCTTCACTGCTCCCAAAATTACTTAGTTGTGACGAAAGATCATATCACATCTAATTTATGCCGACTCTGCTGGGAACACTACGGTACCAGCCAGCCAGTAGAGCTAGATGCATGAGATGTTAATCTGAAAGGAAACAGCTGAACGGTTGTGCTAAATGCATGTTGTCTCATAGCATAGTGACGTATGAGACGGAATGAGAAACTATTTTATTTCACTGCCTTTAACTAAAGCTGTAAAAGGCCTTCTGCCCGCGAAGGGACCATAACAACTTAATTCATTATGTTCGAAAGGATTCTTGACTGCATCAAGTGTTTGGTATCTGCACTCAAGTCTAACCATCCTAAGTGAACTGAATGCCTGAATATATATATTGTCAGATATAGTATGATGCAGCACACTAAACCAAAAGATGCTCATTTCAGTTTTGTATTGGGAATTATTGTCTCGTCTTGAAAAAAAAAGAATATGTAAATACTAGAAGAAGAAGTATCTATAGGGCCAATCACACCGATGTCCCAAGCATCAAATGACCAAGAAGGAATCTTTGGATGTAGTGGAGTAGGAGGTCAATGCCCAATAGTACCCTTTCACTATGATAGACACATGAAAGCAGAAGCTTGTCGAACGGTCTCTTGTTCGTGACTCCAGCCTTAGCTAAGTAGGAGGGAGCAAGGAATAAGACTTGCCACCTAGCTGCAGTAAGTATCCTCAGGGAGCCTTGTGTTCTTCTGAAAAATTATAAAACTGCCGGAAGTAATCACATATAACGGTTCATGATCAAGAAAGACAATTGCAGCCATAGACGGAGTTTTCTTGAGGCTAAAGTGGGTCATGCCCCCCACTGATACTTCGTTCAAACTCTGTCACTGAGTGCAGCTGCCAACTCATTAGTGGCTCATTCGCTACTCCGGGAATGATCACTTTTAGTGCTAGTGCTTCAAATTGAACAATTGCATTTCTCTGAGTAATAAGAGTAGCTACAAGGGTATGCTAAGTTGGCGAAAACTCAAATTCACCATGTATTTGGGCAAATGACATTCCTCTATGACTTCAAATAGTTGCATATAACAAGAGAATTTCTTATCAAATAACCTAGACAAAATGTTGAATGTAACACAACACCATTCATAATAAGCAGCACTGTTCATTCCATATTACTCTTCATGGACATTGGGCCACCAGGCGGTGCAACCTAGCAAATTGAGCTTAAGTTCGCAACCCGTTTTCATTGGATTTGAAAGAGATTGCAGCAAATGTATTCTCATGTATTGTTTGGATAGTCTGAATATCCAATGCTATATATCACTGTTGATATGTTTCTTGTCATGACGGAAGCTTGAATAAAAAAATTGATGCCCCAGAATTGCCTTTAAAATGTTAAAGTTGTAGCTGGTGTAGCGTTTGTTGTGATAAATATATATTAAGTAAACACTAGGGTGCTCATCATTGTCCTTGCCGAAACAGACACTAAGAAGCCAGAGGACCTACTTCTCTTTAAATAAAAATGAGGCATCTAAAGATAGGCCCACGCCAAAACTTCAGGATTTTGCATGTTGCCTGAATTGTTTGTGTCAGAGGAATGATACTATGAACCACTTCACTGTAGTGTGTATGACTATTTTTAAAACATAGCTCGATGTTGGCTGTCGGAATGAGTTATTTCAGTACCTTCCCATATTTGAATGAGCTCATGCTTGACAGGCATAATATGGATTGAGCTTTGGATACTTATTTGCTCAAGGATCGGGTGAATGAAAAGCCGATTGCAAATATACATATTTTTGTTCACAACATTATTCCTGTGCCAGTAATCTCACACTCTATTAGCAATTCTCTTACTGTTTCACATTTAACAAAAACAATTCCTTCTGGACAAGCTTGGTGAGATATTGTTCCTCTGGTTCTCAAATATTCCTTGCTTGCAGAGCTGTAATTTTGATTATTTGCACAATTCATTTGGGAATAATTCCCCTTTGGAAGGTATCGTACAAACACAAGCCTGAGCTTTGATCTTTATGCTTGAAATGTATAGCTTAAAAAAAAATTGTGGACGATTTTGCATCCGAATGATAGATTCATGCCCCTGTTCCAAGCAGTATATGTCTGTACTTGGCTTATTAGTTTTTGCAGCTCAGCTCTCATCATATGGATTAGCCCAAAATTGTTTTTTTTTCTTAGTACCATCGTTGTATGGTACCAATACAAAATATGATTTTGCCTTCAGACCTGAAACGATGTTTGCACAGTCAATAAATTCTACCACTAGGGCTGGAAATTCACGGACTATGAGAGCATGGCTAATATTGCTACTTCTAGAGCCATGCATACCACAGGCCGATGATTTCTAAATATTACAAAGTTCATCTTGGCATATACAGTCTGCCCTACACATGAAACTTTGTAACCAGTCCGATATTTGTATTATGCAAGTCAATGCAAGTGCACATCTCGAGGCAGTTCTCGGTCGTTGATGCTCTCTTTTTTTTGGTTGAGGATTGCTGCTTAATTTAGTGAATAATTTGAGCATTGTTCCATACTGTGAATGAACTCGTACCAAGTAATAAATATTGTCTGGTAAATGCAGCATTGAACAAAAATCGGATTGCGCTGGTTGTGTTGCCAAAGTCAGAGGAAATGATATCGTTGCATGCCTGGCTTCTGATCATTGGCCAGAATATTGAGACACACTAGACCTTAAATAGTATTGAATACTTATGAGACAATCTCAGTTGTGTCCTTGTTGATCAGGGCAGCGCCCTATAAGCAGATTCAATAATTTGCACTGACTAGCTCTTTCTATCTACTATCAGATGATCTTTAAAGTTAACAACTCATGCTGGATAGTCTTGTTACACCAAACAAAACTGATGCTTTAATCTCCTTCAGGAATCCATAAGCTCAGCTCTGTAGTCAAGTGCCCCTGGCTGTATGACAGCATAGTGTTCAAAATTAATGGATATCTGGGGAACTGCATCTCGCTTGCATAAATCATTGAAGCTTTTTTTTTTTTTTTTTTTTTTTTTGAAGGGTGCGTTACACCTGAAAAACTTGAGGCATACTTGTCAACGATGCATCCGCGCCCTTCCTTTCAATGATATCACTGCATTGTGCCTTCATGGCAAAAAAGAAATCTAAATATTGTGTCATACTCCTCATATTACAGGTTTATCGCACACACCTGCCTCTTTTTTCTGGTATAAAACTTTGTCCTGAGAGATGGTTGGAGGCTCATCCCGATCAACTGGTTCAACGTCATTGCCCCACGTGCAAAAATCTTCAAGGATCATATTAGAGCAAGTTTTATGTTGCGCCGGCTGCCGGCTGCAACTGCATGCGGAGATGATAGCGGGCCCGCTAGTTTTAATGCGAAGGAGCATGCTCAGCCAATAGCAATCAGCACAGCGTGTCTACGCCCGCTCAAGCGAGCGCTTCGCCAGCCGCCCGCTCCCCTCTCTCTCCTATTTTTTTTCTGTTCCACGTAGGACGTCGCCGGCTCTACGCCAACTATAATACTTGCTCTTAAGCAGATTCCAACCCAACGTGCAACTTTCCAGACCATACAAATTGCAAACCCTTGGATTGTAAAGAGAACCTATGCATCGGACCACAAGTCCGACCTCTGTTTGCTTGATTATGTAGTGCCCCAGCCTCATGTGGCATGCAGCATGTGGGGGGAAAAAAATGATATCCTCATGGGCCATGAACAAGCTTCTCATAAGGAGTATAAAAACAGTCTATATATGGTTGCAATCTCAGGAGTTGGTCTGTTGTTCAGTAGATCTTGTAGAGGCTTGCTTGCAGGCCCCTTTTATATTGGGATGTCTGTATGTACTTTGCTCCAAAAATACTCACTGTTCCCAGGGATTACCGGTATGAAATGGGATGCTAAAATCTTTTACCTGACCTTTGTAAACTGCACACTCATCCTGCCGAGTCAATTATGTCAGTGAATAACTAGATTTGTCGATAGCGCAAAAATTGAGACATGAATGGACTGAATATGTAGTTGTCTGTTGTTCAGCACAAGCTTTACAGATATATGGTGTTCTTTGCATCTCAGCTATCAACGAATCACTTATTCTAACGAGGGTGCCATCAAGTGAAGGAAGGCACCTCCTATCAAGTACTCCAGTAGAGGTATACTGCACATACATATTACCAACCTTTTTCTTAAAAAGTGTATGTAAATCATCATAAGGAAATGAGATTCCAAAACTGCTGTAGCACAGCATTTGTTCCGTTGTGTGAGTCCACTGCAAACTTTAACTAGATAATTGATTAATCATCCTGTCATCACTGGAATGAATTTATTGAGAATTCTGTGCATATTATTCAAACTCATAATATCAATAGCTCATTCGGCCTGTGTTATTACCACTCATACTGCTATTGCGATGTGCATTAATAATCATATGAGGAATCGCTACTCTTAGCATGAGGGTTGTATTTGGAGGGAAATAGCTCAGGTGTTGCCCCTGTTCAGCCTTTTGTGGTGACAGTGCGAAATGATTTCTAGTATTGGAGCTAGCTCATACGGCCGCCCATGGATTTTCTGCAAAGATGCCCAAACAATATAGCAACATTCCAGTTGTCACTGATGGCATAGTTGGAGCAATGTGCAAATGTCAGCATAAGCTCTGATGATTAGCGGTACAAAACCTTTTCCTGATTGACACATACGTCTTTGGTGTATCACTGAGCTTCTTTTTTTTATTTATGTGTGATGGGACTAAGATCCAAATGAGCATTCTCTATCGCTCTGAATGTGTCATTATTATTATACTCGGTCATAATCTGTGATGAGCTGGCGACACTGTTGTAAACTTGTTACCTCATTTTACATAAGAGCCAATCTGTTATCCATGCTTCTTTCGTCTTGCAAGCTCACCTTGTGTTCTATATAGACCACTCAGAGTACTTTATTAATGGTGCGCTTTGAAATTAGAGTGCCTCTGCATCTTTCTAACCTGTATTTTTCTATCACAAGGCACGACTATGAGAGCAAAGCACCCTGATATATAACTTCTCTATCACAAGGCAAGACTATGAGAGCAAAGCACCCTGATATGTAACTTCTCTATCACAAAGCACCTTAGCATCTCTATCCATGTTACCTGTTTGCCATGAGTTCCTTCACCTGTTGCTGCTGTAATGCCCTCTTTTTTTTTTTAAAAAAAAAGTAAACATAATTATGCCTTTCAGAGAGCATACGAGGCTCATTAGAGGTCATCAAGATCAGAACTTTATGCTGATAGACGCTTTAGGTGCACGGTCTTTGAGTGATCTGGACAAGTGACTGTGACTCCAAGTTTGCAACGTTTTTTCTTTTTTTTAGTAATTGCAATGTATGACTTGAGGAATGAGCCCATGCAAAACTGAATGAAGGCCAGCCATGTTGCATGGCGCCTGGATGAATTGGAATGTAAGACATGTAGTAGGAGATGTGAAAGACAAGATCTCGGCAGACATTTAACACATGGTGGAATGTGATGCACTTTCTGGACTCTGAAAAATCGTTGACAACACTTTAACATAACACTTGAACAATCTTGTAGCATTGTCCCATATAAGTGTGCTCTACAGTTTCATGCATACATAGAAGTTGCAGTTATAGTCTTTATCTTCCAATGTTCCACTTGTAGCTCCACTAAACATTTCTTCAAAGAAGAGGAACTTTGCTGCCTTTTCTGAAGAAACTGATTTTTTTTTTTTAGATGTAAAGGCCACAACCCTGCCCCATTTACTAATGAGTCTGCATCATTCTGTTCACAGCTCAATCAAGATAAGCCCATACTAGAGACTGATGACTAACCTTCAGCTAAAACTATAGCTCTAGTAAGCCTCTTTTGTTTTTTGGAAGAACTCTGAATGTAGTGGTGCATGAGTATTCCTTTTTTTTTTTTTGGAAGAACCTGAACATTCCTTTTTTTTTTTCCTTTTACAAGATCAGAGCATCTAAGCTTGAGTCAATCTTTGTGTAGCAGTGCATGATGTTCACCTCTTGCCCCTGCAGCTTCGAGTTTGCAGAATTTAAAGCGGTGAAGTATGCATCTGTCAGACTCAAACCCTGCATCGCACCCTATGCTGCCAGAAGCAGGTCCTAGCAATTTCTCCATGATGGAGTTGGAGCTGCCCCTGCATTCGGCTCTTGTCTTGGGAAATGAAATTCTCTTTGGGAGCCAAGGACACTCTCTGACAATGCACCTCTAAAACTCGCCATTATGCAATCTTGGATGTTCCTTTTTTTTTTAATTTCTCTAACTCTGAACTGAACTGCAAGGCTTTGAATGATGTGAGCACATGGCTAGGACTGAAACATTTCCTTGATCTCTTACCATCACAGAGATGCAATGTACACTTCTATTGGTTGAAGAATGAACTTAAAAAGAAAATCTGTGAACAACAAATTCTTTCAGCGCTTAAAAAGCTCTTACTGATGTTTTCTGAATATCTTGAAAGACTTCATAATTTCAACAATGTCATGGCACTAACAAGCGATGCATGCTACATATCCCTGCACACACTCTTCCCCTGCTCACAAAACAGCATAATCATTTATTTTACTTGAACTTCTATAGCTGTGAGGGCTCCGTGTGACAAATACAATCCCAGAGAGCTGCTATCCAACACTACCAAAATTTTGCAGTGAACTGTATTGAGATCACTATCAGTGCCAGTAAGACCAAAGCATCAAATGAACCCTTTTCTCTTACTGAAGCTTCACAACTGAAGATATCCACTGAAACTGAAACCTGTACAAACGAGATGACCCGACGACCGATGATGTGCAGCAAAGATGGGAGGAGAACCATGTCCCACTGGGCGTGCCATTTTGTTTTACGCGAAAGAAATATCTAATTTCTTTGCGTTGGCATAATTTAAATTGCGGGCGTGCCAGTATACAATTGTATACGAAATAAATTAAAACAAACACACAAGGATAATGGGCACATGAGACAGCGAATTTACGTGGAAAACCCTTGCGGGTGAAAAACCACGGAAGCCCGAAGGCGATCATCACTATATCAAAGGGATTTACAACATGGAATTTACAAAGAGTCATCAGCTCATCCTTAATGCTTATCTCTCTTCAATTCTTATAATAGTCTCCTCTTTATTCATATCCTTGCATGATGCCTTATAATCAGACGATTGCGAATGTTCTTGATTCCTGGAACCTCGGAAGGAGTCCAGTTAATTACATCCACGGAATGACCATCGCGGAAGACCTCCGATTAAGCTACATCAAATGATCGTCGTCTCAAATTGTCAATTCTCCGCTTGGTCAGTTCTTGATATAGATTGGCATCGGTATAGGTTGTCAGCACTTCAAACATGTAAGCTCTAAGTTGTTGTTTGGCCTCGTCGGTCACAAACACTAATGCCCTGCCTCGTCGGTCAAGACACAAAAATACAACTCCAGCCTCGTCGGTCACGGAGTGTAGTGGTGAAACATGAATAGTCCCTGCCTTGTCAGTCAAGAACAATTGGACATGCAGTATGATAATATTGCTTCATGTAGCAGTCCTGACAATATAACCTTGCCGATCTTTTACCATATTATTTCAGATGAACTGACCATGGTGTTGCATGGTGATACTACTTGCATCATGTAGCAGTCCTGAAAATTGTATTCTCATGATGACTGGAACTCTGAACTTTTTTCCTTGGAATTTTATTGATTCGTTGTCCATATTCTTCTCCTGAGAATGTAGCATCTATGGACAGGAGCACTTGTGTATTTGCTACCACAAACAATGCCTGTCAACTCTGATACTATTTTGAGCACACACACATGAGCATTTTATCTTGCAGGCACTACTATATATTCAGTGCACTCTACATCTCTCTGACTGACTGAAATGCACTTGAATGCTCTCTCAAACTCTGCTTCTTAACTAACACTTTGTGAAGAATCTGGCCGAGCTTGTCAACTGATGGCATTTCCTACTTCTAACACTGAATTTTTTGCACATGACTGACATCTCTCTCTTCACTGCCTTCTCTGAATATTTGATTGTTGCACTTTCTAAACTAAATGTCCTCTGTACTATATTCCCTGAATATTCTAACTCTACTCTGAAACCTAAGGTATGTTTTTCTTACGAACTCTGAATTTGAATTCTTCTTCCATTGGGACTGGACTGTAACTCGTGCACATGGCATTCCTATTTGCAGCCTTTGATCACAGCTCGGTCATATCTGTACTAAACTCTGAATCTCCACTTTCTTGCTAAACTATTCTGATGTCGATCTGAAGAAAGCACTCTAAATTTGTACTAGCAAAATTGCTCTCTGATCTCTACACATTCTTCTACTGGAAACAATCTCTGAAACTTGCAATAACAATGCTACACTACATCTGTGACAGATGACGAACTGCCTTCTGAACTTTGCATTCTCATCTGCTAGCAAAATCTTTCAAGGCTCATCATTGAAACGCACTGATCTCTGTCCTATATCTCTAAACTGATCTGATCTGATCTCTCTCCCTCTCTCATCTCGCATTTCACCCTCTACAAATGGCTACACCTGCAACTATATATTAACTCTGAACTTTGACTAGCAGAACACCCTCCTAAACTCTACATGCTCCTTCCTTCACACGGCTAAAATCTTTTCTGAAATCTCTCCCTCTCTGCTTGCACTTCCACAAATTACTGCACCAAGAAGAGGACCCACAACACTGGTAGTACACAGGAATTATAAAGATCCACTTACGATCACCTACCAATCCAAGGCGACGCCATGAGGACGTGATGAAGCCTGGACTCGCCAACGGACACAGCAGTGGAGTGGACGCCGATCTCACCGGCAGGAGCAGCAACGTGGTGAGGTTCGACCTCACGGACGATGTAGACGATCGATCTCGCCGACGGCCGCCGTGAACAACAAGATCAAAACTGAGTGTGTGGTGTGGCCTGGTGTGGTGACTTGGTGTCTTCTCTTCCGAACCTTTCCAACCTCTGAAGTGGTGGTCCTTTTATAGGCCAAGTTAGGGTTGCTCGCTACCCTGAAGACGCTCCTGAGCGCCGCCGCCTCTGCTGGCCAGAGGAAGCGACGTCTTCGGAGCCGTTGCTGCATGGCCGGGAGATGACGTTGGGATTTTGAATTTCGAACGAAGTGATAAGCTCCTGTTCATCCACGTAGTGTCATACATGGTTGGTGGACATCATCATGGGTTCTTCGGTCCGGCAAGGAAAAATATATGATTCATATACTCTTGTACGGGCAGGATACGTATGCCACTAAATGGGCCTTGGCAGCGTACAGCCCATGCATGCACCAAGGCTGGACATCACTACATTGGTTTTCATGGGCCAGCATCGCAAGTCCATTTGCACAATATCTTTCATTTAAACTCCCTTAACAGTCCAGAGAGAGAAAATATTAGAACGTGTGATTGAGAAATCTCCATCCGCATTGTTGTATTTATCACACATACATGCACATTTCTTCATGTATTCTCATACCTGTATTGGAATCAAGGTTCGTATATTTGTGTACCACTAACAATTATGTCGCGTCAAAAACTCATCAAACACGGATGTTTGGATTTCAGTACATTGGGCAGGTGCTCCTGGAATTGTGGGGCAACAAAACCAAAGGAGGAGGTTCTGTAAGGTTGCATGCTGATGTGAAGGCATCCATTGTTGAGTTTCTTTCACAGATCGAGGACGACATGACAGGGAAGGAATGGCTATCCTTGTTTATTGCAAATGGAATAGTAACAACGGGAGGTATTTTGTACCGGCCCGGCTTGTCACCGCAAAGCTCTGATGCGACGTCCTATTTGTTGCAATGGCACGTTAAGACATGCTTCTGTGAACTAGCAGAGCGGGAGCACGAGGTTAGCACTGGCTGCACGGGAAATGCAGTAGTTACAGCTTGTTTCAAAAAGGCAGCAGGCTGTTTCTCTAAACAAAAAGCTGATGTACCAGGAGGAGAAGAAGGAGAGAAGTATCGCCGCGTGGCTATTGCGCTGTCCAAGTATTACGCCTACTTGGTTAAATCAGCGCCAGAGCTACTCCCTGGGAGGACCGCGGATACAAAGCATGCATACAGTGTGTCTATGGTAAAAGAGATTTGGAGAGTCCGAGCTACACTCAATGAGGAAGTGGGGCAGAATATTTGGTTCCTTGGGGATGGTTGTGAGGAAGGCAGGCGTTGCAGTAGCCACTGGAAGGCGCTGGCGCGTTTCTGGGTGCAGGCGTTGGTCTACATCGCGCCGTACGGCAACGTAGAGGCGCACCTGCAGCACCTCTCGCAGGGCGGCGAGTTCATCACCCACCTCTGGGCCTTGCTCTACCACATCGGAATATACAAGTGGAAACTGCCAAGTGGGGAGGAATTTTCAAAGATTCGGAAGGACATAGAAGAAGAAACTAAAAGAGAATCCCTTCCATCTGAAGGTCGTCCTTGTCTTGAATCATAATCTCGTACTCCATCCAGGTGTTCTCTACTTATGCCTCCATCTCTTTCAATCTTATTCCTTGAGCAGTTTTACGGTCTAAAATAATGGCCATTGACCGTAATGGCCATTAATTTCTCTAAAATAATAGCCATTAATTTTAGGACATCTTTATAATTGTACTATTAGTTAATTAATTTTATTAATTAGCTTTCGTTTTATTAGGCCAGCCTATCTTAGCCCATCATGGAAAAAGCCCAAAGCTTCATCATGGCCTGCGTAACGGTGCCCCTCATTCGTCTCCTCGGCCACCGACGTCGCGGTTGCCGGATGCTCGCGCCGCCAAAGCCCGTTTCCCAGGTGGCGCCGACAACACCGATGTCAATCCCCTGCCCCGCACCGTCGACTCCACATTGTTAATAGGTGTGATCAATTCCAATTCTAACACATGTGCGCCCGACTCTCCCCATTCTCGAATGTAAACAACACATGTGCGCCGACTCTCCCCATTCTCGAATGTAAACAAATATTCCATATCAGACTCGTCAATTCCATAGCAAATAAAAAACAACTGGCGGAAACACACGTTCATAAGGGAAGATCAAGACTTGCTGATTTTTTTTCCCAAACGGAAAAGCAGTACGATAATACGCCGGCAATGATCATTGATCGATACAGCAATTCAGAATTTGCATCGCAAGTCTAGTACTTTTCCCAATATTACCCTTGCTAATGGCCATTAGTAATGAATTTCTGATATTAGATCTTGACCGTCGGATCAAACTAATAACCATTAATTTAGAGAAACTAATGGCCATTATTTTGGACAGTAAAGTGACTTTGTTTCTCCTGATTCTTATGTTCTCGTGGATCGGGCTCGCAAGCTGAAACTTTGTAATAATGTAGAGGCCGAAAACAATTTCCATTTTTATGTTTGTATAATGAACTAGTATGGTGCTAGAGTTGATTATTTTCACAACGATAATAGTATAAATTTTATAAACTTGTATGTAGGTATTTTGTAATAATATTTTGTAATAAACTTTTATATGTTCTCTCCTACGGTCTCATCCCTGACCTGCTTGTAATGATGCTTAGCTAGTTATCATCTTAGCTTGTTGTCCAGCTCATTTGTTCATCTGATACTTCTACCAACTCGTTATACGTCCCGCTTACTTGTTGCCCACTCATGCAAAGACTACTACCTTCACGTGTCACCTTCACCATGGCTTTTTTTGATCATCTTGTTGTTCAGATTGTCTACTCGTCGCCCTCTCGTTCAAGGCTCTTTCTGTTATCATTTCTAATAACTTGTTTATCGGTTCTCACTCACTGTAACACCCTGAATATTCAAAATTTTGGAAAAGCCAATTAACCATCTTTTTTTTCCCTTTGAACCGTCTGTCTCCTTGGTTAATTGAACAATTTAATTCTAATACAGTATGCCTTTCCATTCCCACGCCAAAAATCCATTGGAAACTGCAACTGAATTGGAAACTGCCGTGATCTTTTCATCTCCCTCTCTCCTTATTTCCTCTCTCCGGTGGAAACATCTTGGGAAGGTAGGCAACGCCTCCTTTCTCCAGAGCACCATCAAGTCCTTCCTCAAGTTGCAGACTGTGATGAATTAGTTGAAGAGGTGTGCCGGCATCACAAGTGAGCAAGGACACGACGGGACTGCAAGCAAGGGTGGAGGACAGAGCGCATCGCTATGAGTTCCTTGATCCGGACAACCGATTGTTAGACAGGCAAGTACTACTACGCAACAATCTTTTTCCATGCAGCTGGATCTTTCCACAGCCCTGTACTTCTTGATGCTCGAATGGTTTAATTAAACCAAATCGCCTATTGTCACAAGGTTAGAGATAGTACTACTAGCGCTAGAATAATTCCTAGAGATCCTCTATCTGTCCAATCATTCTGTCGTAACCCATATTTTCAGAATTCTGAAGACTTATTTACGGAATTTCCGAAGACTTGTAATATATGGAAAATGTCCTAGAAATAGACTCCGAATCTGTTATGATAGATCGGAAGTTTCCTAGATATGCTCCAACCCTAGCTTGTAGAGGGGGTCACACCCGCTTATAAATGTAAACACCTCTCCCCACGGAAAGGGGGCTGAGATATGAAGTCACCGCCTCACCGGTAATGATAACTTTTGTCCCTTTTTGCACAAGTTTGCCAATTCTCTTGGTGTTGTTTAGAACGGATTAAAAGGTAGAGTAGGTGCTGGAAAACAGGACTGAAATGAGAAATCAGAGGAAGGGAGAATGTTAATGAAGTGACAAAACATAGGAATAAAGAATACAGGATTTTTTTTAGCTTCTTGGAACACAGAAATGTAAAATGGTGTACACATAAGAAAGCATAAGATTGAATGAAAGAAAAGTTTAAAAGGAATATGGACGCACCTGTAAGACTTTTGAATAGGAATAGCTCGTGTCTCTTCTTTTATATTACTACCTTTCTCTTCGTATTTTCATCTCCCACACATAGTGCTTTCTCTTCCCTTTCCCCTGCTGCAATTCGTTGCTCTTGCAGTCTGCTTGCAGCCGCAGCCTCCTTCAGCAGGTGCACACAAAAAATAAAAACTTGATACCATTTCAACATTTTTACCTGTCAATAAGTTTTCATGTTTCTGGTATGTCTAAACCTGTCCCTTCTTTTATATTACTACCTTTCTCTTCGTATTTTCATCTCCCACACATAGTGCTTTCTCTTCCCTTTCCCCTGCTGCAATTCGTTGCTCTTGCAGTCTGCTTGCAGCCACAGCCTCGTTCAGCAGGTGCACACAAAAATAGAAAACTTAATACCATTTCAACATTTTTACCTGTCAATGCAATAAGTTTCCATGTTTCTGGTATGTCTAAATCTGTATACAACCTTGTGACGCTAGTTGTCTGAGATATAGCATGTTGATTCATGAATATATTAGTTTGGTTTATCAGGAGGCATAATATCATATCCTAAAATTAAAAACTTTAAATTTTGGACTGTGAACCATTATTGATGTAACAATAAGAACTATATGTTTCCAATTACAGCTTCATTTAAATAGTGTGCCAACTCTTCCCATAATATTAATGTAGCTTTCTCACCTCTAAAATTTTTAATATTGCATTTGAATGTGTTGTAGTGGACTGCCAGAATAAAAATAATAATAATATTCAATAATTTTTTATTAAATGTTCCTTCTCTTATATTAGAAATTCAATTTCATAAATGGCTTTACGTCATGGATTGTTTGTGTATATTATTGCCCTCTACAGTACAGGGGAAATACTGGAGAGTAAGCCAATCGTGTTTGAATTTTGGATGTGAATTTAGTATATCTTTATTTTATATTTCTAGCATAGTATTCCTGTTTGATGCTTCTTTTAGTTCTTTCATCTTTGAGTTATACATGAATACAATTTTTAGATCCTTCTTCATGGGTCGGTATGTGGTGGAATGTGGAGCATTGAAATTATTGATTGCATATACGCAATTCCCTTTGATCTGTGGTGTCTATGAGTGCCTATCGGACTTTCCAGATAGTAGCATGAATTATATCTCCCTCTTCCAGCAAATATAACTCTATTAAGGTATAAACAAATACAAATACAAATTTCCATAGCTGAGAACATATATTAGTGAAAAAACATTACTTCTCATCCATTAGTATCATGTCCAAGCTTAGAAGCTTTTCTATCATGTTATTAATCATTTCCGAAAGTCTTATCACTTCTATTTTAATACTCCATGCTTAACCTTTTGTTGTCAGCTCTCTCAGTTTTCTGTATGACATTGTCTTTCTTCCTTGAGTCTAAAAGATACATATAAATCAAGTCAGAATATTTTCATGATGGTGAATGGTACGCAAAGTCATTGATACATATAAAATAAGAATCAGGATACGTCAGTGATGTTGAATAGTAAGGAAAGACTATCTGCTATGGAGAAGTTTTTTTAAGCATGATAGCGTGTACATGAACAAATTAGACCCTTTTTTTTAGAAAGATGAAGTCCATTTTACTCCCTCCAAGTTTGGCCATAGTCCAGATAACCCCCTAAATTATGATTTGGTTTACTTTACCCCCCACGTTTGCTAAATCAGCTCACTTTTCACCTTTTCTGTCCAATCAATGTAGTTTCGCTAACCTGAACTCATGTCAAGGTGGTTTTGTCTATGTAAGTCGACACAGGTTTAATCATACACGATGCTAGCCCAAGAAAATAACGACGATGGCGAACTTTTAGGTGAAGATTGGCGAGGATGGCTATGCCATTGTAGAGCGAGATGTGGAGAGATTAGGACAAACTCTTGGCTGAAAATCGACATGGATGACTCGCATCACCTTGGAATGCATGTGTATCTGGGCTAAGTATGTAAAATTGTCTTGATGAAAAAACATTTGGTTGGAGAGAAAAGGTGAAAAGTGAGCTGTTTTGGCAAATGTTGGGGGTAAATTAAACCAAATTATAGTTTAGGGGGTTATCTGGACCATGGTCAAACTTGGAGGGAGTAAAATGGACTTTATCCTTTTTAGAATTACAAATCAGACTTTTAAACATTAGTCTATCAATAATGTGAGTTGCTATACAATGTACATGAAGTTGCAGCATGCCCCAAGTTTATCATGGTCCGCTAGATGAGGCAAGCTGCAATTGATCTGCATGCTTTGAAGAGTTGTTTTGGGCGAGATGCTCTATTGCTCTGGCGAGAAATCCATCGGTGATGCCTTGTTGAATGAGGTTAGTTGCAGTCGATTTGCATGTCCTTGCGAGAATTGCTTCGCTGAGACCTCTGTTGTGCTAAGATCATTATAATTGAAGAGAATCATGACGTACGTGTACCAGAAGAGGAAGATCTTGCTGTCGATTTCTTCTTGAAACCGAGCGGCCCTCGCGTCGTCTCCTCTGAGGCAACTCGAGGGCGCACCACCGTCCGCCCCAAACACCCCCCATCTGACGTGCTTCGACGGCCGCCGCCGCCGCTGCCGGCCGGCGGCGACGGCGGCGGCCAGCGGCGGAGCCCAATGGCTCTCGCTCGCAGGCCCTCATGTCGTCCTTTCCTTCGTTTTCCCCCGTTTTATTCTTCCAAATCCCTAACAAATCCGGCCACCAATCTGCTCTAGACCTTCTTCCCCCGACGGATCCAGCCATGGAGGGGCTAGATCCGGCTCCTCCACGCTGGCTCCCCCCTTTTTTCCGCTTGTGCTGTGCTGGGCTCGTCCCTGCCAAACGGACATTCGGGCAGCTTGATGCTGGTCGTCGCAAGGATGCCGCACATGCCCTTCCTTCCCTGCGCTTGACGCCATAACGGACCTCGTGAAGGGCTTGTTGCGGCCAGATCTTCCAATGGCGGCTGCAAGCTGAAGTGTTGACGGTGAGCTGCCCTCCCTGAGTGGTTGGTTGTGCAGCTGTTGCCCATGGTTGTGTGGGGGGAGCCCAGCGAGTTTGGCCATGCCTTGATTCAGTTCTTGTGCATTGGGGGCGCTGCCTTGGAGGGTCTCTCTCGCTATGGCTGCGGAGGCAAGATCTACACCAGCTCGACGTGGTGGTCACGTCGGGCGACCTGCTCCTCGTCGGGAAGACTGATGCACGCCCATGGTGGTCGTGTTTCATGTCGCCTCTTGCCGGTGAGCAGCGTTTGTGTTGATTTTACTGCAGCTTACTCATCAAGAGAGTCATGGAGCACCGTGGCCTGGCTCTCATTCTCTTGTGTGAGCTTTTGAGCTCAGGAACGGGATTGAGGCTACATG
This sequence comes from Eragrostis curvula, assembly GCA_007726485.1. NCBI lineage: Eukaryota > Viridiplantae > Streptophyta > Magnoliopsida > Poales > Poaceae > Eragrostis > Eragrostis curvula. The sequence goes on along the minus strand of CM017440.1, from coordinate 2,423,511 downwards.
GTGGTGGTCGTTTGGCATAAGCCAAGGCAGCTGCTGCTTTGCGTGGACACTGGACAGAACATGAGCAGTGGGAAAGCACAGGGCTCCGGGTGAAAGCCTTGCTCAATGCTGGCAACAATGACACATGAGCATCATTTTCCTTCTTGAAGGTGTTGCCGAGGTATCCTGATTGCCAACCCAATCTTCTCCGGGTGACCAGTCAAAAAAAAAAGAAGATCTTGCTGTCCTCGCTTGTGCTGGCAGTGGTTGCGTTCACGACGGTGAGAGATCTTATGCTGCGCGGCACCTCGCTGTTGCCGGAGACTGTGGCCAAAGACCCTGCTATGCGGTGCCTCTAGTTCCTGCGGTGTTGGTATTCCCAATTGTGAAGAAGATCATGCTGTGCGGCATCTCGCTGTTGCCGGCGGCCATCGCGCTCCGGATTTTGAAGTGGTGGTCGTGGATGGCCTAGCAGTTGTTTTCGGGTTATACGAAGACAGATTTCGTTTATAGTATTAAATATAAACTTTGGAGACCGATTCCATTAGTTAAAAAGGTAAACTTTAGAGATTGATCTCATCACGAGCTGAAGTTTCCAGTGCCATGTCGTGAAATATCCAAAGAGCTCTCCTTTTTATTGGCAAATATATCCAAAAGAGCTCTCACGTACATGGGATGTCTCCTGTTTGTCGACCCATCTAAATACGTACGTGGGATGTTCCTTGTTGGCGGTTGAACCCATCTAAATCTGGTCGCATATTGGAGCTAGAGGGGTATTTTGGTCTAATTATTTCATAATGGTAATGGTGAGTAATTTTTTCTTCTTATTTTTTCCGATTAACGTGGTAATTTCTAGGCCTTGAGAGCTAATGTGGAGTCTCTCAACCCGCGCAGAGTAATTTAAGCTATTATTGGTTCAGGTAAACATTGTAAACTATAATTACAATTTTTGCAACTTTTGAACCGACTATATTCTTTGATTAATAAAAATTACACTTTGTTCTAAGAACTTGTTGTACATGGATATTTAAATGACAGGGTAATCTATTATAAATATTGTTATCTGCACCAGGTGAAGTATTAGAGAATTATACTCTATAAAGCACTTAAACTACAGGTCTCAGAAACCTTAAAGGAATCTATGCTATGGTTAAAAATGCATGATCCCTTTTCTTCATATAAGCATTAATGCAGATTTAGGATGGATTCCAGCATCATTGGTTTGGTTGCACAATTCCTTATTATCATGTTATTGTGAAATTAGATTATAACCATTGCGCTCTTATCAGTAATTACGTGGGGATTTCTTCCATGACACTAAAGGACGCTAAGCCATACAGAACACTATCACCTCTTGTGTGATGTCTATTAAATTTGCATTATAACGAACAACTTCATTTTTTTATCATAAACGAAATAATCAAATGGACAACTTATTTAAGAATGGTGTACCTAATGGCATGTGAGTGCGAATAAATAACATAGGAGACCACACAACTCATGCATGTACGCATTGATAACACTAATATGGCATAGTGTGGTTTATGTTTTTGACAGACAAAATTAATCTAGTACTCCAATCTCTAGATATACATGGCCATATCATATTTCTTAGTATTGTTTCACTTGAATGAGGGATAAGAATGCCAGTTTAATGAGGTTGTAAGTATGTGGTCGTACCAGATATACTCCCATGCATAAATGTGTATACTTTTTTTTTTTTGCGGGGAAGATGTGTATAGCAAATTGACCAATTTATATTTAACATAAACGATTATAACCAGGATTGAGTCCTGCAATCTAGATGCCAAGGTTGCTGGACGGCAGGTCCGCAAAGCCTGCTCTGTAGACGTGTGATCGTAGACAACACAGCTCCTCGATCCCATATCTCTCTCGTCTTTTGAAAAGAGTATCTTCGGCCCTCGGCATCCTACGTTCCCATGCTGCAGTTTGGTTAAATCAAGTAGGCTCTTGCTCGATATAGCCTAGCATACCCTCAGTTCTTGATGCAGTCCTGGATGAACATGGCTCCATCATTCGGGTTATGAACTTGTCGTTATTATGACCCCCGGGTATCCTCAAGTCTAAAAGGCCGAGTAACCTGACAAGGGTAGTCGGACCAGCCCAAAAGAGACCGAGTAGTCCACGATGCAAGATGGAAGGTTCTACCACTCGGCGTGACCTAGAAAGGCTTTTTGGCTTGTACTCCAAGTATTTTCATGTTGTAACCGACTAGGATACTTTCCATGTAACCCTGTACCCCCGACTATATAAGGCGGGCAAGGATCCCCTCTCAAAGACACGCAATACAGACCACCTCATACAGGACGTAGGGTTTTTATCTTTTGGGAGGCCCGAACCTGTCTAAATCTCTTGTCTCGTGTTCACCATTGTATTCTTGGTTCCTTCGCCCCTAGTTAAAATCTATCGAGGCTCTAAAACCTCGACAGAACTATAGCAAGCCCAATCTGTTCTGCCATCTGGAACCTGCAATAAACATTGATAAGAAATTTGGACGCCCTAGATCCGAAAGGCTCTCAAGAACCGGCGCGACTTGCCTGGCAACTGGGAAGAGGGATTAGTGAATTTGACATCAAGATTACCATGCCGAGAGAGAGAGAGAGAGAGGCTTGAATCGTGCCTGATGTATGGGGAAAGCGATGGAAGCGGTGGATAATTTATTACAAAATATATATTAGTCCCATGGCAATAGTTAATACGAAAATTATACGATACCTGCCCTATTAGATGACGTGAGGGGTTGGAGTCCGCTTGCTATACGATTTTTTTCGTTTGTTGTGTCCGCCGTGAAACTTTGGGACTCTACTACCATGATAGCTAATTATTTCCATGTATCCAAGAGTATATCGATCTCAGGTCGTAGCCTATGTTGCCACGCATGTAAATGTACATGTACGTGAAACTTTGAGCATATCGATCTCCAGGTCGTAGCCTATTTTGCCACGCATGTATATGTACATGTACATGTATGTTGCAATGCATCCGTACACCTGAGATATTTTGTTCTTTTGCATTATGACTACCATCTAATGTGAGATGGCTTTCAAAATTCTTTTACATTTACCAACGAATCTTAACCACTTTGGTAAGCTGCAATGCACCTGTACACGTGGCATTTTCTTTTTGGATGCATCTGCGTATATAATATGCCTGCCATCTAGACGTGGGATAAGTCAGCCGTAGATGCTGTTAGAGGTTGGAGTCTGCCGTAGATTCCAGTTATGTACATCTAATGGTCACGATTTGTTTGTCAAAGAAATGTCACGATTTGTTAATTAAGTGTTTAAATATACGGTCGGAAGTTTTGCTTTTTTGTTATAATTTCTAGGATTTTTATTCGATTAACATGGAGGCACCGAAATGAGTCTCCAATCTATCTATTATCTTAGTATTTGAAGGGAAAAAGAAGTCATCATGTTCGCTCTCAAGACCACGAAATTCCCACGTTAATTAAAAAAAATAAAGATATTTACCGTTGGATTTTATGAAGATTGAACGGTCTAGATTAATCAAAGAGTTCATCTCAAATACTGCCCATCAATAACAACAAATTTCGGAATAAGCAAAAAAAATAAAAAATTGGAAGTTCTAAGATTACAGGGAAGGAAAATTAGAATTTTTTTTCCCTGCCGAACCGGCTCTCCCGTACAGCCCCGATATTGATTTCCACCACCAGCGGAAGCAACGTTTCTGCCTCGGTGCCTCCCTCAGCTCAGCTCCGCTAATCAAAGACTGAAGCCATGCTCTCTGACCTATCCAGCAAATCAAGCCGAGATCGAGAAATCCATTGTCTACGACTGAGCCGTCATGGAGCCGGCGGCTGCGGCAGGTCCCAGGTCCATAACCTCAGGGGGCTGTCAAGTACCTACTAGGTCATGACAGAGGTGTTCGCGTTCGATGATCGGGCCGTCGTGGAGGAGACGGGTACTGGAGTTCCTTGCCACCGAGTGGGCCTACGCGGCTGAAGGAGAGGCTGCCGAGCGGGTTGGCGTGGATGCCGTGCTCGAGACATGGTGTGCAACGGATGAGGCTGATTTGTTTGATCAATAAACTCTGCTTCGATGAGGAGGTTGGCATGTTGGACGATTGAGAGAGGGGCCTCAACAGCACCTGCATCCGTGGGTAGTGTTTGACTTGTGGTGTGGTTGCTTATCAAGCACGCTCCGCCCCCGAGTACGCAGTGGAGGAGTGATGATGATGAATAATGCAATTCAGCGGGGCACACACGTCAATGGGTCAGACGCCTGGAGCAGCTGAAGACATAAATGGCATGCATGGACTTTGAATGACAAGATCATGATGTTCTTACCACTTCTTTCAATGACTAACGGCGGGCATAAGTACGTGTTGGTATTCAAAGACGAGAGCCTAGCCACGCGGGGGATAGCGCAGATGCTGCCGGCGTGCAATGCCTCTTCCATGTGAGGATGCAAATCGTCTCTTCATGTCCACCATCACTTATGTTGCCACCCTCTTCACTAAACCTTCGGATAGTTCACAAGTAATTCACTTATTACTGATTCCTTTCAGACAATATAAGCAGTTTAAATCTTACTTTTTTTGTTTTTGAAGTGATAACAGGATTGGAATTAATCAATTTGAAAACTGATGTATTTTAATTATGAGAATAGCACATTGAGAGCCACTACGCGAGATGCACCTACTAGAGCAGCTAGACCAACATCAACAATGTCTGAAAAATCAGAAGTCGTAGAGTCTATTACTTTTTTAGGTAAAATTTAAAATGCAATTTTTAGGTAAAATTTTGATTATAAGAACTAAATTTTTTAGGTAAAATACTATTTTCTCTCTTTGAAACTAAAATTTTTTATTGTATTGAGAGTAATACCACCTTACCATATTTCAATGTGGTGAACTTTGTTGAAGCCAAAGAATCCACCATCTAAGAACCCATTATTAAGATGGATCTTATTCTTTGAATGAGAATCGGTCACATGTTCATCAGTGCAAATAGAGGAAAATTACATTTCAGTAGCTTTTCACCGTTACCGGATCGACCACCCACAAAACAAGGAAGGGGTCGGAGAACCTTACTCCATGACGGCAACATTATCTTTGTGTCACCGTTACCGTCAGGACGCATAATTCTCCATGTCGTTCTGCCGAAAAGGATACCTTTGTCATCATTTTCGGCAAGAGGAGCACAGAGCCAAATATAGTGAGATATCTTTGAGAATGCGGACGGCCAAACCGATTAAATTGGGCTAAATGCACTACAAATGAGCTGACAATTTATAATTCATATAAATTGTGATTGTCGGCCTCTCCTCTTGATCCTGTTTAAATTAATTAACTTTCAAATGACAATGTATTATGAATCATTATTACTTTCAACAACAATGGATAAAATACTTCTTCTCTTGGTTTTGTCCTACCATAAAAACACTAAACTCACAAGGAAACTATATTGTAGTGTGGCTAGCCGCGTTATTAACGCGGGTCACCATGCTAGTTAGTAAATATAAGATAGATAGATAAATGCTGAGACTGTCAACGGTTGCAAAGCCGATTCGCGTCTAGATCCCGTCAGTATCGGAATGTAATAATGCAATGCCGAGTGGTAATATTACGTTATTGGGCGCCACCTTTCAACAACATGAACACGACAGGGACAGAAAGGGTGCTCGGTATATCGCATATCTGCAGTGTCTTGTTGCTGTCTTGTGGTGATATCTGATCAAGTTAATTTGACAAGATTTCGGTGAGCAATCTGGTAACCTGCAACAGATTCTCTCACCCAGCTTATCTAGCTAGTTAATTATCATCAGGAATAAACTGTATTGTGCCGAGCGGTCCATTATTACATCATCGTGTGGTCAGCGAGCAGATATTAATTTTGTTATAATAATAACTCTAGTTGGACTAAGAAATGAAGTTCTAGAAGAACCTATCCTACTCCTAGTCCAATATGTGGGCAATTTACCAAAGGAATACCTTTCCTAGAAGGAAAGGAAAAGCTCCACCACGCATATAAATAGTGGAGTACCCCAAGCATTGTAATCACCAGTTTATTCTGAATAATAAAGAAGAGGCTCCACCCTACATTGTGTCTTGTCTCTTGTCTACTTTGTGAGTTGTTTCCACCGTCAATAGCGCGTTATTACAACTTACAACACGTTATCAGCACGCTCAAGCCCTGAGCGCGTCAAGTCGACGAGAAGAAGAAGCCGACGTCCGCGCCAACGCGAAGCTGTTGACGACGCGGGGAACGACTACACGACGTCCTGTCTACACTTCATCGACTTGCGCCTGCACCAACGCGATCGTCTACATCACGCCCGAAGGTGATTATCTAGCTACTGGTAATGCTAGTGATCGCGATGGCTCGTTGCAGCCTCGGATCTGGATATCCCCCTGCAACACCCGGCCCAGGTTTTTCTAAACCAGGATTTGTTTTCCTACATCTAGTTTTGTTAGGGAAAAACGAATTGAAAAGAAAATAAAAGAAACGCACAGTAGATGGGGCTTGAAGCCACCACCATTGCCGTTGCTCATCAACGGCAATCACACGTACATGCATGTTGGCTCGCAGGCCAACCACATGCATCACAGGTAGGAACAACGAAGGAGTTAGAGCAGGAAAAGGGGGAGGCTGCAGAACAGACCCTAACCCTAGCTAGCGAGATGCATCTCGCCGGCGTTCACGGACTGTCCAACACGTGGGCCCGCACGTCCTGAACTCTCCTAACCCTAACCCTAGCTTGCTGGCGACGAGCTTGGACCTCGTCGCCGGCCACCGCGCCCGCAGCCGCGCCGCCCGAGCCGCGCCGCCCGAACACCGCGCCCGCACCGCGCGCCGCGCCCCGAGCTGCACCTCGGCTCGGGCTCGGGCCTCTTCCGCCACGAGCGGGGCCCGCCGACCCCGCTACCGCGTCGCCGCACGCCGGCGTGGACCCGCGCGACCCCCGCAGAGGGTCGCCGGCCACCGGATCTGGGGCCGGGCAGCCGGATCTGCCCGCGCCGCCCCCAACCCGGGACCCCGGGGCCGTCGTCTTCCTCGCGCGCAGCGGGGGTGAGCCGCATCCTCACCCACCGCCGCGCATCACCGCCTCGCGCTGCCCGCAAGCCGCGCGCCGCCCCCGTCCCGCCACCGCAGTCCCCGCACCGGAGCCGCGGCCCGCCTCCGCGCCCCCCGCACCGGGGCCGAGCGCCGCCACCACCCCGGCGACGAGCCCCGCATGCGCTCGCCCGGGGCCCCCGCCTCCTACTCCGCCGCGCGCCATGGCGCCGAATCGCCTCCACGGCGAGCTCGGATGAGCTCGCCCGCGCCGCCACCGAGCCGAGCCGCCGCGCTAGCATGCGCGCGGGCCCGCCGCCGCCGCCGCACCGGGAGGGAGAGGGAGAGGAGTGGGGAGAGAGTGAGTGGATTAGGGTTGAAACCCTAATCCGTCTCCCTTTTACACCCGGCCGGGCAGGCCGGGCTGGTGGGCTGGGCCGGGATGGGCTAGGTGGGCCGTTCCGGCCCACCAGGCCGGCCTGTTTTGGAAAAACAGAAAAGAAAAAGAAAAAAGCGAGGAAAATTCGGGAAAATGGAAATTTTGCGGAAAAACCCTTGGAAAAGTTAGAAATTGCGGTTAAGCCCTGAATTTTGCAGAAAAGACCTTGTAGTTTTCCAGATTAGAACCCGTAGTCCTAAATATTTGCAATTTTGTCCAGATTGTTTTGAATTTACGATTTGACCCAGAATTTTTGCAAAATAGACCCTGTAGTGTCTGAAAATTGTATGTTTAGTGTTATTTTGCAAATAGCACCTCGGGTTTTAGGGAATTTATGTCAGAAACATAATAACTTGCAGTTTTTGTTGTTTTAACCTCCTGTTTGTGTGTAATTACTGTGTATAATGATCTAAAATCATGTATATCATGTCTTAAGCAACTAAAAACATGATAAAAGTGCCTTTAACCTTAGAAACATGGTTTTAGGACTTGCTCCGAGTTTTTAATCCGTTACTTTATGCATTCTACAAACTTGGTTTACATGAAGTAAACTTATGTACATATTTCCATCTTGTAGATGGTGTACACACTTGACAAAAGTGGTGTTAACTTCCCCGAATGGAGGATCAACATGCGCAATGAGCTTGAAGATGAGAAATTGTGGCATGTTCTTTCACCAGATGATGGCCCACATCCTACACTTTCTGAAAAAGTTAAGACAAGGATATATATCAATCTACGTCTCGATCCAATCCTGAAGGATTCATATGCATCGATCGAAGATCCTCAAACACTTTGGGATACACTTTATGCAAGATTCAAGAAGGAAATCTTGGTACTAGCATCCAAAGCCGAACAAGAATGGGATAATCTGAAGTATTATGCATTCTATTCATTTGAGGATTTTGATGTAGAACTCAGAAGGATTGCCCATGATAAATGGTTGAGTGGTACTATTGTCACAGAAGATGATATGATCCAGAAGACACTTGATGCAATCGATCCTAATGAGGATGTGCAATCGGATAAGTTCGCTAGTTATGAGTATTCAACGTATGAAGAACTAGCTAAAGACTTACTATGGGACCAAGCAGCCTGCAAGCGGGACTACTTGCATACAGTCATGGAAAGTCCTCACACCTTGAAGTGTCGCAAGTGTGGATTACCTGGACATTTCTCTCATGTTTGCCAATCTTCACGATACATCAAGAAAATATTCAACTCATATATCCAAGAGCATGATATTAAGAGAACAGAATTCTCTATATTCGACGTACTCGAAGTAAATGAGGAGGAATATTTAGATGTTGAGGATGATGAAATGGCACTATATGATGATGAGGAATACATTTATCAAGAAGATAATGCACCAGAAATAATCATCCTGTCAGATGATGATGAATAAATGTACATAGAGACATGAAGTAGTTCTCCCTAGTTTGAATTCTATCTAGTAGATAGTCAAGTAGTAGTTATGCATTTAGTTTAAGAATTCTAGCATCGAATTTGATGGATTAATGTAATCTCTAGTAGAGACCTCGTGTTTTTAATACATAGTAACTTGAAGTCTATGTGAGCGCCTTGGTTTTTCTTTACCTTGTCGTTTTATTTGGCTTTTCTTGAAGTATTTGCCTTGTCTTTGCCTTTGAAGTGTAGTACAATGGAAGAGGAACTATGTCTTGTAGACTATTGCACTACCAACACAGTTCTTAGGGATACTCGTTATTTCCATACTCTCAAAAAGTATGAGGAGGGAATAACGACTCTCATTGGAAACGGGAGAAGAATAGTAGGGTCTGGAAGAGCAACCCTTATACTCCCTAATGGAACGACATTAGTAATCCAAGAAGCATTACTATATCCCGACGCAACTAGAACGTTGTTGAGCTTCAAAGATATCCGTGCCAATGGTTTCCACGTAGAAACTAATGATGATAATGGCAAAGAACGTCTTATCATGACTAAGAAGCATAGAGATCAGAAGACTGTTGTGGAAAGTTTCCCGTCCTTTAAAGAAAGCATGTACTACACCTATGTTAAACCACAGAATGGTTTAGCTGTGTTCAAAGTGATCTTGAAGAATCATGAGCCATATAGAATATGGCATGACCGTCTTGGACATCCTGGAAGTAATATGATGAGTAGAATCTTGAAGCATTCTAGTGGTCATGAATTGCAACCGAAACAATTTCCTAATCATCTTGAAGATTTCTTTTGCGACGCATGTGCAAAGGGGAAATTGATAACTAGAACCTCAGTGTTGAAACTTCATGCAGAAGACACACCATTCCTTGAAAGAATTCAAGGAGATATCTGTGAACCTATTAGTCCCCTGTCAGGGCCTTTTAGATACTTCATAGTATTAATAGACGCTTCCTCAAAGTGGAGTCAAGTATGTCTATTGTCCACCAGAAATCATGCATTTGCACGTCTTACATCGCAAATTATTCAATTGAAGAATAATTTTTCGGAGCATAGAATTAAATCCATTCGCATGGATAATGCCGGAGAATTTACCTCGAAGGTATTTGATGACTATTGCAAGTCAATGGGAATAAAGGTAGAACATTTTGTTCCTCACGTGCATACGCAAAATGGTTTAGCTGAATCGCTAATAAAGAGGATCAAGTTAATTGCAAGACCACTACTACATCATAGTCAGCTACCTACAACTTGTTGGGGTCATGCTGTTCTACACGCTGCTACTCTCATACAACTTCGTCCATCTGCTAAAGTTGATGATTCACCACTTTCAATAATGCAAGGGAAGATACCGAATATCTCTCACTTGAAGAAGTTTGGATGTGCCGTATACGTCCCTATCCCACCACCTCAGCGATCGCAAATGGGAGCTCAACGTAAACTTGGAGTTTATGTGGGATTTGAGAGCCCATCGATTATAAAATATCTTGAGCCACTCACTGGAGATTTGCATACGGCTCGATACGCTGATAGTATCTTCAATGAAGACCAATTCCCGGCATTAGGGGGAGGAATGTACCTCAAGAAAGAATGCTGAGAAATAAAGTGGGAAACTTCGGGAATCCATGGAATGGATCCTCGCACTATGGAGGCTGACCAAGAAGTTCAGAAAATCATTCACTTGCAGATGATTGCTAATGAACTGCCAGAGACATTCACTAACACTCAGGGACTTATGAAATCTCATATACCAGCAGCGAATGCACCGGAAAGAATTGAAATACCACATGAAGTGGGAACTCAAATGGAATTCCAAACTCGAGCCTCTACCTCACTAGCCGGAAGTGCTAGGAAGAGGGGGAGTGAACCGGTTGCAAGGGTCTCGAAGAAACCCAAAGTACAAGCGCAAGCTAAACCTCCTAGGAGACGTCCGAAGGAGGATAAGCATAAGCTTAGTACGAATGAGATACCCGTCCCAGTGAATGGTGAAGAGAGTGTACATGAAGTACCTAATGTACAAGAAGTACATAAACCGGATATTCTAGATCTGAATACACCTGTAAGTGGTGAACTGGATCATGAGAGAATCATGGAAAACTCAACCATGTATGTTGAGACAGGAGAAAGGTATGATAGAAGAGCTAAGAATGTCGACATATACAAATCAATGAAAGAATGCAAGAAGTGTTCTGATTGGCCAAAGTGGAAAGAAGCAATCACTGCAGAACTAAACTCGCTTAACAAAAGACAAGTCTTCTGACAAGTCTGCCTCACCCCTGAAGGAGTGTATCCCGTAGGATACAAATGGGTATTCGTCCGGAAGAGAAACGAAAATAATGAGGTCGTAAGATACAAAGCGAGATTAGTAGCTCAAGGTTTCACGCAGAGACCAGGTATCGATTATGATACTACATACTCACCTGTGATGGATGGAACCACATTCCGGTACTTGATCTCGCTAGCAGTGAATATGGAATTGCAAATGAAGCTAATGGATGTCGTGACCGCATACTTGTATGGGTCATTGGATTCAAAAATCCACATGAAGGTTCCAGAAGGAATCAAGATCCCGAATGAAGAAGAACGCAACCTATATAGTCTGAAGCTGCAAAGATCACTATATGGTTTAAAGCAATCCGGAAGAATGTGGTATAACAGGCTTAGTGAGTTTTTGATAGAGAAAGGATTCTTCAAGAATGACGATTGTCCTTGTGTGTTCATCAGAAAATCAAAGATTGGATATTGCATAATATCTATCTATGTCGATGATCTGAATATCATTGGAACCGCACAAGACATCGAGGAAGCTAGTTCATTCCTAAAGTCTGAATTTGAAATGAATGATTTAGGAAAGACTACTTTCTGCTTAGGCTTGCAGCTAGAGCATACCCCAGAAGGTATACTATTGCACCAGTCGAACTATACCAAGAAGGTATTGGAAAGGTTCAACATGAGTAGTGCATACCCACTCAAAACCCCTATGGTTGTGAGGTCACTCGATGTAGAGAAAGACCCATTTAAACCAAGAGAGGAACGTGAGAAAGTGTTGGGACCTGAATATCCCTATCTGAGTGCTATCGGTGCGTTGATGTATCTTGCAAATGGTACTAGACCCGATATTGCCTTTGCTGTCAATCTCTTAGCAAGATTTAGCGCAGCTCCAACCAGAAGACATTGGAATGGCATTAAGCAAATTCTCAGATACCTCCGTGGAACAGAAGACATGGGGTTATTCTTCCAGAAGAAGGGGAATGTAACTCTAGAAGGTTACACCGACGCCGGGTATATGTCGGATCCACACAAATCATTCTCGCAGACTGGTTATGTGTTTCTCTGTGGTGGTACTGCTATTTCCTGGAGATCTACGAAGCAGACGATGATGGCTACATCAACAAATCACTCAGAGATTATTGCCCTGTACGAGGCAACACAGGAATGCACCTGGTTAAGAAGAATCACTCAACATGTACTGAATACATGCGGAATTGAAGTGAGCAAAACCGCTACCATTATCTATGAAGATAATGCAGCTTGTATTGCACAAATACAAAAGGGATATATTAAATCTAAGGTCACGAAGCACATTACACCTAAATTCTTCTTCACGCATGAACTGCAGCAGAAGGAAGAAATTATGGTAACTCATGTTCACTCTTGTGATAATCTAGCAGATATGTTCACAAAGGCCCTTCCTGCCCGCTCCTTTGAAAAGCATAGGCATGGAATTGGAATGAGAAGATTTACAGAAGTGTGCAGATCAGAGAGAGAACATCGTTGAGCACATAATCCCTACTACTATGGTCTAGAAGACGAAATAGTAGATTCTAGAAGAATGAAGCATTGTACTCTTTTTCCTCATTTGAGTTTTTACCTGAAGGTTTCTCAAAGAAGAGGTTTTTAACGAGGCAATGTGTGCAATTAAGAGCTACGGTACCATGTACTCTTTTCTCCATTTTTCCCACTGGGTTTTTATGAAGGAGTTTTTAATGAGACATGTGTGTCGTCGTAAAATGCCCAAGAGGGTGTGTTATAATAATAACTCTAGTTGGACTAAGAAAGGAAGTTCTAAAAGAACCTATCCTACTCCTAGTCTAATATGTGGGCAATTTACCAAAGGAGTACCTTTCCTAGAAGGAAAGGAGAAGCTCCACCACGCATATAAATAGTAGAGTACCCCAAGCATTGTAATCACCAGCTTATTCTGAATAATAAAGAAGAGGCTCCACCCTACATTGTGTCTTGTCTCTTGTCTACTTTGTGAGTTGTTTCCACCGTCAATAGCGCGTTATTACAACAAATTTTGCCGCCATATGTTAATTAGCTGAGCAGACACGGCCCGACATAGTGTTGGGATTCGCGATTGGTCGCGTACCCAAAGAATCCAGGCCGCGCGTATCGAACTGGGCGGTTGCGTCTGGGCTCCGCCGCCGCGTTGAGGACTTGCGCTTGCTCCCTTTGTCGGCGGAGGCTTGAACGGAGGACTTGGGGACGGAAGCTGTTGGGCGCTCCGGACGACGGCGGTGGCGTCCAGGTGGCCGATGGTCTCGATCGCGAGGAGGAGACGAGCCGACGGCCGTCAAGCTCTGTTATACTCCAGAGGTACGGCCTTCCGCTACAGCTCTTCCGCTGACCGGCGCTGGCACTGGTGGTGCACGGTCGCCGTCGAGACGCGCGCCGACCGTCGAGCTCTGTTGCGGCATCGTGCTCCGCTCGCGCGATCCGGTAGCCAGAGCCTGGAGACGACCAGGTCCAACGTGATCTCAACGAATCCGGGCCGCACGTATCGAATTCGACGGCTGTCATGGACCCAGGGGTGGTCGCTGTTTCAAATAGCGACCGCCCCCTCATCCAGCCCAAGGCTTCAATTCGGTCGCGCTCTCGCTGGAGGAGTTCGGGGACGCAGCGGTCATACAGGCCAAGGCCCGAGGTACGATCTACGCGTTGCCCATGATGACGTGGCGCGGCGCTACGGCTTACATGTGGCGCTGGCGCTCCGGACGACGGCGGTGGCGTTTAGCCGCGCGGTCGCCGGAGTTCTAGGCTTCGTTACTAGAACGGAGCCTTATAGGAAGATTGGCCAGGTGCTTACAACCATCTCAAAGATTTAACCACCACATTCATGTACTATGTATCCTATATGTTGCTTGCTGTCAAGTGTCAATTTCCGTTTTCGAGGAATAATCCTTGCATAGTACGTTTGGCCACAAAACACATTGAGCCTGAGCATTTGAAAATGTTTGGACTGAATCTGTTAATTACCAGCTTTTCGTTTTCATGGTTTAGCAAATCAATTAGAGAACATTTACGGTGCACCATACCACCATGAAGGAGATAGTGGTATGGATCACATCCCACCATTGATTACTAAGGTTAGTTTTGTAATTGGACGATTTTTTCAATCGTTCTAATCTTATTAGGAGTCTTCTTCTCAGCCGTGAGGCCCGTGACTCGTCGCCGGCAGCCAAGCGGCCGCCCGCCGCCCACATCGATCGGCTCCACGGATGCCTCTCCGTTGGAGGCTGCCCGCATGGTTTTTCGTCCCGTAGTCTACGAGGCTCCATGGCTCCACTTGCGGAGGATCTCAACGCGCATCTGGCTAACAGCGAAGTTCATATCCAGACTGCGCCGACGAGCACCCTGAGTCATTGCCACTCAAGATCCTGCCAACTCACGCATTTGATCCGACTTTCGTTGCCTCCTGTGATGACTGCATATAAACTTACAAAAGTGAGGAGGCGGTGCTTACGAGCCCTGTTGTGCACATGCCGACTGCTGCAGATTGTTGCAAGGAGGCCAGTTCTTATTCGTTGTTAATAACAAGACATTTGATGCGCTAGTAGACTAGCAGTAACCAGTTAGTGGTGATCCTGATGTATTGTTCAAATACTTGAACCAAACAGGAAGAACATTGTAGGAAGAGCCTCTATCCAGAACATGAGATTCGATGACTCGGAAATATTCTGTAGATTGACGTACTAATTTGAATTATGTGGTTATAAACATTAAAACGAACTAAACCCGTTTGATCCCTTCTCAGATGCGCACAGGACGTCATCGATTGATGAATCTGCCATGAGCCGCCGAGCGAGACTGCTGAGCTGTGCCTACTGATCGGCCTTGCCGCCGAGAGAGCCGCTGCATCGAGTTGCGGGCTTGCGGCCTCACGCCTGGAGCTAACCGTCACAACGAAGACGGCGACCAAGAACAGATCAATAAACGCAAATGATCGATCAAAAATCAAAATTACTAAAATATCGTTGTTTTTTTTCCATCGATACCCCTTACCTCCTTATACCACTTTAAAATCCCACTATACTACTTGGGGGCTTTAAAGTAGTATGATGGGTATCTAAACGGTTGGATTGAAGAAAATGAACAGCCCACGTTGATTTAGGTGCACCGTAAAGGTTCTCAATTAATAGTATACTTGGATTTTCAAGGACTTCTTTTTCTACGAGACTTCTTTTTCCACTTCATCTCTGTTGCTTGAAGCTCAGCAAAGCTCTGTTGTAGTGCCCAACTTCTGCAGAGTACTTTACTGAAGGGCAAACCAACATCCAATGCATCAGGACTAGATAACATTGTTCCTTTTAGCTTATGGACGACACAAGCAGTTTCGGTTTTTCTCCCCATGGAGAAACGGTTTGAGCTACTGAAGCATTTCTCCATGGGGTCACAAACGTCTTAGTCCCTTTGTTCAGTGTTGATACAAATAGTTCGTTTCAGACACTACTATATAGGCCATCTTTATGATAATAATGATCAAAAAATTACTCAGGAATTTGGAAATTTGTGTTGGCTGCGTCATGGAACAGATCAACATACACCCCTGTTTTAGGGACAGGTCAAGCAGAAGTGCATCACTCAAAGACTGAGAAGTCGCTGCAGTTAGCAAATGACTTCTCTGATTCTGAAAAACTAAATTTTGTGATCATTGCCAACACAAGTGATAAATTGTCAAGTAAAGTTGCATTGAACAACAGCAATTAATACCGCGATGATAGACGGTGCCCATGGCAATCTGTATGTACGACTGTGAAGGTAGGACTAGGACTTGATCATATTTACTACTGTTTCAAAAAATAATTGAAGTTCTAGACATTGGTCAAAATCAAACGTCTCTATCTTTGACCATTAAATTTTTATATTTAATACTATAAGATTTCTGTTTTCAGATTCACATGAGAAATACTTCAATGCTATATTATTTACATATTGTTAAATGAGTAATAAATTTTACAAATTAATTGTTAAAGATTGATATGTGACTTTAACCAAACCCAGGCGGAGTCAGTATTTGACATTGGGTGCAAGATATCAAATCTTACAACATGTTAAATGGTCATATGTATTTAGAAATCATGCAAGAGATATCTTACAACCAAGGTATCTCATCATTGTTGAGACAGGATGCACAGATTCAGGTAGTAATTAACAGCTTACACTAAAGACATGTGTCTCTGCCTATATAACCATGAGCAAACAACAAGTGATCATACCAGAGTAGCAGAACCTAGCTAGTGTGATATACGATTAATAGTCTTGCTTTACTCATGGCACTCGTAGAGAGCAAAGCAGAAAGGGCCGTGTGCGCTGCTCTCTGCATTGTTCTTGTGATCATGTGTTCCACCCAATCGTCCTGCGAGGAAGAAGAAGGTATGTATATGTACCTATAATAACTGCCTCTGTAATTACCATGATTTGGTTCGTTCATGGTTTACTAACCGAGCTGCGGGTTGCATGTTCCTGCAGTATGCCACCGATTCAATAAACAAGGAGACAAATGCCTTCCGGGTCAATGCCACATGGATTGCTTTGGGCAGGCACCTAAGGGGAAAACCTTAGTTCGTTCCAAATGCGAGACGCATCTTACGCCTAATGAGTGTTGCTGCACATATCGTCCCCAAAATCCACCCCGCGTCGTCAACGGTGACGTTGGACTAGCTGCGGCCATGGATGACGACCGAATTCATGGTTGACGATTTGTAGTCTTGGAATGGATACCGTCGGTGGCACGTTTCTAGATTCACCATGAATGCAATGTACTAGTACTATCCTAGGATTCTCTTGCATGCAATGCATCAATGTTCTGGTGGATGTGTGTAACACCACCAATAAATAAATGTGTCTCTTTTTCTTTCTTGTGTGTTCACCTTGTGTTTCAGTTACAAACTCCATGACGACAAATGTTGTACGTGCCATCTTGTTTACAAAACATAATAATTTCAGAAAATATACTGACTTTGGGGCCGGTCAAGGATGCGTACACCCCCGTGTTCGAGGATCTGCATCGTGGTCGTCTGCGGCGGTGACCTGTACTGGCTCTCATCGGCGAGTGGATCGCTGCATCCTTCGCCAAAAAAAAAAAAGTGGATCGCTGCATGCCGGCACTGGTTTTTTTTTTTTTTTTTTTTTTTTTTTTTTTTTTTTAAAGGAGATCCTGGCGGCACTGCAGCACGGTCGGCGTCGAGGTTTAGCGATATCCTCTCACCTTCCGCGCAGACCGGCCTATGTCGACTGGACTCGGCCCATCATCTAGCGCAGGCCATCGCATTCCACAGACAGCCCACACCCTCCTGAACTCACCGACATTACGAAAATCGTTCCAGGCGAAAAATAGAATGTTCCAGCCAGCAAGAAATTTTTTTCTAGACTTGAAAATTATTTTAAAATAGCAGAATTGTTCTGAAGTTTTCAAAAATGTTGGTAGGCTGCCCTACACAATTGTTCCAGGTAACCCGGCAAAAAAAAAAAAAAAAGGTTCCAGGTAGGACAAAAAATTGTTCTACACTGAGAGAAAACTGTTCCAAAAATACCGAAGAATGGTTTCGAGGTCGTGAAAATTGTTTCAAGGTTTCACCGCTCTAGCTGAAACAGAGAGATAACTTCGGAACTCAGGCCAGATGCGAAGAACATGGAAAGGTTTCGCATTGGCGCTTCATTTGGCTAGTTCAGTGAAAGTTGAGTTTTCTATCTGTCTAATTAACTCACTCGAGCAACTCCTCTCTCTCTCTCCCTAGCTTCAAATTCGATTACTGGAAAGATTAAGTTGAGATTGAAAGCGTAAGTGCGCTTCATTTTTATTGCAATGGACACTTGGTGAGTTTATCTTTATCACCACCAATTTGTTACTTGGTGCTGAATTGTTGAGCCTATCACGCCAGCAAGACAGCAAGTGATGAACAAAATGCAAGTCATGCTCGCATGCACTAACAGTGCAGTTACTGCGAGGCAGTACACTGTTTAAAGCAGCAGCAAATAAACCAGAGGAGACTGCAGCCGAGTCGTCGTCTTCGTCCTAGGATGCCACTGGCTGCACCTGCACCAAGTAGAGTTGTGCGCTAAAGAAAACAGGAACCTGCACCATGTGTGCAAGCCTTTGGGCCCCTGGTTACTCTGGATTCTGTACTCCCCCAGGCTGATGCATTACCACCCAACGAGTCAGGTCTTTGGAAGCTAACCATTTGCGCCATGCATGCATCTCCCCATCTACTCGCATTGATCGTCGCTTATTCATCACATCATGGCTGCTGGCTGCTCAGAGTCCAAGTTCGAGGCTGAACAAGCGTCATCCGGCCGGACGCCCGGACTGGACCCCTATTTCGATCGCCGCATGCGATGCGATGCGAGTAGATCCAACGCTGCAATAATCCTTGGACTCGTTGCCAAGCTTCAGGAGCTAACAAATGATGGTAGTAGTTGTTGGCAACGACGGAGCTTTGGGCGACCATGGCCAGCCGGACACGACAACTAAACAGGCGGCCGTGTTCGTTGTCATGGCGCGACGGGTTCCTTCCTCTCGAGTACGTAGTACGACAGGACAAAGATAGTATTGGCACTGGTCGACCGTGGTGGATGGCATCCAGACGAAATGGACTGAACTTCGTCACATGTTTTGTCTAGTTGTTGTGTTTAGGAAGTAGCAACTTAGCAATACTTTAATTGATCTTCTACTGACAAGGGATACACTCTTGACTGATTTCTTCTGTCAATCACAAATAGCATGCATATGAATTGTGACAGGCATAAACGTTATACCGGATGTTCAACCATATCCTGGACTGAAGGTAATCAACATTTTGTACAATCAGTAAATTCTTCACACGTCATCGCAGCTAGCCGGATCAGGCAGCACAGCTTGAAGATCAGCACGCTCTCCACAACATCGTCTCTGTATTGTTGCTACTTACACTTCAATAATCCTGATGGATCATAAATACGCACAGTATTACGCGTACAAATAAATACAATATTATTGCAATACATGAGACGGCGACAAGCAATGTAGCTATTGGAATCCAGTGAATGGAGGACATGGCACCAACTTAGGATCAGCATATAGTTAAGTTTGAAGCAGTGCATATCCACATCCAGGTCATGACTTCATCCTACGCAAGGGGATACATGAGTAACTGTTGAGATGGTGACATCTGCTTGTGTTAAGGAATGCAATTTTGCAGGGGCACTCTGGCGTGTAGAAGGTATCAACCAGAGTCTCCATTCAGAGCATGTCGCTGATGCCGAACTTGTCCAGAGATAAGCATGCATCATGGACTCATGCACATGATGGGTGTTGATCTGGTATTGATTTCGCCCCCATGCTGCCTGCTCTTCTTCAGTTCTTTGCTTTAAAATTTATGCAAAGACAGGCGTAATTCTTGCCAAGGTTACTAACATCGACGTGCTCCAACAGTATCATGATATTGACCGCCAATTTCAGGAATTGTTCGGTGCTGAGATGCTGACTGTTGCCGGTTGGAAGAAGTGTGGTTTTCACAAGATTCGTAGGCTCAATCACGATCTGGATGTGATATTTGACAGCATGACCAACATAATTATGAATTACGGACAAGCCCACAGTGTTGCAGACTTGCAGTGTCCTCGGCTGCTTTGAGATCCCTGGGTCCTGAAACAGCACTGTGGCTGCATTACTGACCTGAATTTTTGAAACACCCACATATGAATGCAATATTGAAAAAAATGCACAATTTTTTTTGAACCCAAAAAAATGCACAATGCCACATATTATGAGTTGTAAATAGCTTATTGACAAATCAAAATGGATAAACATTAGTTTATGGCTGAGAAAGTTCTCAAGTAGAAATATGCGGGTTTCAGTTTCTCCTCCTCAGTTGTACCTGAAAAAATTCCCATATCCATGGACGGTGTGACCGTGTGATGTCTACGGAAGCGACGCCATAACAAAGTACAAAATACAGCAGATTGGATATGTGTTGTACTAGCAGCTACAAATGTACTACATATAAGACATGTTGGACCAGTACCCTAAGATTTCTTCCGTAAACCCATAAATGTAACTCAACGGAAAATTGACTCATTGTTTATCACCTAAAATTTAATTTGCATATGAAGAACATTGTAAGGTTTACAAAACAATTCTGCGCTGTGGAACGCATAGGACCAGTCAGTGGTCCAGACATTTCCCTAGAGAAATTGATTGTGCTATATATCGCCGTACGATTTTACATTCTTACCCAAATGTGTTGGAAGAAAAATATTTTTACGACAAAAAAACTCACTACTACAAAATTTTACAATTTTTTTCGAGGGCATAGACAATTTGTTAAAAGGTGATTAACAAACTCCTAAATTATATTACTAAAATGTAGGAACAATCTTCATTATCGAAACAGGATGTGAACGAGACTGTCTATAAGATACACGAGATTACCACATGTAACTGGAAATATGCCTATCATTTATTGTTCCTTCTGATGCTGTTCAGAATTATTCCATACTACGTTGTTATGAGAATTCGTTATGGTCTCATGGAATTTGTTATCTTATCACCGGTCAATTCTTGGCAACAAACAAGAATGGTACCACTCCATCTACTTGTATAGTTACATAAATGAGAGCTGGAGGCCAATTGGCTGGGTTGATAGGAGGGAAGACAGCATCACCATTAAGGCGTTATTAACTAAGCACATGCATGTACTTGCCCCATCATGTAACCCCTGCTTTTTCTATCCTTCTACCATATCCAACTCTTATGAGCACAGATCTCTTGCAGTAATTCACTCGGCAACAAAAGTACACTGACAGCAAGCTCAAGAAGTCGTCTAAAGGAAAATGTGTTGGAAAATATCAGGCACAGCTCAAGAATGATTGCACAGACACGCTAGTGACATGATCTCAGTCATCTGATTTCCCACTTGGACGGTCACCTGAAGAAATGCGCCCTGCGCCCATCCCTCCACTTCATAATGTAACAATACATACATGGTACGGCCAGATTCATGATTCAGAAAGGGTTTCCAATACCGTGTTACTGAAGGAAGAAACTAGGCACATGCAGGACCATGACGGCAATAATGCTAGTAGATAGGGAGGGCCAGCAATGTCAAACATGACAGAGTAAATCAAGATTGGCTGTTATTCAAACTGTTCGTGTCAAAATGACAAACAGTTGGTTGTACTAGGTTACCTAACATAGACATAAAATACCTACACAAGATAAAGCCCCGAAGCTTCAGCTCAGGACCAATTCATTTGGGCCAGTGATCAATTCTGTCTTCTGTGGTAATGTTAGGTTATGAAACTAAACGCACCATCTGCAGATTAGATTGACTGGATTATCCATGAAGAAAATAAAAGCCAGATCTCAAGCTTATATGTTATATCATTGAATACCCACCATGTGCTGTTTCAGGCACCGAGTATGTCAGGTGTTAGGCAGTAGTTGGTTGGCAGCTAACAGAGGCTAACAGTTGGGTGTCGCAGGGCACCAAGTGTCAGGATAAACTCAGCAGATGCTGTAGGTAATTTGTATGATTCCCAACAGATGCTACGACTCCTAAGTCCCATATAAGAAGCCAATAGTCAGATAATATACGTAAATCTCATGTTACCTATGTTTTGGCAATAGGATTTTTAATTGTGGCACTGAATAATTAAGTTATGTGCTCAAAAGAAAAGGAAAAGGGGAAAAAACATCATATTGGTATTGCTAGATTCATGCATCTATGCGGTCACAGTTCAGATAGTAGTGAAAATTCTACCCTACCTCATTTTAGAAAACTTATTATACCTGGATTTTATATAAACGTTAATTGTGTAAGAGAAGTCCAACAAAAGAGAGAAACATCAGACTTTTTTTTTTTGACTGAACAGAAACATCAGACTTCAATAGCATTCTCATCTCACTTGAAGGTAACTTTCATACGTCAGAATATATGACTGGTAACTTAAATGGAAACGTCTACCTCTTCAATTCTTGATTTACTGTCGTCACTTGCAGTTAAAACATATGGAGGAAAAACTACTAGCATTCCTGTCATTCATTTATATTGAAAGATATTGAATTAAACTAATTCAAATTACCATAACCACTGGGAAAAATTCAGTGTCCCAACCGGTCACATGATCAATTCAATGGGGTCACCTTATACTCTATATAAGAAGATATTTTTGCACTGCTGCTACATTAACCTCGAGAAGAGGCCCCTACCTAGCATTTATGATCATAATATGACGCCATGTCCTTAATAGACAATGGCAAGATGGAAAATAGCAGAAATGATGAGGCACAATTTGGCAAGGCGTTTCCTATATAAAGTCAGCCATGCACTGCAAACCATACAAAGCAAACATCATAGACAGCTTCGTAGCAAAGGGAAAGATTAAAAAGAAAAAAAGGAAAGGAGCAAGTGTGAGAGAAGAGAGATAGCCCTTAGACGATGGCTCTTATCTCCGATGAAATCAGGGCCAAGGCCGATGTCTACTATGGTGATGAGATCTGCCAACAGTGTACCCAGCTCTTGCTCAAGGAAGCAGGTCTCCCCAATGGTCTGCTTCCGTTAAAGGACATAATCGAGTGTGGTTATGTCGAGGAAACTGGGTACGTGTGGCTCAAGCAAAAAAAGAGGGTCGACCACCTCTTCCAGAGTGTAGGAAGGGTGGTCTCTTATGGCACTGAGATCACCGGCTATGCAGAGAAGGGCAGGATCAAGAAGGTCAAAGGGATAAAGACCAGGGAGCTCATGCTGTGGGTCCCAGTGGAGGAGATTGCCCTTGATGAATCAGCAACTGGGAAAATCATCTGCAAGAGCATTGTTGGGATTTCTAAGACCTTCCCTGCATCAGCTTTCCATATCCCAGAAATGGAGAGGGTGACCATGAACTGTGCTGCACCGAAACCAGTGGTCCTCATGGAGAGAGCTCAACAAGTTGTCAGAAACAACTGATCCATTTGGGATTTGGGCTCATGACCATCATCATCCTATCAATCCTACATATCTAAATAATGGCTGAATTCGTGCTGTGTCGTATACTTATGTACTTTGGAAGGTGGTAACTCGAAGTTATTATATTCTGCTGTTGAATGTATGCCCTGGTATCTATTGTCCTGTAAGAGAAACACCTTGGCTATTCATGTGCTACATAGCTCTATATATATTATTAATAGGACTTACTGATATAAACCATGCTGTGGCCTTCTATGAAATGAAATGTAGAATTTCCTCGGGTTGTACTAGGAGAATTAGTGGTCGAAACTACATTTTGGAGTCTAGATCAACATGTTCCAGGGGAAGTTAAGAGCATGAATCCATGAGCTCGTGCAGGAGGATAGATCTGCATTGATCGCACCGAATACATCAAAGTAGCCAATGCAGTTAGGCATATCCGCTTATGCATGTCAGTGTCCTATGAAACCTGGCCATCACTTGTCCTACACCCACCCCAGCAGGGACGAATTCATTTACCCAACCAAACATCCCCAGTCTAGCTACATGAGTGATTGTCAACTTTGCTTAATGAGTGCTGCCTATCATTGGACCTCCCGCTGATAATTTTTAGCTATTTTCAGATGCATGGCCCAGACAAGTTATATGATAACTGAATCAGTTATTCTGAAGTGCTTAACTTACAAGTTTAAATGTGCTACGAAGCTTCCTAATTCCTATTACCTAGTTTATTCTTCCTTTTTTTTCTTTTTGGCTTCCTTATATACTCAGAATAACTTTGTTTGTTTTTCTTCGTTTAATATAATTAATAATCATTAATCAGTAGGGGCTTGCCCGTCCTGTTTCCCAAGGAAAAAAAATCGTGAAACATTATATAAAGAGGTCAAAATTATGTTGAGGAAATAGGACTGCTCATGACTGGTCGACAATGGATTCACTGAGGAGATCTGCTTATATACTCAAAAGACCATTGTCTTTCTTTCTCGTAATAAAAACTGTGAAACATGATATAAAGAGGTCAAAATTCTGTTGAAGAACTAGGACTGCTCATGACTGGTCGATGATAGACATATCTTCACTGAGAAGAATTTGCCAATGTTTTATCTCAGATTTGGAAAACTAGTGCCCCGCAATAAAGTAAGGAGCTCCTATTAAGACGGTAGGATCGACACATGATAGTTACAGTGATTGGTTCACTTAAACTGAATGTGTATATGCACATGCACAAAAAATCTCGGTGTAAGTATAGAAAACGTAGATAGTGGTGTCCTGTTGCCCAAATTCTCATTTAGACATTTCCCCTGGAAGCATCTTCAGTTATGATTTCAGAACATAATTATGAGCCAGCAGAAAGGTAGATCTGGAAAGATATTTTGGATCGGTGGCATGTCGACCAACATGGCACTATATCAACCATAACTTCCATCAAATCAATAATTTAACTCTAACAAATTCAAGGGGATAATAAATAAAACAGCTCAACAACTTACTGCCATGAAAAATAGTACAGAACCATGTCGTAACTCGCTGAAGAAAGTCAATCTTGTGTTTCCTGTAAGTTTTTATTTACTTCACCTAGAGAACAAATCAACCTACATACCTACAGAAGAGTCAGGACATGCAAATCAACATAGATGATAGATACAAAGGAAGAATAGGCAGGACTTTCAGATTCATTTCACTCACCGGTTAGAGTAAGGCATCAACAGGAAAAAGAATAAGAAATGGCATCATCTTCAATGTAATGAATCTTCTTCTTGGGCGAAATTGGTGAAACAATGGATCTTATAAAGCGACTCAAAGGATCCTGCAAACCTTCCATTTCATAATGACCAAATCGCCAATCCCGCATTACAAAAGGTCGCTGAATAGGCCGATCTAGGCCTCCTATAAGAAAAAGAGGACCGTGATACTTCAGTGGATGAAAAAAATATGGGTCTACTTCTTAGGATTTGCATTTTTATTTATTTCACCTAGGCCTTTCGGTAATTCAATATTAACTCAACTGCAAAGGGCTTACAATCAATTCGAAGATAATTCATATTTTCAAATAAAAGAAGCTAAATGTAGGAGGTGGGATCAATCTTGATCCTGAATCTACAAGGGCTATTGACATATTCTACAAGTTATAGATGTTGTTTATCCTTCCTATCAAGTTGTTTTGGAGTGAATATAGATAATTTCAATTACTGCTAGATCAGAATATTTTAAAAAATCAGTATGTACCTGCATACATACGACCATGTTTATCTACTGCCCTGAAAAATGGGCGTGTTTTCTTTTCAAATGCAGCTTTTTGCAGTTCCCTCCAAGCCCACGCTCTGTCCTGCCTTGTAATCTTCCCAGTTGTAACAACCTGAAAAAATCAAAGACATCTTTCTTAAAGGGCTATAAATGTAAGTATACCCAAAAAAATAGGAGAGAGAGAGAGAGAGAGAGAGAGAGAGAGAGAGAGAGAGAGAGAGAGAGAGTTAGATAATGAACGAAAGTTTTTCTTGGAGAGAAGAAAAACAAATTTACTTCATTTACTTTTAGAGAAAATGACTAAAGAGGTTACTATATCATTAGTTGAAATCATATGATCACCTTGGAGAATAAATAGTACGAAGGCCGAGGCTTCCGTGCTAGGTTGTTAGCACGATCAACAGCAACAAGCCCAAACTTGGGACCATAGCCATCAGCCCATTCCCAATTATCCGACGTTGTCCAGAACAGATAACCAAGCACACGCACACCCTTCAAATAATATGTTTATTAGACTGGAAGTTATATTTAGCTCACTAACTAAGAATACAATTGAGAAAAGGTCAGTTGTGAATGATGAACACCATACCATGATGATCGCAGCATATATGGCTAACAGGTGCTCTATAATGTATGGCTTCCGAATCAGATCGGTCTCATCAGAAACTCCATTTTCAGTAATGATAAAAGGTATATTTAAGCTCTTGTATCGTTCATTAAACTGAATCAGTACACGGAACAGCCCATCGGGATAAACACCACGACCAGATTCACTATATTCATCATTGTCCACAAGCTTTAGACCGGGTCCTGATATCACCTCCTGCGAGAAAAGGGGTGATCAATAGGCTATTGTTTACAGGGTCCAACCATTTAATTAAGCAGCTCGTATTCAAGTTACCTGCCCATAGTAGTTAATGCCAATAAAGTCCAATTTATCACATGTGCTATCTATGAAAGGGAAAAGGGTCAACGAATTAGCTAGTGTGACAGCTGCAACATCAAAAAGACCGTATGGCCGTGTAAATGATACATGATGAGCAACACCAACGACTGGCTTCCTTGCGTTTTTGCTGTCAATCAATAAACGACCAATTAGAAAATGGGAGGAACACGAACATCCAAGTATTCAAATCAGAATTATGGATACTGGTTAGAGCACTTGCATTTAACTAACATACTATCTACCTTTCCAAGTGTATATAGTCATAGGCTTCAGCATGTGCAATAGCCATCCAATGCAAAGCTTGATTATATACACCAGTAGGCAAAGCAGAGGTCGCTACTTCAAGTGCATTAGGGTCTCCACCAGGCCAAGCTCCAGCACAATAGGTCAGCATCACAAATACATGAGGTTCATTAAAAATCACCCAGTAGTCCACCAAATCGGACACACAGGCAACAACAAGCCTGCACAACATAAACCGACTCCATAGAACAGACAAATCTCATGGAATAGCATTGACAGGCTAGTTCAACTGCTACAACGGTGTACCTCACAAAATGCATGAAGTGATTGACAGTTTTTTCCATCCTCCATCCCCCATATTCTCCAGCCCAAGGTGGAAGTGAGTGATGAAACAGTGTAAGCATAACTTTCATGCCGTATTCATGAACCCTTTGAATGATCCATTTGTACCGCTCAAGTGCTGCAAAATTGACCTAGAGAAAATGATGGATGTCTTATTTTAGCAACGCCAAGATTTATATTCTACAAAGAAAAGAAAGAGTACAATGATAAGAGAAAAAAGCGTGAAATGCATAGCAAACTCCTACAGACTTACTGAGCTCTTGGAATCTTCAGTTGGTTCCTTAGGCATAACCCTTGTCCAATCTATCCCCATGCGGAAAACACTGATGCCAGTTTCCTTAGCAAGTTTCAACTCAGTATCAGGATCAGACCAAAATTTAAGTCTCTCGTGCCTGAACAAATTGGTATGGTTTGCACATGACTATTGTCAGAGTCGATTGTAATCAAGCAACATGCTAGCACATGATTGAGGAATAATTGAAAAAGATAATAAACTTTTCAAGGAATTGACCATAGAATTGGCATAAATAGATAAAGCATGCATTGAAATCTTGTTCTTGAAATCCATCTTATATCCATCCATCACATATCCCGATCGCGAAGGAAGTATAATTTCTAAAGAAAAAAAAAGAATTGCATAATCTCCCAAAGTAAATGACTAAGATGAAACACGGTACTTAGTGAATGAATTATGTTGCAAATGTTCAGAATGTTATGTGTTCATTAAAAAAAACACTCAAGCGATAGGTTTAACGAACTGACCTGATTTTCTGATTGATTTTCTTTAGAGAGGACTATAAGCACATATTCATCTGAAACAAAAAGTGGATTTTCATTTACTTACGGGCAAGGAACATTGTGCCAAGCTGCGACATTGTGGCTGCAATTATCGCTGCCACCGGACTCTCCACCCTCAACAAAAGTTTCAAACCCCCTGAGCATAGCCTCCATGGCTACCTTGAGTGGCTTCCTCTTCTCCCTATCCTCAGCCTGTTCGTCCCCTCTGCTCCTCGAAGCTACCTGAGAGCCTCCATCGCCAGCAGCGGATGCCAGCAATGCATTTGCTGGCTTCTGGTCACGCACGGCCTCCTTTTCATCGCAGGAATGCTCGATAGCAAACTGAAGCCAAGCATCTTCAAGCCTGTCCTCGACATGCGCAGGTGCGGTCGCTAGCCCGAAGAAGAAACTGTCGTCCTCTGGAGAGAAAAATTGGCACCCTGTTAGGATTTTCCATGTTGCCTCTCATTGTCTGGTAAAATCAGACAAGTAAAATTTGGAATTTTTTCTTTCAAATTTCTAAAAAAAGACTCGAATTTGTGCAAATTTCAACAATTGACAGCTGAGTGACTATTGATCTATTGATGCAATACACTGAACCCATCATTTTGCCGCTTTTCATGTCAGGCAATCAACTCACATCATCAAGTGAGAAACTAGTCCGATTTAAAACGGTGATGAGTAATTTCACAAGGAACTGAATTTTGAACCTAAACGTTCGGTGGTGTTCCCTAAAACCCAAATCCATAACCGAACCAATAACGCTCCTTCAAAACGATGGCGATCGGTATCACGGATAATAACTAGGAAAAAGACTAGAGGAGGGCAAGGGTCTGAGCGGGGAAGGGCGCAAGAGACCTGAGGTGGAGCCGGCGGCGGCGGAGTGGGGCAGCGCGCGGAAGTCGGCGACGGGGTCGGCGGACTCGTCGATGGGGTTGGGGATGCGGCGGAGGTGTCGCCGGCGGTACCGCGCGAAGGAGGCCGCGTTCGCCGCCGTCGCGGCGGCGGCCACCAGGACGGCGAGCTTCGCCGCCGCCACGACGAAGGCCGGGAGTGGCATTTCCGTGGTTACGGCGCCGCTCTCCTCTTTCGAGAATTTGTTTTCTGGTTTTTCTGAGAATTTTTTTCGAGAGGGAACTGTGGAATGGATAGGAGTGGCGGGAACTGGAGGGCTCCGGGAGATGAGGAGTGTCAGTTCGTTGGTAGAGACACGTGGCAAGAGAATGTGGTGCCTGCCAGATTTTTGCGGGCCCGTTGCGGGACCCGCTTGGTTTGTTTTGACTTGTGTATGTTCGGCCCGCGTGTTTGATAATTTTTCAGCTGATTTGCGTAGAGCAAATGGAGTTTCGTAAACGTGTCGTGACGAAAATTTTTGAAAAGTGCACAAAATAAGGGAATTCAAAAATTACATGTGTTTATAAACGGGAATTGAATGATTTTGTAGAAGTTTCGTGATATGGATAAAGTAGTTTGCGTCTGTCCTATTTTTTCCCTCCCAAAAAAAAATGTAGTGTGCGCCTGCTGTTGCCCTTTTTTTTTCCCGGCCACGATGCATGCTATACAACCAGCACTCCCTAAAACGTCGCACTGGGGTGCCCACTGCCAATATATCATTTCCAAAAACTCATTAGTATTACTCTTCTGTATTTTGTATGGCCACGCAGTCTGAGGAAGTATCGGGACGCGAGAAGTAGAAACTAGATAGAAGCATACGGAGTGGGACGGATGCCTTGGCAGCCCGTGAGCTGGACGATGAACAGACAAGTTCGAAATGGCTGACCCTGGTCCACTCGTCTCAATTAGTCAATTTCACATTTGAATTCAACATAATCCGTTTGTGGTGTTACGTGAGGAACTGAGGATAAGGCAGGGACACGAATCCAGGAAGCGCAAGTAGTAGATGTACACGTTTCCATGCTGCTGGAGGTTCGTCGTCCGTATCGTGAAAGACAGTACAGGAGAACGACCGAACTGCCCAGAGCCACGAAAAATTATTTTCATTTTGTTGGACAGAGCAGATAAACGTCGATTGTTTCAGTATGTTCGAGATTTGTTGAATGATAAGCTTGCTTGAGAAAAAAAATTTGTCGGGAACATTCATTTAATCTGCCATGTAAAACTTAGCTCCAAAATGTAGTCCCAAATGAAGAAAACCCAAGGGTTTCCATTCAAAAGATGCCTTGTATATGTAGCTAGGAAGACATCGTTTTGAATCTTCAATCTCATATACATAAATCTTCCTGATTCAAATTCAACATCAGTAATGTACAATTTCATCCACCTCAGAGAGGGAGGGGGTGCCACTACTTCTCAATACATATCTTTTTTTATGATGATGAAATGATGTCCCGGCATTTGGTGTTGTCGATCGCCAATGACAGTAATAACTTAGGAGCAAGAACAATTTTTTTTGTAAAACGTTTCAACTACTTCTACTTGCACGGCAGCTAGATCCACGAGTCACCAAAGACGTAGTGCATCCCAACGAACGGCTTGGCCTGCTCCTCAGTAAGATCAAGCGCCCACCCAACCCTTTGCTTCTTTCGCATCCACACCGGGCCCGGTACACTTAAGCTCCGGTGACGAGAGCAACGTTGATGGCGATAACAGGTTAGTGTTCCAGAGTTTTATATTTCAGAGTTGAGTCTATCATTATAGACCGTGCATAACAGGAGGTTTTAAGGAAGAAGGCTGGCCGACGGCGATAGGAAGGTGGCGTATCGAGGCGTGGGGGGGGGGGGGGGGGGGGGGGAGCATTGCCGGCCAGGGTGGACAAGGAGAGCTGACGGCGGGATCGGGTGGGGGAGGAGAATAGTTATAACGATGGAGAGAAGTGTGTGAAGTTGAAAATGCATAAGAGAGAGAGGACTATTATTTTAAATTTCAATGGAACAAGTAAATGACACTGAAAGATACATTTGCATTTTATCTTATACATACCTCACAAATAGAAATGAATCAGTTCATTAAATCTTGCTTGGTTCTTCGTTAAAAGGAATAACAAAACGTACTAGTTAGGGCAGGTACAATGCTACACGTAAGCAGTCTCATACCCCGTCTCATGTAATGCCATGTAGGATTTTTGATGATGTGGAAGAGAGAGAGGGAGGTAAAAGAAAGAGGCGGTTGTTTCGCGAGGCAACCACCTCAAGCGCTAAAATTTAGAAGTATGAGACGACTTACACACCATTTTACGAGTTGTAGTTGTCATGCAACTCATAAACATTCCTTTTCTCATTCATAAATTAAGAAAAGATGCAATTACTACGAGATAACTAAAACAATCATCTATTATATATGTAGTCTCATAAATCGTCTGAAGATTACGTGGCTTATATGAGACGGCCTATAAGACAGCACCATTGTATTTGCCCGAACAATTTATTTCCTCCTTTGGAGTCAATTTTGGAACCTGAAATTAATAAACTCTGTTATACCATGACATACTCTTTCTTTTTAGGAAAAATGAAGCATGCAAACCACACTCGAGTTGGGCCCATTGTAGGGCAGGTCCTGCAATGGGCTACTCGTTGCTAGTGCACTTATCTTTCAATATAGTGTTAAGTTTATATGGGCTGAAATGTCCCTCCACTGCCGTGGCTGAGGAATGACAATGCGCTAAGAGCATCTCCAATAATTCTGTATAATGACTCTCTAAATACAAATTAAGGGAATTAGTAGCTAAAACAGTCCTCCAACCGTTACGTAAATCAGGTCTCTAAATTTAGCTCCGGTCCATTTTCCCCTAAGCCGTCGCTACATTTGGAGAAGCTTTACGCGCTCCCGATGACTCCCTCCCGCACTTTCCGCGACAAACTGGCCCCCGCAAGGTGGATTCGCGCTCGCGCATCGTTTCTTCGCGCCACCGACGCCATGGCGCAGAGAATTGGGTCCTCGTTGCCAGTGTCCTCCTCCGCGCCTCCGCACACTTGGGCCACCGCCGTCTGTTGCTCCGCACCTTGGGCTTCTGCCGTGACGCGCCGCCTCTCCATGTCCAGTTCTGAAGGCCGATGGTCGCCGCCGAAGTCATGCTGTTGCCCCTCGCCGTCACGACTCACGAGCCACCCTCGTGCCACCCCGCACGCACGTTTCCCCAGATTCACCGCCTCCGACGATTTCTTCCCGGAGCATCCCATGACAACATTCAGTAATCAGTTTGTTCGATCTCCAATTGCAGTACAAATTGTTCGATTTGCTAGTTCCATTCACGCCTAAAGGTGCCGACCCTCCTGCAACTCCTAGACCGCCCCTCCAACTGATACTCGCTGCCGGTGAGCTCCAAATCTGAGAATTTATGTTTTCCCCATTTAAAGCCCTACCCGGGAATCCATGAAATTCATCACGGAAATCATGTATGAGACAAAATTGATCACTCTCCCATCTTGTTCACCTCCTAGCGGTTCCATTTTAGTGGTCATCGCCTTCAATCGAACCACTCCTCACTGTCGGCCTGGATCCAGACCTGCGCTGCCATGTCTGTCCTCCTGGAGAAGCAGCAACACAGTGAAAGCGTAAACTTCTTTTTACGTTTTCTATCACGTGATTTGGATGACGTGTGAGCATAATTGACGACTGGGAATGAATTAAACAGTCATGGGACCACCTAATCAGGTGATGACGTGGTTAGATTCAAAATTTTTGGAAGTGATATATTGGGAGTTGTTGGAAGAGTGGAGTTTATTTTGCTCTCTAAATCTTTGAAAAGCTCCCTAAATGAGTGTTTCGGAAGTCCCAATTTTACATAACTGTTGGAGATGCTCGAGCACCCTCAACGTTGCCCTTTGAGCGAACAATGTTCGGGCCAGAGCGAACCTTCAACGTTGGTCGAACCGAACATTGGGTGTCAGAAGGCTTGTGCGAACTCTCAACTCGGTTCGCAACGAGCGCACCGTGAGCAATAAAATAAAGTTTCTGGGTGCATGGCGTTGCTGCGCAGCTCGTGAGACGCGGCCTCGCGTGGGAACTCAAGACGCCATCGAAGTTTTTTATTTGGAAACTAGGTCCCACCAATCGATGTTTCACGTTAAGGCAATCGAACCAAAGCAGCTACTGACTTTTCACGGTTCGCTGACCGAACCAAACGTTGCTGATGCTCGTGCCTTCCTCCAACCCGGCATGGGCCTGCTTCTCCTTCCTGTTGTGCTGGGCCCTAATTTCCTCCAAAACAGTTAATCCTCATGTGTTTTGCTACAAAAAAAAAAAGTTAATCCTCATGTGTATCTCAAAAAAAAAAAGAGTTAATCCTCATGTTAATCAATGGCTTGTGACGGGGAAATCAGCCGCCTAACATCAAGCAGATCAATTGACTGCAACGTTCATGTTCATTTTGTCGCTGGCTGTGTGTGTTGCTTATCTCGTCCTTGTTGCGGTGCCGTGAAGAAGTGCAACGAACCAGATCATATCCAAGGTTCACCATTTCTGCACTCCATTTCTTGACACAAAGGTTCATTGTAGAATTCAGTGGAGCTGGTTGCCCCCTAGCCCCGAGGCATATTCCATAGAGCCGCTTAGTTCGGCGAAACTCAGCTAAATTCGACAAAAAGGTTACGGCAGATAAATTAGAGATGTGCGATCAAATTTCTGAATAATTGGAAATAGGAAACTCCAGTCTATTGTGCCCAGTCTGCATGCAGTATATGTTGACTGCGTGCCATAACGTACAAAATCTAGAGTTCTAGACAGAGACCGCAAGAGAGACCCTTCACGTCAGGGCCTCCATGGATAACTAATCCTTTGTACCATCACATTACACAGATTATTATTAGTTCCGAACAAACCTAACTGGAAGAAAGCTATCTATCTACCTAGCTCTATGTCTCTGGCGGCGACGGCGATCATGCAACCCGCGGCCTGCAGCAGCATGTGGGGTAGTACCGATTGCCCTGGCCAATCGGATAGCAGATCGGCTGGAAGTTCTTGAAGTTGTTCTTCTGGCAGTATTCAAAGCAGGTCACGGCGTCGCACGGGACGACCGATTGGCAGACGGCTGTCATCCAACCATATCAAAATGCATCCATCACTGTTGTTAGCGTCATTGTCACATCATGCATGTATGCTTCACATATGTTGATGGAAAAGGCTAATACGGTACGTAGCACGTACAAATCGTAAATAGAAAGCATGCATGTACGATAGGGTTACCTGCTGCATGACAAGATGTAAAGACCATGGCCATGGCCACGAGAGCCGCCAAGAGCAGAACCCCAGTAGCAGTGCCGCCCTGCTTGCCAAGTGCCATGGCGACCAAGTGATGCGGGGAAGAAGCTCGTGTTCTTGTCTTCGGAGCAAGATGATGATATGGTGTTGTTTGTTGTTCCTCCTCCGGCCCGGGTTATTATATAGAGGTCGTTTGATTTGATACTTAACCTTGCATCCAAATATTTAGATGCCTTACCCCGTAGTTATGGATGTCATTTACTACCTGCTACTTTTTTTAGAGTCAATTTTGGCTGCCAATAAAGGAGATTTCCTTGGTGTATTGAAGCAATCAAAAAGAATTTTTCGTTTTTCTTGAAATGGCCGTCTTGTACGAGAATGGCTGTGGTGCTACGAGTTTCTTAGAAGTAAATAACGGAGAAGACGAGAATCCGAGAAGCCGAGAAGGTATAATCCTACGTAAAGGCAGGTACAATGCTACACGTAAGCAGTTTTATAGGCTGTCTTATGCAACGCTACGTAGGATTTTTGATGAGATGGAAGAGAGAGAAGGAGGTAAAAGAAAGAGACGGTTGTTTCGCAAGGCAACCACCTCAAGCGCTAAATTTTAGAAGTATGAGACGGCTTACACACCATTGTACATGTTGTAGTTGTCATGCAACTCATAAACATTCCATTTCTCATCCATAAATTAAGAGTAGATGCAATCATTATGAGACAATTAAAACAATCACCCATTGTACAAGTGGTCTGATAAGCAGCCTGAAAATTACGTGACTTGTATGAGACGGCCTAAACAACGACACCGTTGTACCTGCCCTTAGGGATGGAACATGACCAGTATCCAACCGGCTAACCAATCAAAAAATTAGGGTGGCAGGATACATTACTATCCATTCGAAATTGAAATGTTAGGTATTATATGGAAGTTTATAATGAATAAACATGAAAACATGATAAGAAATCAATAAGTACACATAATGCTCTTGTTTCCTACATATCGATTAATAATAATATCTAGTTTCTCATATCTGTTTGCCTCGATCATATAATTTTTCATTCTTGCAACCATCTGAAACCTATGTCATCAATTCATCATCCATTTCTTAGGGAAAATATACATAGAACGAGCTTTATCGATATGCATCCTCTCCCATTCCACCCCTGTCTACCTCTTGGATGAAACCGACTCCCCTGTCCCTTCATAGATGATTCCAATTCAGGGTAAAAAATCTTCTAAAAGCAACCTTAATTTCTATTTTTTTTTATTTTTTGAAATAAGATAGAAAATTTATCTAATTGAATCATTTAAAGAAGATTACTTTCGTACCAATTTCAGAAAACTACAACATCTTTGACACCTTTTTTCCACAAAACTAAACTTTTGTCTCCAGTTCGCAGGTCAGCTTGGCAAAGTGGTACTGTTATGAAGCTGCGACTAACGAGTGGAATCAGGAAAAAAAATGTAGTTTTCTTAAACACAAGTCAAGTTATTGAGTTCTACTACCCATCTCAATTCAATTGACGTTTTAGCTCTTGGCATAAAGATGGACAAAAAACAAGCAAGTGATATAATGATAGAGGTGTATTAGAGAGAAAATTACATTAGGAAGTGAGAATGCTAATTATTTTGAAAAAGAACTTGAGAAAGCCAAAGTGTCGGAGTATGAAATTAACATCAAAAGTTATAGTTTCTGATTAGTTTTAGTTTTATGAAATTTTGACTTTCTTCAAAAAAATCTTATATATCAGCCAGTACACGTGGACCGTCCCTACGACCAACGGACGGCTAAAGACGTCTACGCCACCCAAAAGCGCAGGGGATAGGATCTGCTTTCAACGGTTTCTCACTCCCTCCCGCCGCTAGCTCTCTCTCCCATCCAGCGAATTTTTTTTTTAAATAATAGTATTTTAATGATTAATCGCAGTTATGGGGTTCGATTAGGAAAAATAGCAGAAATGGGTGCCTGTCGGTAACTGGAGGACCGACAGGACACCTATCGGTTACTGGATGACCGACAGGTCCCTTATCGGTCATCCACAGCCCGATTAGTGGTCCGCATGTTGCCACGTCGGCTATCGGGCTGTCCACGCAAGCCTGTCGGTCACCCAGAATCCGACAGGGGCCTGTCGGTCACCCAGCACCCGATAGGCCCCTGTCGGTCGCCCAGTGACCGACAGGCCTCGGGATATTTTACCGCGGCCGCGCCGTCCCCTCTCTCTCTCTCCACTCGCATCTCACCGAGAGCGACGGCGCGGCGAGAGAGAGAGGGCGACGGGCCGGGGCGCCGGTGGGAGAGGAGGGAGTCGCCGGGCGTCGCTGGCTGTCGGTCGCCCAGCGACCGACAGCGTCGGTCGCGCCGCCGCGCGCGCGGTCGCCGCTTCGGGGAAGGTAAGATTCTTCCTTTTTTTTTTTCGATTTGTTTAGTTAGGTTTAGTACTTCGATTAGTAAAGTAGTATAGGGATTAGTATTGATTAGTGGCTGCGTAGTATAGGGATTTGTAAAGTAGATTTAGATTAGTTAAATAATATTAGTGTATGGATTAGTTAGTGTAATAGAGTAATATTTTTTAGTTAGTGTATGGATTAGTTAGTGTATAGATTAGTTAGTGTAAGTAATAGAGTAGTATTTTTAGTGAAATGTAATGGTAAAATTAAATTAGTTAGTATATGTAGTTAATATATTATGAAATGAAAAAATAAATTTGTAGAAAAAAGGATGCATTGTTATTTGTTAATGAGTGTTGAAATACTTATGTATACGGATAAATTAATTATGTGAAACATATAATGCCGAGAGTAATTAATTTATTTTGAACAGGATGTCCAGTGTAGTGAGTTTCCGAGTTTTTTACGGAGAAGGTCAAATTGAGCATCGTGATTATGGGGTAGATTTGAGTAATTTTCAGTATGTGGACAGTGTTTTGAATGATCCGGTAGAGATGCAGCGATGCGAAGTGTATGGCTGGTTACATAGTCTCTTGAATGTGAATCCTTTAGAGTATCGATTTGTAGTGAGAGCTATGATTCCTAAAAAGCGTGAAGGCTCATACAAATGGGAACTTGTGGAGGTGAGAAGCACTAAACATTGGAAGCAATTTGTCACTATGTCGCCTTCTACGTGAACCTGGCATGCAACCTCCACCGAAGAACATAAATAGATAGAAAAAGTTTGGGATAGGGTTGTCGATCAATTCTTTGTCTTCCGGAAATGCCTAACATAAGATAAGCAGTCGAATTAGCATCGACATATAAATCGATAACATAAAAATAAAAAAAATAAATTATAGTGTACCTGAATGTGGGAGGCATATTTATCG
This sequence comes from Eragrostis curvula, assembly GCA_007726485.1. Classification (NCBI taxonomy): domain Eukaryota; kingdom Viridiplantae; phylum Streptophyta; class Magnoliopsida; order Poales; family Poaceae; genus Eragrostis; species Eragrostis curvula. The sequence continues at coordinate 2,386,396 of CM017440.1, read as the reverse complement.
GGGAGCATCATTATCTTGAATCTAGTGCTAGAGAAACCTAACACTGAAGGGTGGTTTGCCAGCTCGCAAACCCTATGATACAAATGCCTTTGATCTTCTAAGAGGGCCCTAAGGTCATCTGTGGTGAGATGTTGCGGCGCTATTGTTGCGTTTAACATCAAGACAGCTTGTTCGAGATTGTTCTCCCTAAAAGGATCATCTCGGTGTTCACGCACTACACGCCAGATTGCTTCTAGTGCTCTCTCGATGGTTTGTGGTGTTAATGGAAAACCTTCACTAGATGGTCCTGCCATGGAGGGTGTTGTTGAAGAGTGGAAGAAGAGTGCTCCGAAAAAAGAGAAGGTAGAGAGGTTTTGTAGCAGGGAGCGCTGGGAAAACCCAAAACGAACCTGTCGGGTGGCCCATGACCGACAGGTACCTGTCGGGCGGCCCATGACCGACAGTTGCCTGTCGGTTGCCCCATGACCGACAGGTACCTGTCGGGCTGCCCATGACCGACAGGTACCTGTCGGGCGGCCCATGACCGACAGGTCCCTGTCGGGCCTGGGTATCGGGCCGATAGGCCTTATCGGTATTTCGCTGACCGATAGGCGTCGTCACCTCCGCCACGTCATCTGCCACGACACATATCGGTCATCCAGTGACCGATAGCCCCCCTGTCGGTAATTGGGTGACCGACAGGCACCCATTTCTGCTATTTTTCCTAATCGAACCCCATAACTGCGATTAATCATTAAAATACTATTATTTAAAAAAAAAATTCCCATCCAGCTCGCCGCCAAACAGCTCGCCGCACATCCGCTCTACCACATCCACACGCCGCCGCTCGCCGCGCCGCGTCCGCAACTCGCGGCACCCCACCGCGCCGGGCCGGAAGTCGACGTTGCTCGCCGGTTTCCCGGCGACCCGGATCGGGAAACCGAGGCGCATCGGCAATTTCCCGACGAACGTCGGCATCCGCACGTGTCCGCCGCCGTCCGCCGCATCCGTCGTCTGCTCGGTGTAGTCCGCTTCCATTCCTTCCGCATCCACTCAAATACTCTCTCCCTGTATAGACCAAACAACAGAGTCAGCTAGTTCTTTCTCCCTCCCAGTTCCTGCTCGAGGGGTCGAGCGAGACCGGCACGCCGGCGGCTTCCACCCCCCAGGTGAGAACCGATATCTCCCTCGCCATCCTCTAGAAAATCCTCCCCCTTCCTTTTGTAGTTGACATTTGTAGTTCAGCCTAAATGTTCGGGAATGAGAATTAGGCTTGTGAATGAGTGATTCGATTACGTACCATGTCAAACTAATGTAATGTAGTCCATACAAGTCTCTATTAGGCTCACGCAGATGTGTGAATGCAGTTTTATCTTCCAAACATGCTGGGGATTCACCTTTTTTTTTTTGCGAATGCTGGGGATTCACCTGATCAGATGCATTGTTGCTTGTTATGATGTGCAGGATTTTTTGGTTCGAAGCCCATGTTTTTCTGCAAATCCAAATGGCTGCCCTGAGGATTCATGTGTCTGGTGGACCTCCAGAACCCAGAAGGCGCAATCTTGCAGGCAATCCGGTCCAGTTGGGGCTGGATTTGATTGGGTTTGGTTCTTCGGTGTTGCCAATTGGTCTCGGGTATGACGTCGGCCGCAGGCACACGGTTACCGCAGTTGTCACCTGCCATAGGTTACTTGTTGACAGTGGGAGGAGGAAGAGCCATCCGAGGGCTAGTTTGAAGAAGAGTGGTGTTGTTTTCTCTTTGGAGGACAATGGTGGTGGTGAGTCTACAACATTATGTGTACCTGTTCCATCAGAAACTGTTGTTCTGGGTGGTCAAGTGGTGTCAGGGTTGGTTCAAAATGTGGCACAGGGCACTGGTGGTACTCCGAGAAGTAATGCAGCAAGGGAGGAAGGTGGGAAACTGTGGAGGAGATTACAGGGTGGCAAGAAGGTGGTGAGGCATAGAGCTCCGAAGCATGGCCCTAGAAAGGATAGGCAAGGTAGCAAAATTGTGGTGAATGAGGATGATGTCAACGCGATTTTATCTGGTGTTACCCCGGAGTCTAGCATTGATGAGTGCAATTCTGTTTTGATCCGCCTTGAGAAGCACAGTGACAAGAAGGCTCTTGATTTCTTTGACTGGATGAAGACTAATGGGAAGCTAAAAGAGAATGCTGACGCATATCACTTAGCTCTTCAAGCTATTGCCTGGAAGGAGGACTGGAAGATGGCTGAACTGTTGCTTCATGAAATGGTTGCTGACTCGAATTGCACATTAGATGCTCGAGCATTTAATGGGCTGATATATGTTTGTGCGAAAAGGAGGCTTGATGATTGGGGAACAAAGTGGTTTCACATGATGCTAGAGAGAAAAGTGCAGCCGAATGTGTCCACTATCGGTATGCTTATGGGCCTGTACCAGAAGACTGGGAAGGTAGCAGAAGCTGAGTTCACTTTCGCGAAAATGAGGAGTTGTAACATTAAGTGTGTTAATGCTTACTCAGCTATGATCACTTTGTATACACGTTTAGGCCTGTTTGCCAAGTCTGAGGATGTTATAAATCTGATGAAATGTGATGGAGTAGTTCCAAACATGGAAAATTGGTTGGTGCGACTGAATACGTACAGTCAACAGGGTAAAATGGACGAGGCTGAACTGGTATTGCAATCCATGGTAAACGAAGGATTCACCCTGAATGTTGTGGCATACAATACTTTAATTACAGGATATGGTAAAATATCTGACATGCAGAAGGCAGAAAGATTGTTTGATAGCCTTGGTAGTGCAGGTTTAGCTCCTGATGAAACCACCTATAGATCAATGGTAGAGGGTTTCGGTAGAGCAAACAAATATGAAGAGGCTAGTCTGTACTATGGGAAACTCAAGAATTCTGGCTTTCGACCAAATGCATCCAACTTTTACACTATGATAAATTTAGTTGCAAGACATGATGACAGTGAAGGTGCGGTTGAAATTCTGAAGGACATGAGGACAGCAGGCTGCCAGTGTTCATCAATTGTTACTGTTCTTGTTCGGGCATATGGAACAGTAGGACGAATGCATAAGGTTCTTCCAATTCTACGATCTTGTTTGTACAAGAAGATTTTATTTGATGCCACTTCGTGCTCTATTTTAGTAACATCATTTGTTCAAAATTCTCTACTCGAAGAAGCTTTGTGCCTTTTGCGTGAAAAGAAGTGGAAAGATTCTGATTTTGAGGACAACTTATATCATATCTTGATATGTTCTTGCAAAGAGGCTGGGAGTTACAATGATGCTGTTAGGATATACAATCAAATGCCGAAGTCTGAAACACATCCAAATCTCCGTATTTCCTGCAGTATGATTGATGTTTTCAGCATGATTGAAAGATTTTCTGATGCTGAAATTGTATACCTAGAATTGAAAGCTTCATCCTGCGTACTTGACATGATTGCCTACAGTGTAGTTGTGAGGATGTACATTAAAGCTGGGCGGCTAGTGGATGCTTGCTCAATTTTGGAAGAAATGGAGAGAAAAAAGGAAATAGTTCCTGATAAATACCTTTTCCTTGACATGCTTCGTACTTACCAAAAGTGTGGCCTGCTCGAGAAGTTGGCTGATACATATTATTGGATACGTAAGAGTCAGGTTGAATTGGATGAATCAATGTATAATTGTATTATTAACTGTTGTGGGCGGGCCATACCTGTTGATGAGCTGTCAAGAATTTTTGATGAAATGATTCAACATGGACACTTGGCCAACACTGTTACCTTCAATGTGTTGCTAGATATATATGGAAAGGCTGGGCTCTTTAATAGAGCTAACAAAATATTTCTCATGGCTCGCAAGCAGGGACTAGCGGATATCATATCATACAACACCATTATTGCAGCATACGCACAAAATGGAGATTTTCGTAGCATGACTCATTTCGTCCAAAGGATGCAGGAAGCTGGTTTTCCTGTTTCTCTTGAGGCGTATAACTGTATGCTGAATGCTTATGGTAAGGCAGGACTATTGGAGGAGTTTGAAGCTGTTTTGCAGAAAATGAAGAGAGCAAGATGCAATTTCGATCACTACACTTACAACATAATGATCAATATATATGGGAGAAGGGGTTGGGTTGAAGGTGTTGCAAGTGTTCTTGACGAACTTAAGAGCCGAGGTGTTGAACCAGATTTGTATAGCTACAATACCTTGATAAAGGCATATGGGATAGCAAAGATGCCTGAAGATGCTGTCAAACTAATGCAAGAGATGAGGATTAAGGGTATTAGCCCTGATCGAGTAACGTATACCAACCTCATATCTGCTCTACAAAGGAATGAAAATTTCCTAGAAGCAGTTAAGTGGTCTCTCTGGATGAAGCAGATAGGAGTTACGGAATGTGGAACACGAGCATAGTGTACAGGAATCATATGCGGTTTTGGTTAAAAGTGATTCACCTCCTATTATTTTTTTCAAGTTTTGAGTCGAGTACATACATGCTATTGTACAAAAGCGCCGCTTATTGTTCTACAAATGCTACAGGTGTGCACAAACTTAACCTCTTGTTCTCATACAAGATGACATTCAGTGTAAATCAAGATAGGAATATTGTAAATTTATCGTGACAGTGGCTAAACATCTGATGAGACATCAAAAAAATAATAAAAGTTATTTCTGGATGTTACTTTGCTTCCATCTGTCGTTTTATAAATATAGTCTGCTGCCTCTTTCACGCAGAATTCTCGAATCAGTTCTTTCCAGTACTAACACATTGTTTACACCATCACACATGTTTCTTTGTAGTTTACATGAATGTCCAAGTCCTCTATACCTTTAAATTATGAACAATCAAATGTGCAGCCGTGGAGGCACATTTGTGATCTGAGTATCTAATTACACAAATAATATAGTTTTGTGGTCTAATTTGGGTTTATCCATGGAAGTGTCGGGGAGGAATATACTTGCAGCCTTAGGAGCCATTTGACCAATCGCAACCATTTGATCTTTTTTTTTTTACAACTAATTACAACCAGTTGACCTGAGAACAGCAGATGCATCATTTAGTTTGGAAAATTCTTTCTGCTCTTCTTGGATTTGTGTGACTCCCCGTGCTGATAAGTGCAGGGGAGAGCACACGTCTTGAATTTTCATCTAGAAGTCGGTCCTTCAAGTTGGAACATAGCATGGGCAATTGTATTGTTGATATATCCTTTGTTTCCTGCTACTATGCCGAGGTCTAGAAGTCCCTTCTGCAACATTTCTTTTTATCAGGAAAAAAACAGAAAGCTAGCAGCCAAATTGATATGGTTGCAATTTTTGGCCCAGAGCATGCTAGGCCCTACGCAAGAGGTAGTTGCTTAAATTATTCATAAATCAATAATTATCACCCTTTTTTTTAACTCACACCTGAAGAATGGAAAATATATCGTTATCTCTGAAGGAGCGCAATATCATCATATTTTTTATCGGTAACATTAGAAAGAGAAAGCATGAAAGTTTAACATCATACTTACTTTTTAACAGAAATTTATGTTATTACTGTCTTACTTGGCCGTTGATTCTATACTCTGTTTGATTATAAACCAGACATGATAAATTATTCTTATGTAAAGCAAGAACACGGCATCACTGTGTAGCTAGAACTGTTCATATTTTTCAATTAAAAACACTACTAGGGTGAACTCTGCATACTGCCATGTGCCCATGACACTTGAATTGCTATCCGATATAGCATGAGTTATGCGTCTGTATAACTTTATTGTTGTGCTGGAGAGTTGTAAATATCCTGGGCTGCATATAAGGATTATCAACGATGGCCTTGAAAGAAAGTACATCCTTCCTGCCTTGTGCTTTGCCCTTTGTGGTGCAAAGAAAAATACACTCTTTTATGGGAAATTCATTGGTGACCATGGGTTGCAGCATCTTATGGGATTTCTGTTCTTGGACTAGGTACAAAATAAGTGCATGTTCTTGTGCAGGTCAGCTTGGGTTCTAGAGAAAACATCTTGGTCCAGGTTAGCTGCCACCTCACCTATTTTTATTTGAAGATTTTGAATAACGAGAACATACACAGCTTGCAGTAAACCGTAATTTGCATACTGCATACCACATCCATGCGCGCATATGTTCTTAAAATTCTGTGACACTGTGTTTGGATGTTGGAATTGAGGGTCAGAATTCGGAATTGGTATTCGTTGGCCTCAATGCCGCTGTTTCGATGTCCATGGAATTCACTCGCAGAAATGAGATCGAATGCCGAATCGTTTTCTCCGTGCCCGCGTACCGCTTCACTCAATTCCGAGCCTCAGCGCTCCGTATTGGGGCGAAATCACCCGCCCTCCTCCCCCGCGCTGAAAAGAGTGCTTCCCTCGCTGCTCTTCCCATCTCTTGTGCCGGCCAGCAGAGAAGAGAAGGGGAGGAGGCGACGGCGACGCTCGCGGCAGCTTGGCGGCGCAGGTGAGTGGACCTTCTCCGCTGTTCTCCCCCAACGAATCGAGCGTCTCTCCCTTCCTCCCTCTCCGCAAGACCAACTCGCCCCATCTCTTCCCTTCTGAATCGGCCATGAATGAGGCCAAGCTCCTCCACGAGCAGGCCATGGAGGGCTTCTCCCTCATCCCCTTCACTTGACTCCTCCAGATCTGACGCTCCCTAATCCCTCTCCCCCATGCGTAGAAAATTTCTGTGATGCACAAAGAGCAGTTATGTACTTCTGATTCTTTTTTCAGGATAGCACAAGAAGGCCGACCAACTGAAGGCAGCTGCTCATAATTCTCCTGTTTTTTCTTTTTGCAAGTGATATGTGTGATGTAAAGACCGGCTAATATTGCAACTTTGTGATGCGATTGTGTGATGCCTTTCTTTTTGCAAGGGGAGGGCTTACTGTTATGGAATACTGATTTTCCAAAATATTTAAAGTGATATGTATATACATACTTTAAAATATATGCACTAGTTGTCGGGAAAATATTCTATAGTCTTCAACTCTTTCAGCATTTCACAATTCAACCATTTGTACATCCAAACAGGAATTGGAATTGGCTGCTACCTACTAATTCCAACTACCAATTACACAAACATCCAAACAACAGAATTGGCATTGCAACCCATTTCCAATACAGCTCGGCTTTGGTATTCAGGTCTAATTCAATTCCATCTCTTGAATATCGACATCCAAACAAAGCCTGAGAGATGTTCAGTAATTCTTGCGTTTTCTGTGAGACATCATCGAAGTACTTGCTTTCTGACAGGTGTTCAGTAATCAGTACTTGCTGATAATACTGCATTGATGACAACAGAAACTGTATATTTTTGCAACATTTGCTTATATGTTCAGAGTAGTTCTGTAGCTATCAAATTGTTGTGGGAAGAAGTCAGTGGAATAGTTGTGTACACTGCGTTCTGTTTTGGGTTTTATTTTAGTCAAGTGCGCTGATCTTTTTTTTTTTTTTTTTTTGACTGGTAGTGCGCTGATCTTTGTGCTTGAGAAAATTGTATACTTTGTTTTCTTTGGTTGGTCAATAGTAATGTGAGAAATTAATGCTGTAGATAAGGAGAAAACAGGGGATTTGAGGAGTGAGTTGCATATGCTAAAAATGGGCTGAACATAATTCTTTATTGACACCATTTATGTCACATACACACGATCAATCTTGATAGTGTTATGAAAAATCAGCTGAGCCAATATTGTAAAGTATGAATCTCAGTTAAACTATATGTGCTGTTGCAGTTCAGTGGACAGACATCTCAGTTTAATCACACTGTCGATTAGCAGTTAAGAAATCGGATTTCTGACCAATATTGCTGTTTCACTTGATCTTTTTACTGGTTGAGAGCATTTGGTTGCTGAGCTGCCGGAACGTTTGAACCAACCATGACAGCCTAACTTGTCATATGTTTTCACTTGTTCCCTTGTGAATCAAGCTTCCGGGGAGTTGTTCAATAACCTTTCAAAGGGTTGGATCCAATTCCAAAAGATGACTTCTAGATAGGGAGGCATCTTATAAATTTTCAGTCACATACATAAACCTTCCTGATTGAACATCAGCACTGACTGTACAACTTCTTCATCCATTCCACCTCGGAGGTAGGGAACTTCACTACTAATTAAACAGAGAATACTGGAAACAATGTCCCGGCATTCTGCATACTACTAGTAGTCAATAGTACATACGACCTGCACACAGTTTTGTCGATCGCCGATGATGACAGTAATAAATCAGGAGCAAGAACGAACTTTGTGAAACTTTCCTACTACCACTACTTCGGCGGAGGCTGGATCCACGAGTCACCGAACACGTAGTGCGTCCCAATGAAGGGCTTAGCCTGCTCCTCCGTAAGATCAAGCGCCCACCCAACCCTCTGCTTCTTCTTCGCGTCCGCACCAGGCCCCGTACACTTGAACTCCCCGTAATAAACGCCCGTACTCTCCGGTTTGGCAATGTTCCACTTGTCCCACCCAACCGGCACCACCTCCTCCCCCATCTCCGTGAACGCGTACACCACTCTACTCGAATCGCCCCACGCCCTTCCCAAGTAAATCTGCCCGCCCTTCACTCCCCTCACGCTGCAGTTCTTGAAGCTGAACCCGCTGTCGATGGCGCCTTCGATCGATTTCGTCCTTTGCTGCGCCGTCAGCACGGCCACCTCCTTCACCACCGACTCCACGTGGCACGACTCGTACAGCGAGCGGCCGAAGCCGAAGATGAAGTCGACGCTGCCGCGGATGACGCAGTTCTGGAAGTAGTGCAGGCCCTTGTGGTCGTAGAGAGTGTCTTGCCCGCCGTCGATCGTGCAGTTGTACAAAGCCGCTTTCGTGCCGAAGAGGCGGAGCGCCACGGCTTGCCCGCCTTTCGCGCCCGGTTTGGCTAGCGGCGCGTCGTTCTTGAAGATGATCCCGTGGGCCACGAAGTAGTCGGACTCGATTGCCACCGTCGTGGAACCCACCGTGCCCACGGGCTTCCCGTCTTTCGGCCCCGGCGTCGCCGCCGTGTCGTTCCAGACTATGGTGGCTGGGTTGGAGAGGTCGGAGGACTTGAATGTGACGAAGGGTTTCGAGATGTTGAGGAAGATCTTCTCGCGGTACACGCCGGGCTTGATGTCCAAAATGACGCGCTTGGTGTTGCCTTCCGGGATGGCGTCGAGCGCCGCGGTGACGTTGGTGTAGTCGCCGTTGCCGGAGGCGTCGACCACGTAGGTGATTTTCTTTTCTTCGGCGGACATGAGGGAGGCGTCGAGAGTTTTGCCGGTGTCGCCGGAGGCTTTTTTCGCGTAGAGCGCCGCGTTCATCTTGTAGCTCTGCTCGTTCGCCGCCACCCAGCTACTGAACGCGCCGCCCTGAGCGGCGGCGGTGACGAGGAGCAGGGACGACGCCAGTGCGGCGAGGGCCACCACTAACGCTTGCCGCCGCGACATGGTGGTGCGTGCGTGGGGGTCGAATGACGACGACGGGCGGGAGATCGATGCTTTGCTATGCAGCCGGTTTATTTAAGGCGCCGCAAAGATGCCGTTGTTGGGTCCGCCGCGGAGGTCGCCATGGCCGGGCTAATTCTGGCAGGACCTCCTCCTCCTGCTCTGCTCAGCATGCAATGCAGGCATCGAGGGGAGAGGCGGACGGGAAACAGAGCATGGTCGGTCCTCTGCTCTGCTTTCTCAAGGATGTGGGAAACAAAACAGAGCATGGCCTCCACGGTTCACAGGGAAGCCACACTTGGGCAGCAGTTTGGGCCCAGCCCACCGAAGCTGCATGCGCGGGTAAAGAAACTAATCGTTTCAAAAAAAAAAAAAAAAAAAAAGACTGTTCTGTTGTGAACCCAGATCACTGGATGCACACACACAAAACACAGTTACGGGGAGGAATAGCTAGCTTTGTTATTGATACATAGATTATCTCTTGGCCGTTCAACATACCGATTTCTGCAGCTCATTATGGGATAGTTCACTTCCCTGTTGCCTAAACGGCAACTTTATAAAAGGGTTTTTAAAAAGGCGCTAAGAGTCATCCGTATATGTTTTTGTCCTACCTGCAGAGAGAGAGAAAAAAAATACCTTAAACATGGTACACCCCCCATCATTTGTCTTTATCTCTCAAGGATATTTTAGAGTCTAAACGAGGATAGTGTCGTTGTACTTTAAGTATTTAGGATGGGGGCATATGCCCCATTTAGATGTCAAGATAAACCAAACAAACTATACACGGTTCACATGAAGATCATGTCCAGTGGCCTTTCACGATGAGATTGTAGCGTTGTTTTGTCATCTTCTCTCAAAATTCACTAGTAAGGAAACTGCAAAGGACCAATATCATCGGCGTCCATCTCGTATAGGGCCGCGGTTGTGGCACACATACCTCCTGCAAGTCTCAAAGCATCGTGCAGCATGTTGGCCTCAACCTACTGTAAGAGTTGCCCCCAACAATATAGATGCAAAAGATTTGTTCTCTTTTAAATAATCAAATCATTAATTTGACTTAAGAATGTTTTTTAATTATACAGTACAACTCAGACACTCATAACGAACACATACTCACCTTTATGAATGCACATGAGTTGTGACTCCACCATCTTTTTCATGATAAGCAAATGACGACTCAACTAATGTAAACGTCACTTTCATGTAATATTGAGATTTAGCATAGCATATTTGCATATCAATGCCTCATCGATTGGCTTGATCTTTCCAGCACTTTTTGAAGTCTATGTGAGACCACTGTTGTCATGCCTAAGCATGTAGGATGGGAGGCATATGCCCCATTAGATGAAAAGAAAAAACCCAACAAACTCCTCAATGTTCCCATGAAAGTCTTACTGAAGTGACCTTTGGTGATGACAGCGAAAGGTTTGTCAACTTCTCTCCCACAAAATCACTAATTTGTCTTGTGGATTTGATTGTAATTAAAAATCAAAATAGAGGTTTTTGTGAAAACATGTATGTGCCTTTAGATGTTGTGGTTCTGAAAATTATGAACTTAAGACGCGATGCACGAATAAATGATAAAGTCTATGTGACAAAGTCCATCTTTTGTCTTGACTAACTGGTGAAAACATGTATGCTATGCTGCCGGTTTATTTAAGGTGGCGGATCGAGGCCGCTGTTGGGTCCGCCGCGGAGGTCGCCATGGCCAAACTAATTCTGGCAGGACGTCCTCCTCCTGCTCTGCTCTGCATGCAGGCATCGAGAGGGGGATGGGAAACAGAGCATGTCCTGCTCTGCTTTCTCAAGGTTGGAAAACAAAACAGAGGATTTTTTTTTTTCTTTTTAGAAACCGGGATTATATTTCACAAAAGCTTCCAACAGTTTACATCTCAAAACTTACGAAGACAACCCTGAAAGTAAAATAAATTACAACCAAGTCCTTGCAAGTTTTCCCCGGTCGTCCCCGTCGCCAGCTGTCGAACCTGCAGCCCGTGAAGCCGACCACCTTCCGGACGAAGAACTTCAATTTTCAGAGGCACCATAAGCAGCATGTCAGGGACACCAACATGCCTTGTGAACATTGAACGAACAGGCCAAACATCGTCAGCAAAGCAAGCAAGAGGTCTGGCGCCTCAATCACCAACAGCCCTGGCCCGTCGAACAACGAGTCCCCCAGGAGGGGAATGAAACCACCAGAAGCAGTGGAAGAACAACGCCAACCCGATTTCTTAGCGAGTTGGTAGAACACTAACTTCCTCCCATTCAGAGAATAGGAGAAGTAAGCAAATCCGACACTGCCGGCCACAACTGGCAGCCGGAACCACCATCCGCCATGACTGGCATCCAGAGCAAGGCGGAAAACAAAAACATCCCTAAGGATGACCACAAACCTCCCGGAGGAAGACGGACAGCTAGATGAGCGACGCCGGCAGGAGTCTTCGATGGCCGGCCTCCGCGGTTCACGGGCCACACTTGGGCATTACGTGCAGAAGTTTAGGCCCAGCCCACCAAAGCTGCATGCGCCGATAAAGAAATTGTCGTTACTTTCTGTTGTCACGCGATGCACACACACAAAAAACAATTTTTTAGAAAAGGGAAACTTTATTTCATGATGAAAAAAAGTTCCGGCCTCTGCACCGCGAAAGTACATGTAGCCAGAATACATAATAGAAACAAAGTGAACTGAGACAAATCGGTTTCAAAGAAAGTAAAACTCCTTACTCCTTCAGCTAAAGACTAACATTCCATGGCTTTACAATACTTGCATGCAGTTATCGGCAACAATTTCTTGCATTAAGGATTACCTCCATCTTGATGAATCCCCAAAAGTTCCATGAGAACAAAGGCATAATCTGCGGTGTCCCGGATATTTAAATATCCGAAACTACGTGTTTTTATCGTGCTTGTCCCAGAATCAACCGCAAGCACACACGTGAGCAATTGATATCGACATACACATACAACGAAAATCCTTATTTATTTTACATCTCAAGTTCAAACATCACAAATTAATTATACATACATCTAGCCGACTGGCTAAATAAAAGTCTGAAGAGGCAAATAAAGACCAAAAGAACTCGCAACGCATCTATGGTTATTGCCCAAGACTCCACAGGCGAACAACCTAGATGAACCTAGACCGATCCATCAGGAGTATCGTCAAAACTCGAAGCATAAAAACCCGTATCCTGCGGATTTTCATACGTATCTTCTTCTTCCTCTGATCAACATGTTTAGCAAGAGTGAGTACATTGGTACTCAGCAAGACTTTTGTGTATGATAAGTAAATTAAATGCAAGGTTTCGCGGAAAGGAAGTGATAAGTTTCAAAATAAATACCGAAAGTAAATTTAAATAAGGGTTACTAAAATGAAAGTAACTTAAAGTAAAGAATTGCATAAATGAATAAGCACATACATATTCCATAAAATGAGATATCAAAGGCTTGTAATAAAGTAAATAATTAACCAACTATCAACATATAATCCAATTCATATTTCATTACTTTGCTAAACAAAAATTCCATCATTAAGGAGCTTGAGACCGCAAGCACGGCCATTCGAATGGATTATTACTCTGCAGAGTTTGTACGCTGTACCCATGGATTGTGAGTGACCGTCTATGGTGTAGCTAGCACCGTGCACTCACGAAGTGTGCACATCGGTATCACATATGACGTTTTCATTAAGTGTTTGCTAATCTTGCCTCCCCTAATTTGCAATAAAATCCTCTGAACCTGACCACTAACATCCCAGAGGTACAATTTTCCCCTCCTTCAAACATGGATAATTAGGCAGGAAAAGGTACAAATTATTGTATTGGTAAACCTTGAGTCCAAGACCGAAGCAATGGAGGTCCCTCTGAATAAATCCACACAATAGTGAAATTACCCATACATTCTCTACTTCTGGAAGGCAAGATAACATTCAATTAACTACTTAGCCATAGCCGTCCCATACCAGCGTCCATGGTCGCACGAAGTTTCCTTAAATCAAGTTATAATGTACCGGTCCTTATACGACGTGACGGGTCTCCATAATTTATCAAAATATCACCATAATCATTATAACATAACCCGTCATCATCTAAGATTATCAAACGTATACTCAAATTCATTAAGAGATATAAATCTGAAATTTATAGATTAGCATGTGCTTAAACAAATATACCATTTAACTAAAGTTTACTAAATCACCATTTTATCAAAAGTATACAGTGTGATTCCTAAAAGAGTAATTTACCTAGTAATTCCCATTTACAACTATTCTACAAGTAGAGGTAAATATGGGTGTCATAGTGTTTCTAGTAAAAAGGATTTATCATATTTTCCCGCCAAAGTTTTATTGGAACTATTAATGCATAATTTATCCTAAATCATCATGCAAACATTTCATCACACACATGGGTTCAAAATGATCAAGGGGGTGCTTGTCTTGCTGCTGGTCTTGTTCAAACTCTTGATCCTCGTAGTTCGAATCCTCAGCTTCTTGCTCCTCTACATATTCTTCGTCATTCGGATCGTCTACACTTTAAAGTAAATAATATCCAAATAAATACCAATAGAATCCGAATTAAAACCAACTGAAAATAATGCATATTTTTGCATGTATGCATGAAGCATGAATTTAAAGGAACTATGCAACTTGAATCACTCCATTCGGAGATCGCACGGCGATTCTACGCGCATTTGAAATTAAATCAGGAAAATAAATAAAAAACGACTACACTTAGTTCATAGATGATCAATTCTTCCTAAATGAATTTTAAAGCTAACATGTTACTCTTTTACAAAATGGCACACTCCTAGGGTTGAAAAGGCCATATTCACTTAGACAAGATTTTAATTTATTTACTTTCCTAAAGAAAATACATATAATGTATGTGACAAACATATCTATTTAAACAAAAGAAATGTACTATTTCCATTTCCATAGAAACAATTCCCACAGTGGCTGTGAGAATGAAAAGCTAAATATTTTATTCATAGTGATTGTGTGCATATCTATTAAATAAACTTTTAAGTAATCTTTTATAAGAAACATATGATTTTTCTAGAAAATAAAGTAACCCTACAAGTTATTTCTTCTAAATTTTTCCTAGGATCAATTATAAATCTACAGTGGATATGGACTCTGAAAAGTCCCAAAAGTAACCTAATTTCATTTATTTTCCATATACAACTTTCCTAAACATTTATTTTCAAACAAGACATAAAGCTAACCTATTTGTTATTATGAAAATTTCCCTAAATACCTATATTATAATTTGCATGGAAAAGAGCCTAAAAACATGAGGAATTTTTTCCAGATATTTTTCCTAATTTTTCTCTACCATTTTTCTATCTATTTCAAGTTAAAAACGTTTAATCATTTTCTGGCCAATCGCAACGCGACAAGTGGCAGCTCAGCGTTGATCTAATTCAAATTAACGCGCGCACAGTAACCGCGGCGCCTGGACGGCTCACCGGCGGCGAACTACGGTGCGGCGACGTCACCATCACCCACCAATCGACGCGGGAGGATGAGACCTACACTCCGGTGGTCGCCTCACCGGAGTTGGTGCCCTGTAGCGGTGGCGCGGTGACGACCTAAGCGGCGCGGCGGCGAGGCTACGGTGAGATGTGCGCAAACAAAGACGGCGACGTGTTTATGTTATGCATCTAGTGTCTACGGGCTCCCAGGAGACTCACCGAGCAACCGGCGAGGATAGAGGTGGCCGGAGGCGATGGCGTTGACGACGGCGGCGGCGGAACAGGGGAGAGAATGGACGAAGTGACCCTCTCCGCCTAGAAATCAAGAAAAGGTCAAGGGCGTGAGAATCAGCACCGCACAGAGAGGCTAAAAGTACATGAACTTGACGTGGGGCTCACCGGAGTAGCTCAAATTCCGGTGATGGCGACGGCGGCTGATTTTGGGGAAAAAGCAAAATTTTTCTTGCTCGCCCCGTTTCTCTCGCCAAGGACGCCTCAGGAAGATTGTAGAGGGCTAAAGAGAGAACGCAGAGGAGTGGCTGGAGCTTTTATAGCAATTTGAGGCGGTTTTGCCGCGGGTTTGCCAGAGCGCGCACTGGCGGCTGCGGTGGCGAGCGGAGAGTGGGAGAAGAAGAGGGTCTCCGAATCGCGGCGTGAGCGCGAGAAGCAGCGCGAGGGTCCGTAGCGTGCGTGGCAAGCAGTGGCGAGGCGCTGCAGTGCTTGTACAGGCCGGAGCAGTAGGGCGGCGCCGCGATGACGAATGGCGTCGTGCGGCGTGCGGCGCGGAAGCTGCTTGACATGCAGTTTTTCGTCGCTCCGAGGTCAGCGCATGAGCAGGACAAGGTATGGGCGCGCGTGCGAGGTGGCGACAGCTCACGGAGGAGAGGGAAGGGCCGTCGGCGCGGTCGGCGGCGCGCATCGCGGCGCAGCGCGTCGCGCCGCGCGTGAACAGAGGAGGAAGAAGGGTTGGCGGGCCGACGCAGGCTGGAGTGGGCCGAGCTGGGCCGGGAGCAGGCCGTGTTTACTATTCGCTGAGTGTCCGGAGAGAATGCAGAGGTTCAAATTGTGACCAACATCTATCTGACTATATACCAACTCCCGGCCCCCGGCTAATCCGCGAGCCCCACGCAATCTGAAAATTCTCCATTACTGATGACAGAGCATTACCACAGACCATTGTAGGCATGCTCGCCCCGGTCACTTTCTGATGGAATCCACAAAATACCATCAAGTGGTAACTCTCATGCACTGCCATCCCTTGATGTCAATCCTGTCTAACACTCTAACTGCAGCACCCTGTCGGCTCAATGCAATTGTCACTAACTTCCACGATCATAAATTAATCAGCTGCCTCCACACAGGAGCAACCACCAGGAATAAGATAAAAAAAAAGTGCAGATGCTGTTGCCGAACCAATGGGAACTGCCAAACTAATCCAAAAAAAAAACATACCACCAAACAACCTGTGATGGTCTGCCTTTGTCTTGCAGCTGCAAATTGCTGAAACAATCGATGAACTGCAACACAGACTATCACCACACATTGAGGTCTGCAGCCTTGTCGAATGTCCGTGTAGAGCGTGCCCGGCAGATCGTCTATTGACTTGCGGGAGTTGAATTCCTTGCAAATTCGAACGGGGACGACGACAGTGACCGAGATCGTGGAAGTCCCATGTGCTGGGAGGTCACCAAGAACGTCATGGTGCTCGTCGCAGCAGAATCAAATTCCCGATGTCCGACATGGATCTTTCGACGCCCCATGAAACCAGGGACATCCGGCAGTCAGCCATGTTGACGGTGAATGGCGGTGGCCAACCAAAATCCACAAGGTAGATCCAGCCATGGCCAGGGATGAGGATGGAGATCCAACGTCGGTCGTCGTCCTTGGTAAGGGGGAGGGAAAAAGTTAGAAGACTTTGGATGAGACCCCGCCGTCGCCGTCATTGCCGCTCCTCAGGTTGTTCCGGCAGTCGGCTCCGGCGACGACCGGGTTGTGGGAGGGAGGAGGAGGATGGTTAGTGGCGGCGCTGGATCGCCACCCGAGTCGCCCTAGCGGACGACGCGGGGGCAGTTGCGAGTCGTCCTACTTCAACTTATGATCAATTGTTCACACAAAAAACAATTACGGGGACGAATAGCTAGCTTTATTATTGGCAACTGAACTGATTTCTGCCGGTCATTATAGGATAATTCACTTGCCCATAATTACGGCAACTTTATAAGAGCTCTTTAAAAGAAGATAAGAGTAGTCCAATTGTAGGAGTATTATTTAAGTGCTTATTGCTTGCAGGAGAGAGAAGAGAACTAGCTCTTCCTTAAAAGACAATCTAAACAGTTTCAAATCAATTTGACATTGTGACTAATATTTACTAAACTAGCTGCACATGAATTGTGACGACGCCATCTTTTTCATGATAAGCGGACCACAAGAGAAAAGAAGAATGTAACATGTCATTTTGATGTAATATTGAGATTTAGCATAACATATTTGCATGATCCATCCTCAATCTGTTGCCTTGATCTTTGCATGACCTTTTAAAGTCTATGTGAGACTACCGTTGCCGTGCCTAGGCATGTAGGATGAGGGCATATGCCCCATTAGATGGCAAGAAAACCCACAAACTCCCCACCGTTTCCATGAAGATTGATTGAACACGTAAGAAGGAATGCACTTTGTAAAATGGAAAATGGTTTCATCTCTTTTATAAAGTGGAAAACGTGAGGATTGACAGTTTAGATAAGGTACTCTCTCGTACAAAAACTTGTGCAGAGACAAAATGCTAGCAAATAAATGATCTAGCCTTAATTGAACACCATGTCTGATTAATACTAGTCGGCACAAATCAGAAATGTTTACGTTCCAGACTTTTTATTATTATTATTTAGATTCCAGAGTCCAGACAAAACTGGTGCTCCTTGATGGTGCGAGGTGGTCGAGTGACTGGAGTGATTTGGTGCCCAAGGAGAGGTTGTCAATTAAGGTGGCGGCTGGATGCTGCTGTTTGGTCCGCCGCAGAGGTTCGCCATGACGAGCTTAATTTGGGACCTTCTCCGTGCCCTGCTGCATGCATGCAAAGCAGAGCATGATCGTGCCCTGTCCAGGATGGAAAACAGGGGAAAACAGAGTATGGCCGGCCTTCACGGGCCACACTTGAGCAGCGAAAGCCCTTTAGGCCCGGCCTACCAGAGTTGCGCTGATAAGGAGACTGTCATTTCAAGAGGACATTGGTTTAAAATCAGTTCAATACTGCGATTACCGGTAGCATTTTGCATCAGACGCACATGACAACTCGTAGGGTTGCATATTTATCATAGTAAAACCGAGAACGCTTGCCTGCCTTTTAAACTTGTTTCTCTTTTCTTGTTGCGGGAGGCTGATCACGTTGTTTTCTTGAAAAACGCAAGAACCGAAGATCAACAACATAGGAATTCGTACTGGTAACCCCTTGCCCGTCTGAAATGCATGCATGACAGGAAAACCGTTTCCATGCATGCTCTACATGTACCGCTCTCTTTAGCGCGCACGTATGTCAACAAAATATTTCTGCGCACACATGTGAGCATGTGACTGCTCCTACGTACAGTTGTATACATATCACCAGTGTATTAAAAGAATATTCAACAGAATACGCGTACGAAAATCCACAGATCATACCGTACAGAAAGAATTTGACATAGTACAAAATACCCTCACCGCTTCAAATAAAATAGAATAAAATAAAATCAAAGCTTTGACAAAAAAAAAACTGTGCACTCAAATCAAGTCGGTCTGTTCCGGTCACCCCTAGCCCTGGGTGTACGTCCAGTCCAACGACGCCGCCACCAAAACCAACAGCGACGGAGAAGACACGACTCGCGTGCGTCACCCGCACGGCGGACGACGGCGACGCTCCCACCATCAGCGGCCGTGATTATCTATATCCGTCTCATGATTAGCGCCGCCGCCGCGCGCGCTCGTGGCGGAGCTGATCGCGCGTGCGCTAATTAATTGATTAACTAACCCGCTGCTTTGTGATCTCTTGACTGATGACTCGTGGACTCGCTGACTAGTCAGCGCGCGTGCAGGCCGTGACGTGGACGGCAGGGCGGACCGCGGGGCCCACCCGTTGGCGTGCTGACGTCGCTCGTCGTCGCCACGTGTCGCCGCCGGGAACTGGCTGGCTGGCTCGCCGAGACCCGAGAGCCTCTTCCCCAGCTGGATGGATGTGGACGGGACGATTCGAGCACGTGACTCTTTTATCTGCCTGCGTGGGCGGCTGCCTGGTGGGCCCCGCACGTCCACTTCCGTTACGCCTCGCTCGTCCTGGCCGCCGGCGGGCGCGCGGTGCATGCATGAGCTGCGGCTGGCGGATAGCGCGGAGGGATTCACACCACAGGTAGCGGCACTTGAACCGTATAATAATCTTGATCCATTTTCCTAGCTCAAATGATTGGCTGAGGTTATACAAACTGATACATTTGAAATTGACTGGTTCCTTTTTCTCTATTTCATATTTAAATTTTAATTTGGGAGCCATGTTTTTCTGGCTCCCTTTTATGCGAGGAGATATGTTTTTTCCCTTCTTTTCAGTTGGTGACGACGTTGGTTCGGGCTGGTACTTTGATTTCGACAGCTTAGTTCATTCTGGCCCGCAGATGGTGATAATCTACTCTAGTGGCGTGGCGTACGGCTTCGTTCTAGAGACTTTTAGGTGCAGTGCAGGGGAGCTCGCTCGATCGCAAAGCGTGCTTTATTCGTTCCGCATTTGTTGATAGCGATGTGGATAGCCGCAACTCACTTCTCTCTGAAGAGTAAGATATCAGAATAAGAGCCATATACATGCAAATGTTGTGACACAACTCACGCCAAGCATCTTTTAAAAAAGAGATACTGTAATCTAGTGCAACATGAAGAGTATCGACAACTCTTGATGATTACTTCAGCGACCGAGGTAGCATAGTGCAAGGGATAAGGATCCGACAACATGACGCATGGTAATTGGCGGCGAGTAGTACTAGTGGCATCAATCATCAGTGCACTTTAAAAGTACATATACAATGGAGTATCTTGTATCTTACAGATGGAAAACATCATCCACGTCTCCCTCTTTAGCCCCTAGCTATAGAGAAAGGCAAAAACCCTTGACTTGAAGGGAAGAAGCAACCCAAAAAAGCAAACTATAAACTGAAAGAAGAAGATACTTTAGTCGTCTCGATCGGTCTCTGTAGTAGTACTGATTTCTACTAGTACTGTATAGTACTGTAAATAATGTCAGAACTAAAAGAACGTTTTGGTCTCCTTGGTCGACCTCTCTGTTCTACCACCATACATACGAAGTTTAATTTGAATCTTGTCGCAGTTGCAAAATCAATTAATCAATGAAACTCCATCATCACTGCATCCTCCATATGTCGTCGAGGCTCCACAGGCTCTGCTCGTCAGCGGCGGCGTCCGACACGATGCCGTCGCAAAAGCCCTGCACCCAACCCGTCAGGTCCTGCATGTCCTGGAACTGACGGTGGCCGGCGTCGTTGTTGATGACGAGCTGCTGCAGCGCCGGCGCCGCCGCGGACCAGAACTCGTCGTGGTCCTCCACGCCCTGCTGCATCGTCGCCGCCCAGCAGTCGTTGCTGTTTTGTAGCTGTACGCTCTTCTCGTCGTGCGCTGCCGCCGTGGAGTCGGTCGAGGTGAGCGACGAGTCCGACGACGACGAGCTGGGCACCACGCAATTGCTGCCGCTGGCGCCGGGAGAGTGTTCATAGTAGTTGTTCTCGGCCAAGCAATTGGCGGCGGCCGCGGTGGCGGCACACGGCAACGCGGGGGCGGTGTTGTTGATGCCGGCGGGGAGGACGACGGGCGCGGCGGCATGGTGGGATTGGGAAGCGCGCTCGGCGAGGCGCGGCATCCAGAGGTAGGCCATGGCGTCCTTGAAGCGGCGGCTGTTGACGTCGCATCCCAGCTGCCTGGCGTGCTTCTGCACGCGCGTCCGCCAGTAGTTCTTGATCTCGTTGTCCGTCCGACCCGGCAGCTGCGCCGCGATCTTGGACCACCTGCAAATTAATGTTTTCGTTCATCAGATCAGGATCAAAATTAACGTGCATCATTCTTAGTTCATCCATGTACGTGTATAGGTTTTAAACAAAGCAGGATTGGTTAATTGGTTAACGGCGAGCTGATAAGAGTATTCGAGATGAATGAAGTGATCCAAGAGAAAGGAAGAAGCGTGCAGACTCGAAACTGACTCGAATTTAGCAAGGTAGTATGTCTCGTAGCATAGCCGTGTATAGCATTTTGCAAAATCCAAGTACGAAGACGTGTACCAATCCAGAATTGGACCTTGCTTGCTAGTACTGTACCGGGAGCGTCACGTCAGCGTCGGGTTTACTGTACGCGCGTGTGTACGCGGACGGGTCGGTGGACAAGTGTTGAACCCCAGCCGGCACGTCCACTTCCTACGGTACTGCTGCACGTCCACTTCCTACGGTACTGCTGACCAGGAAGAAAGAGCGTGACATGCACGATGTCGCTTATCTATCGCTCGCAGCATGCGCGCAGCGGCGAAAGCAGAGGAAAAGCAGAAGAGGTGCGTCTCCACAAGTCTAATCACAGTCCCGTCACAGGCACGTACGTACTACTAGTATACAACTGATTGGTTGATTAGGCTAACCGCATCCATCAGTGGCTAAACGATTGGCATGCTGCTAGCACGCTGCCAATACAAAAACACGTGTTGATGCACGGTTCGCTCGTGCAGAATTTTCAATTCGTAGGCCGTACGTGCAGGCGTGCAGCGGGGTGATTATTTAATTATCACTGATGATGGGATTAGAAGGATGGTTAACTAGGCCACTAATCAAGTAGCTAGTGCTTCTAATCATCGCCAGTGCTACTGTAGTAAGAGATTAAGGATGGACGTAATTGAGTAATTAATGAATTACCGGTTGCCCCATCTGGAGTGGAGGTCGAGGATGAGCAGCTGCTCGTCGGCGGTGAAGTCGCCGCGCTTCACGTCCGGCCGAAGGTAGTTCAGCCACCGCAGACGGCAGCTCTTCCCCGTCCGCTTCAGGCCTGCATAATTTTCATCATTAGTTTTATTTTGCACACGTGACCGATTTATATGTCAAGCGTAATATAATCAGTTTTCTAGTACAAAATAGATATAATACTCCGTAGTGCACGGATGTTGATCGCTGAACCAAACCATCTCCTGATCCCGTGGCGTCAGCGCACCGGAGAAGGATTACAGATGGGCTCGCGCATGCGCCCAAATTTGCTACTTTATCAAAGACAGAGGACGGCTACGGTCGTCTAGTAGTCTAATGATTGGTGCATCAATTTGGCAAGTTGCACCACCGCGCAAGAAACTTCTAATCCTACTAGGACCTAGGGATCCTAATTGAACAGATTACGTACTGATCAACAAACCCAAGAGATGCAACCATGTTATCAACAAACCCAAGAGATTCAACCAGTTTACCGATCGATCAACAAACCCGAGCGATCCTAATTGAACTGCTTACTGATCCCCCTGTTACTGCTGATCGATCATGGATCAGTCGACACCGATGACTATAATAAAAGAAACTTAAGAGATGCAACCATATATAAGAAGATCGATTGACGTACCGGCGGCGCGCGCGAGCGAGTTCCATCGGCCGTCGCCGTGCTCGGCGATGTAGTTGATGAGCGTCAGGTCCTCGTCCACCGTCCACGGCCCGCGCCGGAGCTCCGCCGCCGACTCCTCATCCTCCGCCTCCCGCTTCACCATCTTCCGCGGCGGCGGTGGCGGCGTGGACGCTCCGGCGGCGCCGCTGCCTCTCGGCTGCAGCACCATCTCCATTGTTGTTTAATTTTTGAGACTACGCTCAAGGCGAGAGAGAATCAGTTGGATGAGAAATAGGGAGGGAGGGAAGTGCGGAGGAGGTTGGAAGATTCGGAGCGGAAGTGGGATGCCTTTTATAGGGTTTTGCGTGCACCCGATGGGAACTGATCGACCGATTGACGGATGATGAGATGAGTGAGAAAGAGAGAAGGCAAAAGGCAAACGAGAGAGGAAGAAGGAAGACCAAGACTTGATTTGAGTGTGATGGGGTCACTCGCCAAGTCACGTCTTCACAAGCCAGGCCACCAGGATCTTCTATGGCAACAAGTCAGCAGAGTCTTGTCATCTGCCGTGCTGGAGGGAAGCGACTAGCTCCGTGGTTGAGGAGGCTGCGTGTATGTGCAATGTAAACGTGAGCTCTGTATGTCCATTGGTTTGGAAAATAGCAAATTTCAAAGATGCAGTGCGGCGATGAAGTAGTAAAGTTTCTCATGCCTTGTAGCTGTGCATCCTGCTCCATATGGTTGCAATTGAATCCAATTTTATTACGTACTTGTTTGAACCTTCCATTTATTCAGAGTTCAGTCCAATCCAAAGTTGGTCATGAATTAGGTCAAAGAACACCTGAGTTGTAAGAAAGGCCCCAGTGGTGCTCTAAGAGTTAGCAAAAATTATATTTTATAGCAAAAGAGAGGAGAGAGATGGGAGCTAGCTCTTCCGTAAGAGTCTGTCTCTAGCATTTACTAAGCTACTGACATGCAAAACCAACCATTAACTTAGAGACCACATGAACTCTCACGTTGACTCTTAAATGAGGTGGAGAGATAATGTTGCCTCTATCATTGGAGACGCTCTAAGTGAGGATACATAAGTTTAGGTACTTTTGCAGATTTCATTTATCGAGCCTTTCTTATGTAAACACATTATACCTTGATCATTAAAAGCCTCCTTTCACACAAAAAAAAAACTTCTAATTATTCAGAGCTGTTTTTAGATTGCAATCAGTAGCTACAAAGTTGTTTAAGCATAAGATGTATATATATTAAAGGATTCTTTTCCAATTCACATGGAAACGAAGGGCCAAATACGCACAGTACAGATATATATCAACATATAAATCGAGTCTTTTCTTTGCACACGTTTCTTTGCACAGTAGTTTATCTGCAAGCGGTGCAGATGCGCGCATGTTCTGTGCGACATGCTTCAGGATTAGCACGGACGCCGCATGTACTTGGTTAGCCTTGATTACAGGGGAATTTAGGCCCAGGGGAAAGCTTAGGGGGTGCCACTTATCAACATGCCCATGTGAGCAACCAAAGTACCTCCACTCCCTACTTTTCTTTTCAATCTGTTTTGCTCCTTTTTTTTACTTTTCCTATTTTTTTTCAGATGTTACTCCCTCCATTCAACAATATAAGCATTTGTTGACTCACTACAACACCAACCTACCTCTAGCAACGAATGTCTTGCGACGGAAACAACAAGCGTTGCAGGCCTCAGCCCACGGGCCCCCCCTCCCCACCCCTCCTTCAATTAATAAAATTCTGAGTAATTCCCCACCTCCCCACGCAGCAGAATAGGGAGCTTCCTGGCCTCCTCCCAGCTCGGCAACTTCTCCCGATCCAATCTCCTCGCCGCGGCGGCGGCAGCAGCACTATGCCGCTGGTCTCCTCGTCCATCAACCAAGACCTCGATGCCCCCAAGATCTAAGCCCGCAGTCATGTCTCTCCGAACAGGGGCGTGGCCATCTCCCTCCTGTAGACGTTGGGTTCCTCATGGTCACCCCTCCCTGCTCAACCGCACCCCTCATATCTGGCGGAGGCGAGGACAGGGAAGGGCGAGGCCGGATCTGATGGTGGTTGCCGCCTCGCGTCTCATTCAGGTTGTGCGATGAACCTCCTTCACATCACCCTGAGGTATTCTCCCGTCAAATTCTATCCTGTAGTGTGCAGTTGTGTTGCGAATCAACCTCGATTTTGTTGTATTATTTATACTTAGATCCCTCTAGGTTTCTCTCAGGGCACAGATTGAATAGGAGTTCTTGCGTCTCAATTGATTTCCTTGACGATCGAAGGGAGTGGCTACAGGTAACACTATTTTCCTTCAAATTATTTACCTTGTTCGACATCAATAACAATAACTGTTGATTTGTGAATCTGTACCATTTTTAGAAAGACTAGGCGATGTTTGAGTGTTTAATTAAACTTGAAACAATAGTTAGCAATTCAGGATTGAAGTCTATGGCATGGTTCTGTAGTGTTTTCTTTTGAAGGAGCTTGATGTCAGTTGGTGAATTGATTTTTGTACAGTGTGTGTGTTTCCATGGAATTTTATTCGATATCTTCATTTCTTTTTTGTCAGAATGGTGAAATTTTATATTGAACTTATGTGCAGGTGCGGCAAGGCATCAAACCACCCTACCCTGTTTGTGTTAAGGTTTCCATGTCCCTAAGATGTTTGAAGAAATGCACGTAAGGCTGATTTCTTACTGAATAATCTAGTTAGTAGTATCAAACGAATTATAGCGTCTGGTAGAATTGTTGTTAGAACATCTCACATGTCTGTATGCTTGATCCTGTTATATAAAACTTATATCATTCAATCTCCCTACAAATTTCTTTGGATATTCTGAAACATTCTACTTGATCTTATTTCTTTGGATATTCTGATCTCTTTTCGTTCTCTGTACTGCAGCTAGTCTCACTTGTATTAAATAAATAGCCACCATTCTACGAGAAGAAGGATCTTAACTATGTTTATTAATTTTCTTTTCCCTGGCGAAACCTATAGAATATTGTAGCATCTTTGCAACTATCTCTGAACATCAACAATCATTACTTGCTGAGCATGTGACATTGCCATGGCAAGTGACATTTATGCAAAGTCCGTCAATTGATTTTCCTCATTTGATATGAGGTATATATTTTAATTTGCATGGACAATGCATTCTGTCCTGTTTCATTCAAAGCTAGCTTGGATTTTATTTGTGGACATGTACATGTCACTGATCAAACCATTTGTATTTTCTTCTAGGATCAAGACACAGTGATCTAAAATTCAGTTGCCCAAGCACTTGCAGAACAGAATTTTATTACACAAGTCACTCGACATCAGTTGACCAAATGATGAAGAACAAGGAGATTTTTTTTGGCACCAGATTAATGTCAGATTGCGTTTTTGTCTAAAATATTGTATATTTCACATTTCAACATGTACAGTTACAAGATCTTAGTGACAGCTAGAGCTACAATTTAGGCATGTTAGGTTTATGTTTCTTTTTTTGTTGAATAACTATGAATCTGGTTCCTTGTGGCAAAGTATATGGCTTGTCCCTGTAACAGAAATATTTGTATGGAAATCAATGAATCAATATAGTCATGATTGAAATTTTTCTGGAGCATCTTCTGGAGTGAAAGTATTTTTGTTATGAGACTTTTGTTAGGAATAATGAATAAACACCAATGCCATATGGTACAAAAAAAAAGTTCTGGACTGGTATATTCTACCAACGTGTACAAGCGTTGTTGTTGCTTGGACTGTCCGTTGCAGACTTGCAACGCATATTCATGCCTGTTACCAACGCTTCTTTATATGTTGCAGAAGAACCTTGCAATGCCACCTCCAGCAACGGATGCAAAAAGCGTTGGTAAAGACCCTTGCAACACTAATTTGGACTTCCAGCAACGCATATATGCGTTGCTAAAGGGGTGTTTCTCTTGTAGTGACTTTTCAACATCACGTTTGAACGTTCGTCTTATTTATATTTTTTGAAAATATAAAAACAAATAAGTTAAGCTTAAAGTATATCTACCGATAAAACTAATTGTAACAAAATAAATAATATTTCCATAAATGTTTTGAATAAGACGAATAGTCAAACGTGATTTTCAAAAGTCAACAAATGCTTATATTGTGAAATGGAGGGAGTAGCATTTTGTTCTATAGTTGTAATTATTTTTTTGATAAACTTATATATGTGCATCACCTTGCAAAAAAAACCAGTTGTTCACTAAAAACTTAAGGTGTATATAAGAATGTGCAACCAAACAATTTGGATTGCAGGAAAAAGGATTGTGAGATATACTCAAAATAGCATTTGAGCTATCTCAGCAGTAGATGCACTCGTGGGATGTGGAAAAAATCTTGACCAGGAAATATAACATGGAAAAATGTTTGACAAGAATGCCCGAAGAGATATACAAGCCACTAGATATGCCGTTTGACGGTATGGATTGACACAGACCCAAACATATGGGAAACCACTCAAATGACTGAATTCAAGTGCTTTGGACAATCGAGATTAAATATTCGACATCTTCGGTGACCTTCCTACCTACTAAAATTCAATAGGAAATCACCATCCAGTGCACATCCATCCCCCTTAACCCACTGATGTGCCTATCTATCCAATGCATGTATAAAAACATCCCAATCACCCATCACCACCCACACACCATGCCAGTGATGGCAATGCCCCTTTGCCCATTTGCAAACAACACACCCATGTGAACAATGTGAGAGTGCGTCACTCCTACACGCCTTGTTGGGTCACATCCATAAAGAAGAATAGTCTGAGGGGTCTAATAAGCCATGAGCTGAAGGGATCTTTTTAGCTTCCGTTTTTTGTGGAGGCAAAGTGGTAGAGAGACTTGTTGCCTTCAGTTGCCCAAAGAGGCTTGTTGGATAGATAAAACATCATGATGGAGCAAAAAGCTAGGATTAAGATGTGCTATGTTGAAACTAATAAGAGGATGGCACGCCACTAGCTAGATGGCGTATTAATGAATGATATGTATGTACTTGGTGACATGCTGTGAGATGGTGCATCATCAAGAGTGACAGCTATAATACTTTGCTGTTTGGAGCACTGGAAATTGGCGTTGCCGCCCGG
The DNA here is from genome assembly GCA_007726485.1 of Eragrostis curvula. Lineage (NCBI taxonomy): Eukaryota > Viridiplantae > Streptophyta > Magnoliopsida > Poales > Poaceae > Eragrostis > Eragrostis curvula. The sequence continues at coordinate 2,358,871 of CM017440.1, read as the reverse complement.
GCTTCTATCATTGATACCGGGTTGCGACAAGTGGACTGGATTTCCGAAATCAGGGAATTAATGAGAATTTAGAGTTGATGAAAGCATTGGTTGCATCTTCCTCTGCTTTTCTTGGGCGTAACCAAAAGGTTTTCCAGAAGTGAGAATTTAGAATTGATGCTAGCTGCACCGTGCAGAAAGGATACTCAACCCCTTACGCTACGCTCAAGCAACTTTCAAAAGAGAAAAATGGTTTCATTTAATTTTTATTTTGCTACTATGCACCGGATATGAGAATTTGTTCTTTAAGTGTAGGATTTGAGAATTAAGTGAGCTAGTGTGCATGACAAGTCTAGTCTTCGTGCATGCCAACGAATCCAAGTAGTCGTATTATAGGATTTGAGAATTGACAGGTTGGCGTATTTTACAGTTTAAACACATAATTCAAATACGTATATTACGCGCAAAATGGTCGCCGGAGTAGACAAATATATACCTAAGTCGACAGCGACGCCGTATCATGTCCGTATTCCGGTGTATCTGGACTTCTACGCCCAGAGAAATTGTATAATCTATGGTATTCCATCGCGGAGCTGTCGGATTGAACATCAACGATCAGAATCAGGTCAATACAGTGGAAGAAGCTGAAGCATCAGTGATCACTGATGGGTCAGTCGCAGTCAGAGTTCGTTTGGAAGAAGCTGCCAGTTTGGGTGTCCTATGCCCTGGTTTGCCGGCAAATGAAACTCCGTTCTTCCTACTGCTGGTAGGAAAACATTTAGTAACATGGAATTTCTTTCTCTATCTTGACCCTGCAGCTCATAGTCATGGTGACCCGTATTTCAGACTGATACGCATGTACAGAGAACTTGCAAAAACAAGCATTTCTACACGTGTTATTGTCCTATTTGTTATGACAAACGTGTTCAGGGACCGTAAAATTTCCATTTTCTTGTTCTAGATGAAGTTATTGATTTTGATTTTGTACCAATTTTCCTTGTCGGTAAAGGTAGAAGCGTATCTTGAGTCGAAAGTCATGGAGTGCCCACAAAATTGGACGAGTGCCGACCTCTCAGATTATCACCAGTCTCTCAGTCTGTTGCCTCCAAATTGCAAGCATGTCAACTCTTTTCTGGAACTGGTAGGTAAAATACAACTACAAGTTTGACAAAAATCAGTTAGACAGCTGTGTTAAAAACGTGGAAAAAACGTAGGTACATTTTGGAGAACAGCTGTACTGAAAGTTACATCCTGCAAAACTTATTGTTTTACCTACGATGCTCAAATTCTTAGCCTACAATCAGAAGGACAACCACACATCAGAGAGCTGAAAAACTAAGCACAGGCTTTGACTATCCAAACACCTATTAGCATATAGCATCAACTGAGGTATGCAATCCGTCTGCCATTCCCGGCCAGCGCCGCCGCAGCCATCGGCGGCACACAACTTTGATGTACTTGTGAACTTGAATGATCATGACGAGTCATTACTCATTAGGTGAAGCTGACAGAGACGGCGATGACGCGGTTAGTTTCCAACCTGTGTGCTGCCGAGTTCTACACGCACTTGACGATTGAAAATTTGGTCAATTTCAGAAAGAAGAATGCTGGGATGGGTTCAACCAAGGCATGCACGTTTGACGGTCACGTAGCGCACAAAGAAGCATAAGTGATCACTGAGCAACAAGTAGACTGACTACTTGTACGTAGGGCAAGAAACCTAGAGAAAGAGGTCTCTGAATAAATTTAATGCCACATTTTAGTAGTATGGTTTTTTATGACCGAAATAATATAGTAAGCTCACTTCATCAGATTATCTTAGTGGAAATATTTAACTTTTGTTAATATTCTGTACATATTGATCTCATTTTGTACATGCCTTTGAAGTATGAACAGAACTTTCAGTGAAAAGGACGGACATGGAAATTAGAACTGTAAGACATCAAGTAATGCAGCAAGCATCTTAATACATGGCTCCTTTTATAAATTCAAGTTCCATTCCTTTTTGATCTTCTTTAGTTAGTTTGATTTCTCACAACAGAGGATAAAGTAGTAATGGGTGGAAATCAGAAAAGCGTGTCCAAACCTTAGAGTCATGATGTCAAAAAGGACGACAGGCTTAACAACTGTAATATCTTATATGGTCAGTAAGTAATTTAGCACCTGCGTTCTAGAAACTCTGTTTGTTACCCCTTGTGAGTGACTTGCATTCGGAAGTGCCAGCTTAATGGTGTTTGAGTAAAACTGTAAAACAATATTAGTGTCTGTAACGAAAGCAACACGATATCTAACTCATGTGGCTATTAGTATTAGTATGTCGAAGTCCATAATTGGGCAACCATTAAATTAATCAGAAACCATTATCAACTATTGGCAACATAAGCCTATTGCATCAAGTGGTCATTGCTTGTTGACTACACTGGTAGCACTGATGTCAGTGAGTGTCAAAAAAAAAAGGAAGATGCCGAGGCTGAAGTAAATAAATCCACGCGTAAAGTTTAGCATGTATCCATCATGCAAATCATGCTACTGATTAAGCTAACTACTAAATTAAACAAAGTTTAAAGTTGCATTGCATGGATAAGGCCAACTAATACAAGATTCCAGGTAGCCACCTACCAAACTGCAAGAAAACTTTCTGCACCCAAAGTGGGGAACTAGTGGGATGGAAGGGGACAGAAGCGAAATGCCACGCAACAGCTCAACAAAGCAGGTCCTCATGGTCACCAATTCTCTTATGACTAATGCTTCCGCTGAAGAGAAAACTAGCTTTCTAAAGGTAAAGGTTGGCTCAAAGGTAGATATAATCGTAGGTTAAGTGAGATTCCGTGGCCTTTGCTTCCCTAAGCCGAACACTGGCATGACTTCTCTACCATTGCAGTGTGAAATAAGATGAATGTAAAGTCGTAGGAGATAGAGACTAGAGAGCTTGAAACTTCAATCTATTCCTTCCAGAGAGTGGGAAAGTAAAAATACAAAAGCCATTGTTTGACGTGTCAGAGACCAATCAAGTGGGTCTGCTTTAGACACTGAATACTTATTGAGTCATAAGTGGCACTCTGATTTGCACTCAGTGGATATAACAGTAGTTGTGAGGAAAAACCAGAGATAACAGTGGGAAGGTAGAACATAATCTTGACGTAAACGAGTGATTAAACTCTCAGAGAGAAACCACCAGTTGCATGAAAGCGACAAAAACAACACTACAGAACTTGAAGAGGGCTTCAACACATTTCTAGATGGACACGCTCTACAAGGCCAATGCGCGACATTGATAAAAGTTGAAACACATCATGCATCAAAAGTTTCATCAAGTGGTTGATCGCCAGATCTAGGCTACTATGGGCCGATCTCTGCCAATCAGAAAACTGTGTCATTTTTTCATATATATATTTTTTTTCTTACAAGGATTTTAGACGAGGCAAGGATCGATGGCTTGTAGCTACCATTATTTTTTTTTCAGTGTCTGCCTGAAGAAGTTTGATCGTCTGCAGTTGCTCTGTTCCATGTCTCATTCAAACACGAATTTTTTTGATCCACTTCATTTTTATATAAGAAAAAAACATGTAGACCCAAATGTCAGTTTACTTTGAAGATAATTTCAACCAGAGATCAACTTGTCTCAATTGACAGCATAAACTGTCAAGTGACCGTGGCAGAAGAAGCCAACTGAAACCCTTTTCGAAAGAGTGTGAACAAACTGTCGCAGCTGATGTTTAGTGGAAGTGGAACGAAAACCTTTACAGAAATGAAAAACGAAAACGGTCAGGCTCCCCAATCATTGAGAATGCAAAACGCTCCCCGCTCCCCCGCAATGATCTCTCCCGCTTAATCCAGCCAATAATTCGTGGATTTTCTCCACGGGATCGCTCGAGGGAAGTGTAGGGATCAATCTCCCCGACTCTCAAGAGGAGTGGTGGGGATTTGCGAGTGGATCGTCGACCTAGGGTTGTCTCTGGAGTTCGAGAGGGGATTCTGGTGATTCTGTGGGGAATCACAGCATCTCGGCAGGGAGGATCGAGGATCGAGGAGAGGAAGAAGGCTCGGATCAAACAAGGTGTTTGATCTCGAGAACCGATTCGAGAATCCAATCAAGGGATTGGGCGGTGAAATCGATGGGAGACATGGGAGCGACTTCAGGCTCGAGTCCGAGGAGTTCGAGTTCAAGTTCGCCACCGACTAAGCAGAACAAGAGTGATCCAAGGATTGGGGATCCTGGAGTACTAGTGATTCATGATACGGAATCATGGCCACCAGTAGGTCCAACACGTTTCTGCAAGTCGATGCCTGTGATCCAACAAGCTCGAGGTGTGGCAAAATCCCCAGTAGGAAACAGAGCATGTTCAATTGGAGTCAAACAGTTTCTGCAGCGGGAAGATAAAGAGAGAAAAATGAAACAAGCCGAGGAAATCAAAAAGCAGCTATTCCATCATCCGGATGAATGCAAGGAAATGGAGAACATCCTGGATTGGGAGCTGGAACTGGCAGTAATCGAACTAGAGGAATCACTGGCCAAGATACCCAAAGGAGAGTGGGTAGATAAGAACAGGAAGGAAATTAACCGTGCTTTAAGCGGGAAAGAACAGTCCCTTGGGCCAGTTGGGCCGGGGAAGGTAGAAGAATCTCATGTGGCTATACACAACCACTCTTTTCGGCCTGCGAGGAAAAATAGATGGGTGTGGGTGACCAAGACATCAGCACCCGATGAGAACGGAGAGATAGGGTTCCCGGCTTCGATAGAGGAAATCAGGAGATTTGGTCACCGAGCAAGGAAAATCCAATTAAACCAGCCACCAAAAATCCTAGATAAATCCTTCGTTGAAGCAGTAAAGATGGGGAAGGAGGAAGAGAGATTCCAGAGAAATTGGAAGAGAAGAGCTGAGGAGGACTGGCAGGGCCAAGATGGATATTGGGAGGAGGAAAGGTATGAGAGGGATCTACGGACGAAGCTACACAAGGGCGCTGGGGGAAGAGAGTTGCAAGGGCGCAACGAAAGATCCTTCGGAGGTGGTGCTGCTAGGGGCTACCCAGGTCGGCAATGGCGCCGGCCTGAGGAAAGATTCCCAGAATCGAACAACCGTCGCCAGGACAAGAATCTGGAGCATGGCTCTTCCAAGATGCAAGGTAACCCACCTAGGCATGATGATATGAGAGATTTCCTGGAGGCGAAACAAGATGCGAAAAGTAAGAAAAAAGTGGAGACTGAAAAGGAAGAAGATCTCACCAAGATAAAGTGTTTTCGCTGTCAGGATTATGGACACCATCAGCAGTTCTGTGAGAAAAACCCAATCTGCTACAAGTGCAAGCAAGCTGGCCATATGGCAGCAGAGTGTAGTATGGGTAAGATAAGAATGCTGGGTTTTGCGATACAGGGTCAGGGATTTTATAGCATTAATATCCCTACATCAAAGACAGCGAACACAAAAGCTACTGGTATAATCAGTGTCACTAAAGGAGATGCAACTGAGGAAAAGCTGGACAGAGAGTTAAAGAATCTGATTGATGAGAAGTGGGATTGGCAAGTTAGAAAGATTGGAGAGGGGGAATACATGGCTGTATTTCCAAACAAAAACTCTCTAGACACTTTCTCAAAGATATCTGAACTTGTTCTCTGCTTATATGGCCTGAAAGTAACTATCTCCAAGTCAAATGTAGATGCTGAAGCAACAGCCATCCTTCAGACAACCTGGGTCAAGATATATGGGATCCCACCCATGGCAAAGGATGTGGGCATTGTGTCTGAAATTGCCACTCTTGCTGGAGAACCATTGGTGGTTGATGAACTAAGCTTGGTCAGAGCAGGCCCAGTGAGAGTAAAGATGAACTGTAGAGATCCATCAAAGCTTCGAGGCTTTGTTGAAATCTTTTTCAACTCAGTGGGGCATGAGGTGAGGTTCTTGTCTGAGGATTACAAATCAAAAAGTAATCATCCTCCACCACCACCTAGCAACAAAGATTACATGGAAGAAGATGATGATGAGGCAGATGATTTGGATGAGGAGGAAGATACCAACATAAGCAAAGAACATAAGAAGAAAGAAAAACCGGTTGCTCAGGGATCTGGCAAATCAGGGCAAGGGAGCTCTGGTGGCCAAAAGAGAAAAGTTCTGCTAGAAAATCCACCTTACATGAACTTTGAGATACCTACTATTACTGTCCAGACAAATGAAGTGTCTACTGAGTCTGATGCTGATAAACAAAGGAGTTCACAAGAAGTGGATTCTCAGGTATCTCTGGTAGAGGAAACACCAACTTCTGCCAAGTTGGAAAAGAAATGGGATGGGACAACAGAATCCAAACAGGTGGGTATAAAAGACACAGAGCCTACAATCCCAGAAATAGCAGAGACTACAGTGGGTAAAGACAAGGGAGCTGTAGATAAGCATATAGAAACTGTTATGATCAACCCACAAGAAATCATTAACCTCGTCACAGGAAAAGGAGATAAAGACAAGGGAGTTGCAACCTCAGCACTAAGTAAAGAAAGAGCAAAGAAAAAGGCAATTGAAAACATTCTGGGTGAGAAGGAGCCAACTGAAACAGAAATACCTACTGGTTATTATATGGTGCATAATGTGGAAGGCCCTTACCTAATGGAAAAGGATAAGTGGCCTATGCTGAAATGTGATAACATGGAGGGGAATGATAGAAATCTGCAAGAGGAAACTAAAGTAGAACACAAGGAAGCTGATCAAGAAGCTACAACAGAGCTGATAAGTAGTCCTATGGACATGCATAATCTGCAGGAAGAAGGAGTAATTGAGAATAGTACACTTGTACACCAAACTGGAGAATTACAAAATGATCCTATAGAGGTTCTGGATAATGCTTCTAATGGTGATCTTGATGAACAGATCACTATGGATACCGATGACCAAGGGTGGTCTGAAGTAACTTCTCAAAAGAAGAAAAACAAAGGTAATTATAAAGAAAAGAAAGGGCCAATGGTGGCTACAAGACAGAGTGCAAGGATCAGGGGGCTAGGAACAGGCACTGTTGAAGAAAAAGCTACAAGGAGGGCCAAAATCAAAAACTTAGAAGACCAAGGTACGACCTCAACTTTCCTTAAATCTTTTGCCATTTTAAACTGTGTAGAAGACACATACCTTGAATCTGTAGCAAATGATATTGGCATTGAGTTTGAGGAAAATAGTGAGGGAGAGTTAAATCAAATTTCTGCTATCAAAGCTGAGGAACTAGCAAGAGCAACGTTAGCTGAAGCTGGTTACAAAGCACACTTGGAAAAATTGAAGGAAAAGGAACAGTTAGATGAGAGTCATATGGATGACCTAAATCTAACAGTGATTGACAATGAGAAAAGAGAAGATGCTCCAACCATCGACCAAAATACTGGGAAGGGTCCCGGTAAAAAAGGGTCAAAAAAAGGGGGGAGCAACAAGGGGAAGAAACGTAAGAAATGAAGATATTATTCTGGAACATTAGGGGTTATGGAAGACCAGCAAGGAGAAGGCAAATCAGAAATTACATTCTTGAAGAGAATCTAGAAGTGGTGGCTTTGCAGGAAACTATAAAACAGGATTTTTCTCATAGAGACCTCCAAGAAATCAGTGGAAACATATGCTTCACTTGGAAATGGATTCCTGCTGAAGGGCATTCTGGAGGAATTTTGTTGGGAGTAAAAGAAGACATTTTGCAGGTGGAAGACCATGACAGTGGGGACTATTTCATAAGCATGGTGCTTAGAAATAGACTCACAAATTTCAGATGGGAACTAATTTGTGTGTATGGACCTGCCGATCATGGCAAATCTGGAGAATTCATTGCAGAAATTTCAAGGAAATGTATGTTTACACAGCTACCAGTAGTGATCGGTGGTGACTTCAACATGATCAGATCAGTTAATGACAAGAGCTCAAACAATGTGAACACAAATCTCATGGAGAGATTTAACATGTTCATTGATTTACATCAGCTGGTTGAGATCAAGAAAAGCGGCTTCAAATATACATGGACCAACAAACAGGCAATCCCTATAATGTCAAATATTGACAGAATTTTTGTTTCCACAGAATGGGAACAAAAACACCCCCTTTGTTTTGCATGGAGCAAGACAAGGGTGGGTTCAGATCATTGGCCTCTTTTCTTTGACTCAGGCGAAAATGCTATAAGAAGACAAAAGTATTTTTTCTTTGAAAACAAGTGGCTGATGATTGATGGTTTCGTCGACATGACAAAGCAGAAGATCAGAAGCATTATGGATAACTTTTGGCCCAACAGATATTCCCTAGATGTTTGGCAAGGATGCCTAAGCATGACTAGGCAATATCTGAGAGGCTGGAATGCAAATAATGCTAGTGCTACAAAAAGGGATAAGGAAGCACTACTAGCACAAATGGAGGAGCTAGACAAGAGATATGAAGTGAGCAGCCTCTCTACTGAAGAGTGGAATGCCAGATATGCTCTAGAAGAAGCACTAGAAAAAAATATATGCAATCACTACCAGAAACTGAAATGTCCCTGACGGAACGAGCCGCGCTCACAGGGAAAATAGCCTACACGGCCGCAACGCCGCAACTCGAAAATCGCCAAGTCCGCACCACACCCTCCCATCGTTTCGCTTCAGCTGCCCGTCACACATTTCGCCTCCTCCTACTTCCCTTCCGACGCCCCACTCCCCTGTCGCCGCCGTCGGTTTCTCCAGCCTGCGCCGCTGCGACTCTCCCCCACCACCTCCGCTCTCCCGACCTCAACTGTTCATGGATCTAGCAGATCCGTTCCTACCTCACGTCCTCCCCTCCTGTTGCCTCGCACAGAAAGGGCCAACCCATCTGCAGCTCGATTTGCCCAGATCTCGCCGGGATCCGCTGCTCCGAACCTCGATTCGTCCTTGGAAACTGCGGATCCGTCAACTCCATGTGATGAAGAGGGGTTGGGCCGTCAGAGGGCGCTGAACCGGGGGAAGATAGTGGCCATGGCCAGCGGCTGCGCGGGGGGATTCGGAGGTGATTGGCGAGGGATTTGAGGCTAATGAGCTGATACACGGGCTGGAGTACAGGAACTCCATGGATACCAGCGGTGAGTGTTTGATTTGATATCTTGGGCTAGGGTTTGCTATTCTGTTTGTTGATTTCCAGGATTGGTTGTGATGACTCCAGGTTAGGGTCGAGCACGAGCTTAAGGCAGGCAGGAGGCCAGTGGCATTTTGCATTTGCTATGCCAAATCACTTTTCGAGCACGAGCTTTTTTAATTCGGTATGCCACATCACTTCCGCTCTAGTTCTCCAAGATTTGCAAGCATTTGCTATTGTTCCGATTGAACTGCATCCTCTATTTCACCAAGACTATATATGCTGGTTGAATTTATATCCATTAAACTGAATACATCATCTTAATAAAACAGGATTATTGAAGGCATCTTAACTGAATACTTCATCTGAATACTGAACGCTAGAGGTTACCACTTGCAAACTTAAATATGTTAGTGTTCTTATTAAACTTAAATAACAGTAGAGCTGACAGATTAACAAGGAGCTCATAAATTCTTTTTGCCTTCTGTGAACTTGAGTTGCAAGAAGTACCAGGTAGCTAACTGCTGCCATCTATTTTCAGTTGTCTGAAACTTGTCTATCTTAACAGGAGTTTGAAGATTGATCTGAAGACTGAAATAACCTTGCAATCCATAGAGGCGACCACTTGTGAACTTTAATAGTCTGAAGTATTTTTGCAATCCATATATCTGAAGACTGAACTAACCTGTGCTATGTTCACCTGTGTTTTCTGATCTCCTGCCATTCGTGTATCGCAGTGATGAGTTGGTGCTGAAGGAAGAGTGAAGGAGTAGGACGACTGGAACTGCTTGCTTGTTTGTTGCTAGAGCTGCTGTAGTTACTTGCTTGTTTGTTGGCTTGCTGCTAGAGCTGCTGCCTGCTGATGCAGTAGTGTTAAGTTACCTTGTGATTTCCATGTTCAGTGAGTTGGTGATTGTGACAAATAATGATCGTCTTTTCTTTGCCCATTTGATCCTGTCAGTTGTGAACCCCTGATAGCAATTATATATCAGGCGTGCATTTCTTTTTTTTATTTTCCTCAATTTATTTTCCCTGTGTGCCACCCGTCAGGGAAATTCTTGAAGCGCACAGGAAAATTATTTCTGACGGCCAGCTGACAGGCAAATTTGTTTTTCCCTGTCGTCATATCCCTGTGTGCTATTGCCTGACGGGTAGCCGTCAAGGAAATTATCCCTGACGGTTTTTGGTATTTCCCTGTGGGTTTTTGGCTCACAGGGAAATTCAAGTTTCCAGTAGTGAATGGAGGAAGTATACTGGCAACAAAGGGGATCTGAACAGTGGATACTTAAGGGTGATGCTAATACAGAATTGTTTCATGCTACAGCAAATGGCAGAAGAAGAAAATGCACAATTGTATCTCTAGAAACAGAACTGGGACAGGTTACAGACCAGAGAGAAATTGAACAGCATATCATCAAATACTATAAAGAACTGTTTGGATCTCCTATAAACAAGAAAACACATCTGAAGGTCAACTTTTGGGATAGCAAGCTATCAGCTCAGGACAAGGAGTACCTGAGCATGGAATTTACTGAAGAAGAAGTGACCAAAGTGATCAAGGGTCTGAAAGTCAAGGCAGCACCAGGACCAAATGGTTTTGGCGCCAAGTTCTTCAAAAATTTTTGGGAGGCACTAAAGAAACCATTTATGGAAATGGTAGCAGATTTCAATTCCAAAAGGTTGGATCTGAAAAGAATGAATTATGGTGTGATCACTTTGGTACCGAAAATCAAAGAGGCAAATAGCATCAAACAGTACAGGCCTATATGCCTTTTGAATGTGGACTTTAAGATTTTCCCGAAGCTAATGACTGAAAGACTTACTCCAATAGCAGGACAAATCATCAGTGAAAGCCAAACAGCATTCATTAAAGGTCGAAATATACTAGAAGGAGTAGTGGTGCTACATGAAATAATTCATGAATTGAAGAAATCAAAGAGGAAAGGTGTAATTCTCAAACTTGACTTTGAAAAGGCGTATGACAAGGTGAACTGGAAGTTTGTAAGAGAGGTGATGAGCAGGAAAGGTCTTCCAGAACAATGGATTGAACAAACAATGCAAACAATTCAAGGGGGAAAAGTTTGCATTAATGTAAATGGCAGAAGGACAGAGTATTTCAAAACCTATCAAGGATTAAGGCAAGGGGATCCTTTCTCTCCTTTGATGTTCAATCTGGTGGCAGATGCACTAGCAGGGTTACTAGACAAAGCAAAGGAAGCAGATTACATTAAAGGGGTCATAGGACATCTAATCCAACGAGGAGTGACACATGTTCAATATGCGGATGATACCATAGTGATGACATCAGGGGATGATGATTCACTAATCCATCTCAAGTTCATCTTATATTGCTTTGAATGGCTATCAGGACTCAAAATAAACTATCATAAGAGTGAGGCATACATATTTGGAGTGGACGAACAGGAGAAGCATAGGATTGCCAACCTACTTAATTGTCAGTTAGGGAAACTGCCAATGAAGTACTTAGGCATTCCTATAAGTAATAGGAAATTGGGAGCAGCTGCCTTGAGAGGAATTGTACAAAAAATCAGAGACAGGATCCCACCTTGGAAGGGGAAGAATTCATCATCAGGAGCAAGATTAACCCTGACAAACACAAGCCTGACGAGTCTGCCTACATACATTATGGGTTTCTACTTGCTACCTAACTCTACCCATGGAGAGATGGACTCTGTGAGAGCGAGGTTCTATTGGAGGGGTGCAAGCGACAAATTCAAATATCACATGATAAGATGGTCTGCATTAACAAGACCCAAAGACCAAGGGGGCTTGGGAATTCTGAACACAAAATTATTTAATGAGTGTCTGATTACAAAGTGGATATGGAAGTTCTATAATGACGAAGAAGCTTTATGGTGTCGAATTCTCAAAGCAATATATATGACACACGGTGACTTTTACAAGGCATCAAATGTGAAGGGGTCACAGTTTTGGAATGGCCTCCAGAAAGTCAAGCACTTGTTTAAATGGGGAGCTGTCCATAAAGTAGGAAATGGGAGAAGAACGTCTTTCTGGAATGATGTTTGGCTGGGAGAAACTCCTCTTAGAATCCAGTATCCAAGGCTTTTTGCCATTTGTGAAGATAAAGATATTTATGTGTCTGAATATGCTGAGGTAAACTGGAACATAAATTTTAGAAGAATGCTCGGGGAGGAAGAGGCTGAAGAGTGGAATGAACTATATGGAAAACTGCAAGGAGCAGTTTTAAATGAGGGCAAGGATGAAGTAATTTGGGCCCTATCACCGTCTAAGAAGTTCACAACAAAGTCACTATATAGGTTCCTCTCTTCAGGAGGAGTAACATGCAAAACAGTGGACAAAATATGGAAATGCAAAATCCCTCTCAAAGTGAGGATTTTCATTTGGCAAGCTATACAGGACAAGCTACAAACCAAGTGCCAGTTAAAGAAAAGGAACTGGAAAGGGAGTAAATATTGCTCCTTATGTGGCAAGAGTGAAACTATTAATCATCTTATTTTTCATTGCGCGATAGCAAAATTTATCTGGTGTGCTTTACAGGAGATTTTCGGTTGGACGGCCCAGCCGCATTCTCTTGAGAACTTTATTTCAGAATGGCTGGAGAAAAAGTTCTTAATTGGTTTTCAATTGGGACTTTTTCTTTTTGCAGGAATAGCATGGGCGCTATGGAATGCAAGAAACAAAATCACAATGCAACAAATGTTTCCTAGAAAGCCGATTGATGTTCTTTATGCTGCCATCTCAAACTTGCAGAAATGGAAGATACTACTCAGGAGTTCGGACAAGATGCTAGTGGAGGAGATCGTGCAGAAGATGGAGACCTGGGCGCGCCTTTTCAAGCCATCTGACACAGTTGTCTCTGATGTTGGTGATATGTAGTGCTGATGACGTACAAGGAGCTCGTTACAATGTAAACTGGAAACCCCAGTTATGTGTTGGAGTTTGTAGTGTGTTTCCAGTTTTAGTTTTTTGTTTCGAACTCTGTTTGGTTTGTGTCTTTGGTCGGTAAACGTTGTAAAACTCTGTGTCGCTTTCAATAAAAGCGGGGGAAACCTTTTGTCTAAAAAAAACGAAAACGGAGACGTGAACTTTTTGGGAAAAAAATTGCCGTGGAACTTGATCTTCATGTTCACACAAGTATGGTGATAGGTCATGAGATGACAAGAAAAACAAGGAATTTCTCTGCCGTGTAGAGTCCAGAATGCAGAGATGGTCAACACGTCCAGGAAGGAGAGCTACTTGTGGCACTCGTACGATAAGGCCTTATAATCTTCAGTTGCGACTAGCATCACAAGTCTCGTAGACTCGTAGGATTAGTCAAAGTTTCATGCATTGGGGCGTGGGTGCATGTGAGACATGTAGAAATTATTTCTGGACAGGCCTGTACAACTGAAAGATTAAGATGTGGAGCTATCATTTATTAACAGTCACATTGTCACCTTGAGGTTCGGAGCAATTTTCCAAAACCAAAGGAGGTTTATTTCGGTTACTCTGAACCATCCACTGGTCACGTTCGCTAATGAATCCAACAAGTCATACAGAGCGATCGAGGTATTTTACAGTTCACTCACCATTCAAATGGGCATGTTACGCGCAAAAAAGGTCGTCGAAATGGACAATAGTATACGTCCATTTTCGGTCTTAGAGCCGCCAAGTGTCTGAAAAACCTCAGATCGATCATGTTGGTTCTGGGGCAGCCTGCTACACTCTATATATTGTTGTTACGTACGTCATGTGCTCCACTGGTAGGTACAAAACAGTTTTGACAAAATCAGTCAGATCAGTTCCGCTGAAACGAAAAAATAGAGTACATTATGGAGAAGCAGCTGTCCTGAAACCACATCATACTTCAATTCAAATTTTTTTCTCCCTACCGGCTACCGCACAAGTTCATAGCCTATAGCTGGACGGAAGAATAGCCGAATGGAAAAACATACTCTGCATTGACTATCCAAGCACCAACTAGCATAGAAGCATCCATCAGATCAATCGGTCTTTCTATCGTGGCCTCCACCGAGGCAACTGGCAGCACACGAACATCGAGGAGCAAGCTTGGGCAACATGCCGATGAGCTCACAGCAACCTACAAGATCAGATCTCATCATCCTTGCAACATTTAACGAAGAGCCAACCACAACACATGGGCATGGAACGGAAGATGACATCGTGAGGGTGGTTCCACAGCCGCTAACACCAGAGGAGGAAGAAGGCATTGAAGTGTGCACCCAGCATGTTGATGGGGACTGGACTTGCCACAGGCTTGAGAGTTCTTCAGTGAGATCAATTCCAATATGCCGCCAAAAGCCAGCAGCAAATGGGCATCCAGAAATGAGGTGCGATGCAGTTTCAACTTATGTACCACACAACTCACAGAGGTTGGAGTCTACACAATGCTTCTTTAGCAGGTTTTCCTTTTGTCTGATTCTATTCTGCATAAGCAAGCAGCCATCCAAATAACTTGTGTTGAACCATAAGTGAATTGTCCACCTTTCCTCATCAGCTTAAGCTGGTGGGTGCAATTGGTTGGTGCATACAACTTAACATGGTATTAGAGCCAGAGGTCTCGAATTCGAATCCTGGCTGGCGCGATTTATTAATTAAATTACAGCCCACTCCTATTTCCACGTTTGCGCCCACGAGAGCTGCACGTGAGGGAAGTGTTGAACCATAAGTGAATTGCTCACCTCTCCCCATCAGTTTAGGCTTTTGGGTGAACTGGTTGGTGCATGTAATTTAACGTGGTATCGAGCCAGAGGTCTTGAGTTCAAGTCCTGGTGACCGCATATTACGCTGCGCCGCTCCTATTTCCACGTTTGCGCCCACGAGAGCTGCACGTGAGGGGGAGTGTTGAACCATAAGTGAATTGCCCACATCTCCCCATCAGTTTAGGCTTTTGGGTGAACTGGTTGGTGCATGCAACTCAACATGGTATCGAGCCAGAGGTATTGAGTTCAAATCCTGGTGACCGCATATTCCGCTGCGCCGCCCCTATTTTCACGTTTACGCCCACGATAACTGCACGAAGGCTCTGATACCATGTTAAGTTGCATGCACCAACCAATTCACCGAAAATCCTAAGCTGATGAGGAAAGGTGGGCAATTCACTTATGGTTCATGTCCTCATCAGCTTAGACTGATGGGTGCAATTGGTTGGTGCATGCAACTTAACAACTTGACTCTCGGCAGTGCATATTTTTTTCCATATAAATTTGTAGTACTCACAGCCAGTCCCATCGAAAACAACTGATTTGTAAATAGTGGATGAGCTGAGACGGAGGGCTTTATCTTCCAGGGGCACCTCCTCACATCGGGTTGATCTGTTAGAATAATGTCAGCAAGCAGTTCAGACAGCTTCGAGGACTCCTCGGTAGCACAGTGGAACAAAATCCAAGCGTAGTGCAGAGCACATCATGTTTTTCACCAGGTTTTGGGGCTTCGAGCATGTGTGAACAGGGCTGGTATCGCATCAGCTCGAGGGTCATGCCAACTTATGACGTTGGCATGGACTTTTTTTTTGAATAAGGCCAGTCTCAGTGGATACTTTCATTTCATACTTTTCAAAGGTGCTACATCAGATTTAGAGTTTTCACATGATAAATGAAATGGTCTCTCTCAATGCACAATTTCATCTCACGGTTTCATAAGCAAAGCATAATATTAAATTCTTGCATTGAGATTGGTCAAAACATGTTAAGATGAAAGTTTTTGCTCTCAATGGGTCTTTCAATAAGCTTTCATATATATGAAACTGTGCCAACTTCCTTTCATTAGGATGAAAAGAACTTCTCCTCTTTCATCTTAATTGATGTGCCATGTCATCTATTTTGTTGATGTGGCACCTTATTTAATGTTGATGAAAGACCCATTGAGACTGGCCTAATAGGTTTCCTATGAATAAAACTACCAGTCACACAGCACTTGGGCTGTTCACCATTACAGCACAGTGGAGAGTTTGCATCACATTGTCTTTCCTTACGCACGCCTACAGCACTGTAGCTCGTCCGGGACACTAGCAACTCTCCACTGTTATCACCGTCGATCACTCTGTCACCCGCTGCGCTAGACTGCTGGGTAGGCCACAACTCCTGTGCGCAGATAGCCTACATTGATCGAATTAACCCGGACGTCGGACTGCAAAGGCATCGCTCCTATCCTACTTCAAGATACAGCCCCGTTCCATCATCAAAAAACAAAGCACATATAAATACTAATTTCACACTGCTCGCAAGTCACCCACGGAAAATTCCAGTGACCATACCTGGGTGAGGCTTTATATGATGACTGACAGTATAGGGAGAGCATTCGACTGCCTGACAGAGAAACTTAGGCCACAGGGCAAGTGCATGTTCTTATGTGACGTACTGCAGATTGTAGACGGCATATTTTCGTTCAGTATCAAAATCATTGTGCCCTTCCCGTAGTGACAGAGAATTGCATCGTGTTTGGTGTATTTTTGACTGAAGAGCCAGAACTGGAGGCAGAACTCAACGGAGGTGGGGGCGGCAGATTTTGAGCTTCTGAAGCCAATGACCTTGAAGAACGAGCAATGCTTGGTTCACTATCCAGAATAAACAATAGCACGGGTTAACACTGGACAGCCAAACATATTGAGCACGAACTAAAACATGTACGGCTAAGAGAAGTACTCACACATTTACATGTATCCCTCTCAGACATAGTTCATTCTTCGAATCGATTTCATCCCTTGCATCACTCTTACTAGTATCCTGTCATCAACCAGCAAAATTATATACATGCTAAAATGCATTAAATTAGGTTATTGTATTTGCGGGCATGAGAAAGAGGGAATAGGGGAAAGCTTACTGGGGATTTAGTTTCCGCAAAAGAATTTCGGATGAACGGGTGTTCAAGTAACTTGCTCGCTGTTGGTCTCTCAGCAGGATTTCTCTTGAGGCAGCATATCAGAAAATCCCTCCCTTCAGGGGACAGGTTGTCTGGAATTGGTGGTTCTGTTCTCAACACCTTAAACATTGCAGCAGGCTTTTGCACCACAGGAACAAAAAATCCATGAATCAGTATGCAAAAGACATTATGTCATTTCTTGGGCTGTTGTTGGCTGATCCCCATGGAATGAACAATTTAGTTTTCATTTCATATGTTATACTGAAAAAACACTCACCTAGTGTGAAGGAAAGTAAGCCATTCTGAGTTTTCTAACTTAATTACACTAAACATCCACAAGCACTTACCCCTTCAAGATCACTCCAAGGAGGCTTTCCTGTAAACATCTCAATCATTGTGCAGCCAATGCTCCAAATATCAGCAGCGACATCATAACCTACATTTTTATCGAGGATGGCACGAACAACCTGCAATATAAGTGCCATTACAGAAATGAGCTGGGCTCACACCTCTCTTTTGGAAAAAGAAAACAATTCTTTTTTAAATTCAATTAAAATTTCTGAAAAAATTAACTCTCCGGAAGGCTAAATGCAAAAAGGTGGTTCAACAGTATGTCAAACTTAGCCGTCCACTGAATGAAACAATTTCGTAACCAGATAGGATGCAACAAATACTGCAATAAGAAGTGTACATTCAACTACCAAAAATGGCGAATGATTTTCGGGAACGTGCAACAACGCCGCCAGTGGGATTAAGTGTTATTGTGTTTGGGTTTTGGAGACCTATCAAGTTCACCGGGCTTAGAAAGGTGGTCACGGCGGCGGTTGGAATGGAGGTGGGCTGCAGTGCAGCGGCGCCAGTGCAAGGGCAGGAGGCTGATGGTGGCAGGGTTGGCAGCGGTGGAGCTTGAAATGACAGGTTAGCTCCTGACTGAAAGTGAAACGATAGAATCTAGTATGAAGAAAAACCAGGTCGCACCTCAGGAGCTATCCAGTAAGGTCCTCGCCTCAACCAAAGATTAGAATCTCCAGTAGTCAACTGAAAGGAAAGAAAACAATGAAGACCATTTGATACTAGTAACCTATTCAACAGTTCTTTCAGAACAAAAAAGGGCAGCCAAACACATGTAACGCAGATCACATATTTGGTATTACTTTTTACCAACTACATGCTTGGTAAAAGATCAATATACAAACAATAATATTTAACTTACAATCAGGTTCAAATCATTCATTTGGACCAAAAAAAAAATGAAGTTATCAGTATCTCAAGTCACTATTGTACGTTGTAAATTTTGAATAATGTATCTTTGATGCAATCTGATAGGATCTTAAATTCTATCTTCTCCTACCAAGTGATCTTATTAGAATTTATGTTTTTCCTGTAAAGTGTTCCTATTGGACCTTACGTTTCTCCTGTAAAGTGTTGAAACTTAATTGACGTAGCTGGGCAGTGCTAGAAGTTTTCCTATTGGAATGTCTCATTCAATCCTGATTAAGTACTTACATCAAGTATCAAATAATCATGTACAAGAACTTATGGTATATGTACACAAATCATTAAATTCATATTTCTCATAATGCAGTAATCACTAGAGATAAGAAATTGGTTGGATAACTGTTATATAGTTCTAAAAGTTCTCTATGAAGTGGGGGGCCACATCCTTATTAAGATTTAATGTTGTAACGAGGGACTTGAAAGAGTGGGATATAACCAAAGAGCTAGCCATGGACAAGGAAACGTGGAAATCAGCTATCCACGTGCTAGGATCATGACTAGTTTATGAAATTTCGTTGGGTTACATCTCTGGCCTACCCAACATGTTTGGAACTAGAAAGCTTTGTTGTTATTGTAATGATAAGCTTAATGGCAAATTTTCAACAACCTGAATCCAGGGTACTAACTACAACATAATTATATGTAATGGTGATATAACAATATATCAATTTAAATTTGCGTATGAATAGACGGACATTCTATTAATATCTCGAATGTGGTCATCACAGACTTTGCAGAAATTTTGGACAACAAATCATAACAATACTGACATCGGAAGGTTATAGGTCAAGTGAAACTTACAGGCTTAGCTATTCCAAAATCAGTCAATTTGACAACACCATTGACATCAACTAGCAAATTTGAGCATTTGATATCCCTGCAAGAGTATAATTACGTTCCTGTTTATATTTTCAATATGATGCAAAAATAATTTTGTTCATGAGAAATTTAGCAAGAGTCCAAAAGAAGAGAGGTGTTGCAAAAATGCAGATATGAGAGGAAACATGAAGAATGAATTGGATGACCAGAAAAGGACTACCATACGTGCTATTTCCTAGTATATTGCTAGTAGATAACGGTGGAATGACCTAAAGTAGCCGCTAGAAGCTGGAATGGTTGACATGAACATTTACAATTAGCTTAAGAGAATATATAGCCTGAACAAACATTGAATCCAAAAGGGCTGAGAAGGAATATCTATGTCGAAATGATAAATCTTTAGGTTCAAATTTACAAAAAACTTAAGCTATATTATTAGTTTAAATAATTCAAAAAAAAGGAAATAGGAGGTTACCCATGCATAATTTTTTTGCTATGTAAGAAAGCAAGACCCTTGAGAATATGACACATGAAGCTACGGATGACTGATTCTGTCAGGGATCCATAATTTTCACGAGCATATTTGTAAACTGAACCAGGATGAACATGTTCCACATATATGTACAATGTATCTTCAATCTGCAAATTCACCGAATAACAGTTTGATACCAGTGGCAACTCGAGTGATAAATGCCCTTGTTGCGCAAAAAAAAAGAGTGATAAATGCCCTTATTATGACAAAGAAGAACTTACAATTTTACTGCCACAATACTGTGCTATGTTTTCATGCTTAAATTGACTAAGAAAATTTATTTCCTGAAACAAATTTGAGAACGAGTCAACAAAAGAAAGTGCAACACTTGCATATTGAAGATGACCAAACCTGCTCCAATTTCTTGATGGACTCAGTGAATTGAACATCATATGGAAGTTTATTGAAAACTTTCATGGCGCAAAGAGCTCCAGTGTGCCTATATTTAGACATCAGAGAATAATGACGAGAGTTAACATGAATAAGCAACCGTCTTGCTGTATAGAATAAATTGTCGTACCTATTGGTAGCTTCATATACACATCCAAATGAACCACTAGCAATGAGTTTCCCTTGTATCCATTGATCGGCAGTTGACGGCATCTCAATTTTTGGAACTAACTGGTGGCCAAAATTTGTCTGCTTTGGCTTCGCAGAGGCAGTAGAAAGAGGTATGGGTTGAAAATTGGCATTGCGTTCAGAACGTGAAACAGAAGGGTTCTCTGGGGGAAGCATAGGACGTGCTGCAGATGCGGGTGCACCTATGTTTTCTGATCTGAGAACAGGACGTCTCAATGAACTGGAGATAGGTGAACGCTCCTCACTACCCTCCAAATTTTCCAGGGAGGAAGGAGGTGATGATCCTAACAGATCATCTGAGCCTCCCTTTGTGATGTCATCTGGAATTGGACAGAGATTTTGTATAGTCTCATGCGTTTCCTTTTGAGCAGCTTCACTCCTTTCCTTTTCTTCACCATAAAAGATCCAATCCATCCAGTGTATGTTGACCCTATGAGGGACAAAGGCGGCCTCCAATGCAGACTGTGCAGCCATTCTGTAGGAATCATTGGCACCAGCGTGTCCTATATTTGCAGAGATCTCTTTGAGTCCTGTCAAATGCTCGAAGCCAGCATCTATGGGGCTGTACTGCACCATTGTGTTAGTATTAAAGCCTAGCTTGAGCTTTCGAACATTGGGCATTGCTCCTTTCACAAAGGATACGCAAAGTGCAGAGCAGATGAACTTAAAGTACTTGAGGACTGGAAATATCTCCTTATTGAAGACTATCCTCTCTGCTGGAGCGGTCCGAATGTACAGTATGAGAACAGATAGGACAGGCAGTCTATCAAGGATATCAATATCTTTATTCGACAAGCCCATAACTTGAATCTTTAAGATGCCAAGTAGGTGGAGTTTTCCAATCCACTCGGGGAGGATGGAAAAGATGCATATTGGTGGCAACAAATCGAGCTTGTGGAGAAGGGGTGGAGGAGAGGAGACACAGCTTAAGCCATCGAAGAAAATATTATCACTAAAAGCACTGTAATCCAGCGTATTTTCAATAGAATGGCCTGCTCGCAATATAGTCAGAGACTTCAGATCGCGGAGTTTCGAGAGAATAGATCCCAGGCACTGAAACTTCTTCTCAAGATTGTCAGAATGCACTTTAGAGCAGGTGAGGCGAAGATCCTGCAGATTGGTCAGCTCACCTAGATTTAGCACATTGTCTATTGAGTTGCTACTGAGATCAAAGCATCCTAGTGCCTGAAGAGATTCCATGCGACCAATATCATTTGGCAGGTTTGTGTCACCATGAAGACTGAGGTGTAAAAGGCCTCGCAAATTAACAATATCCGGTGGAACTTCACTTAATCTTGAATCTATTTTCAGTGTCTCCAAATATTGTAGACCTTGCATTTTGCTCTGCAGATTCAAAGTGCCATTGCATATTATCTCCAAATATCTCAATCGAAATGATTTGCATACTGTAGTCAAGTCCAAACTTAAGTTATCCTGATCACCCCAAAGATGAAGGATTAGGACCCGAAGGAGTCGAAACTCTCCTGTAGAAGGCAAAGATTTGAAGAGTCCAAAAAAGGCCAAAGATCGAACTTGTGATAATCTTAAGTTTACTGGTGGTTCTGCATCATCGACATCACCAAAATGAAGAGATAGTCGACGAACCTTATCGGCAAGTCTTGTATTGGTCTGTGAATAATCAATCGGAGTGATGAAATTGTCTTCTACAGACTTGTACCTAATAAGATTAAGGACCATACAATGCACTGTACAGGATAGCACCTCGTCATTGTAACTGATATCTACTGGTTGAATCATTCCCACATTTACAAGCTCATCAAAATAGCTTCTTGCAATTTCCTCCATGTGTATCCCTTCTTTTGTACTGATAAATCCTTCAGTTATCCACTGCTTTACCAAATCATCTTTCCAAATTATGTGGCCTTCTTTATATACACTGAGATACAACATACATGATTTCAAACGATTAGAAAGATTGTTGTAACAGAGGCCAAGTACTTCTTTCATCCCTTCCATTGTTGGGTGTGTCCTCAAATTAGAGCTCAGTGATCTGTTTATGTACTTACAGAACTCTATCCTGTCCTGCTGTCTTGCTAAAATATTTGCTGCAACAATAGTTGCTAGTGGAAAACCACCGCATTTTCTTATAATTTTGGATGAAACTTGGTTGAACTCTTCAAAATTTTCAGATTGGTTACCTACAAATCTACTGAAAAATAATTCAGTTGACTCTTTGTCATTGAGCGGCTCCATCTTAAAAATATAATTAGATGTGTCACTACAACATCTCTGAGCTACCATATCAAATTCCGTTGTAGTTAGTACTCTGCTGTAACATTTATCATCTGGAAAAGCACGATGGACAATATCCCATGTTGATGAATCCCACAAATCATCAATTATGATGATGTACCTGCAAGAAAGATTGTTTGTTTAGTGAAGAATAACCATCTTCAGGAATGGACCCAGTTGATAAAAGCTGATATGATATTTGGAATCAGGAAATTAAGTGAACCAAATCAAAGTTCGCAGGGTTAACTAGACAAATATGATGCTTCGGGGCAGTTAATAGGACTTTACAGTAGTTCCTCATGAACATTTGAGACTTTGAGGAGATGTTGTTTTTTGGAGACCATATGAGAGTACGAGATCCTTGTAAACCAAACCGAGCAACTAGAAGTCCAAAAAAAAAAGAGAGAGGAGAGATTCTCCAATACGAAGTATATGAGTGTATATGTTTACAAAGAACTTACTTCTTATGTCGCAGGTGTGCCCTGATTGTGTCAGTGAGATTACACAGCTCCAAATCATCAGGCACCTGGTGTCCACGAACTTGAAAGAGTATGCTGGTGAGAAGCATCCTGATGTCAGGCTTGTGGGACGACCTTGCAAAAGCCCGGCATTCGAACTGCCTTCCGAGTTTGCGATACAGCTCCGTGGCAAGAGTTGTCTTACCAATTCCCCCAAATCCAACAATTGACACCACGGTGAGTGCCCGCTCTCCATCTCCAGTCAGCCACTCGCTGAGCTTTTCCATGGATCTGTCAATACCGACAAGGCGTGCAGCCTCCACACCATACAGCGGTGGAATTGGGTATTCATCCCAATTGGTCCTGACTGACCGGCCTATCTGGTGCTTGTCAAGATTGTACCTCTTGTGCCGCTGAATCGCCTCCTCCAGTCGAGTCATGAATCGTGAGGTCTCGCCGGCGACCCACCGGCTCCGGCTGAGGCCCTCGCGGAGGCTAGTGATCTTGCCACGGAAGTTCTTGGAGACGCCGTCGGCATGGAGTCCGTGGATGAGCTCGTCGAGGAAGTCGTCGATGTCGTACGACAGCTCTCGCACCTCCTTCACCCAGCACCTGACCGTCGATGCGGGGAGCTCCCCCTCCGACGGCTCCATGAGGTACTTGTCGATGAGTTCTTGCAGGTGGGCCTTGAGGCGGCGGATCTTGTTCTTTTCCCCCTTGCGCAGCCGCAGCCCGTGGCCGTCCTCCGGTGACAGCAGCCTCTCGAGCTTGGCAGGGATGGAACGGATAACTCCCAGCGAAACACTGACCGGAGCCTCCATTGTTTCTGACAACGAAACAGATCAAATTGCATCGCTAACCCGCTATAGTTTGGTGAAGAACATGCTTCTTTGCCTCTTTGGAGAATTATGTGCAAGAATTGCAAAGGGAGTGGAATATCTATTCCATTACTCAACAGGCGCCAAATCGTTGGCTACCATGTTTCGGACAAGGTTTGCACTGCCGACGAACTCGAGAAAACCGACCGCCAAGGATAACCTCGGTTTGACCGATTTTCGTGGTAACCGGTCGATTTTCGACGGAAAATTCAAATTTGAAATTTCGAATTAGAAATCGACCAAACCGGTCGATTTTCACCGGTTACCGACCGGTTTGTGTCGGTAACCGGTCGGTTTTGTCGATTTTTGACGCAGAAGTGAAAATTGACGAAAAAAGGCTTAAAATGTTGGATTTTTTTGCATGATTTTTGGTGAAATATTCTAAGAATGGTTAACTACACATTGACAACATGGAATTCATAAAAGATGGTACCAACCAACCTCATACAACATACCACAATTCATACAAAGTCCAACATAAATTGTCCGATACATAGTTCTTGACGAAATTTAACAAACAACATAGTTTTGAACATAATACACGTAGTTTTGTGCACATCAACGTACAATAATAGATACAAATATACATTCAAACATGCTACATTCATTCATATACCTAAACCATATATTCATATACCTAAATCATATATTCAAACATGCTACATTCATTCAAACATGCTACCTTCATTCATTCATATACCTAAATTAAACATGCTACATTCAAAAAACAGAAAAAAAAAAGAGAAACCTCACCTTTGTTGCGCGTCGGCCCCCAGGAAATCGCACCGATTTCTTCGGTAAGCGACGCAGATCGATCGGTAACCGGTCGATATTACCGGTTACCGGTTACTCTTTTTTTTTAATTCCTTTTCACCCAGAATTCTTGCGGCAATTATTTTACCCTTCAAACGATTTCGTATTCGTGTTCCGTTTGCACAAATGGTCTCCAAATGGCGTCTAGTTTTTTTACATATTTTTTGTTTCAAATTTTTTCAAATTTTCAAAAAATTTCAAATTTCAAATTCGAAAATCGATAAACCGGACTTACCGGACCGGACCGGTAAGTCCGGTTTTCGCGAAAACCGGCCGGTTTTCAACGATTTTGACAACCTTGGTTTCAGATAGTGATGTGCCTATGTTTATCAACTTGGGGGGCGTTTGGATACAGAGAAATGGTGATGGGGATTGGGAAAGGGAAATGGTATGGAAAATCTGGACCATTTATTTTTTGATTATATTACATTTTAACCTTTCATTCTCTATTATATCATTTCTCAATTCCTAACCCAACTCCCATTTCTATATATCCAAACATCACCTTGTAGTGACTAGAAAATATATCACAAAATGAGTTTGTCGTAAAGTAGATAATAAAAATATATGGACAAACGCCTCCCTGATGGCCTGATCTCCAACAGTCCCCTTCTGCTAGCTGCAAAAGTCGGCCATGGTGCCACCACAGGAACAAGCGGCGGCGGCCGCTTTCTTGAACAACGTCATGGGCAAGCTCTTCCAAGCTCTGGGGCTACTGGAGGCAAGCAAGATGCTGAGGGACCTCAAGCCCCAGAGCGAGTCCCTGCTGCAGGACCTCCGCATGCTCGCGGCCGCCGTGGACGACGAGCTCACCGGCTCCGGCGGCGCCCGCCGGCGGGCGCGCATACAGCGCGGAGATGCGCTCGCTGACGCACGACGTGGAGGACTGCGTCGAGCGGTTCGCGCACAGCGTCGCCGGCGGCGGCGGGCGGCGGCCGGAAGAAGGCGCGTGCGCGTCCCGGCTCCGCCGCGCCGCGCGCGCGGTGACCGCGTTCCGCACCTGCTACCGCTTCGCGGCGGAGATCAGGAGGCTCAGGCGGCGCGTCGAGGCGGCGAGCTCCCGGGTGCTCAAGCCTCCCGAGGGCGGCGGCGGAAGCGTCGCGCGGCGGCGAGCCGCCGACCACGCAGCGCGCCGCCCCGTGGGCTTAGAGAAGCCCATGGAGGAGGTGCTTGCGCTGCTGGACCTGGACCAAGTGGACGGCCCGCCGAGGGTTATCGCCATTGTTGGATTTGGCGGCGTGGGGAAGACCACCCTCGCAAGGGCAGTGTACGACACCCGCGCCGTCGCCGATGCTTTCCCTCATCGCGCTTGGGTCGCCGTGCGCTCGCCGGAAGACGGCGATGCCACGGAGATTCTGGGGAATATACACCGGCGACTTCTGCCCGGGCAGCAATATTCCGAATCTTCTCTCACCAAATATCTCCAGGATAAGAGATACTCCTTTCCTACTGCTCATCAAGAACATTTTTTTAAAGGGGAAGCAAGCCGTTAATCCTGCTTAATCACTTGCAACGGAATTAAGGTTGTGCATTGCATTGCCTTGCCTTTCCCCCCTTTTGAATGTTATAGTGAACAGGATGTGCAAAAATGGCCCGTTATAAAATGAAATTGTCTTTAACTTCAGGGAAATGTGAGCTCCTAATTAAATTTGTTTCTTTTACTTGGTCAACAAATTTTGTTCATCCATGAAACAACATATCTTATTTAATCTGCAAATATAGTGCGAGTATATGCATTCAATTAGAGGACTTTTACAGTAGACCCAAATAAATGCATGCCATCCATTCTCTCCATCTGATGGTTCAAATTAGCAACATGATACTTTTTTTCTCCTTCGGTATCATGGTATTATGTTAGAGTATCATAGGGTATCATAGGGTAGGATTGGAAAACAAAAACGATGGCAAACGTGAATGTTATCAAGGACCATTTTTAATTTACTAATTTTGTTAGATGTGCCTGACGATCATGTTCATGTTCTGATATAAGAACCTCAAACTGCTTCCGTTTAATCAATCTCCTGGTTCATCCGTGCCACACGGGCGGTGATTGGCCGGGGCAAAGGGAACCACCGACAACCACGGGCAGCGGTGCGGATCTGCTCGGCTCGACGGCATGTCACATGCAACGGCGGTAGGGGTCGATCTTCTTGGCCTGTTGGGCGGCGGCGGCAAGTGAAGCACCAGGCGATGCAACTGAATACACGATTTTCACGGATGGGTCATGCAAGGATACGAACTAACGCTCACTGCCAGTTACGTGGTTGGGTAACGTACGGCTAAGATTAATCTCGCAAGTTGTGAATAATTACGAAACTATCCAAACAAATGAACGGCCAGATTACATCATGATACATCTAACCAATTGGTATCATGGTCTACTGTAAAACTCCTCTTCAATTAAGGAAAGCACTACTTGGAGAGATACAAGCGTAGTGTGTCTGCAAAAGCATCAGTCCCGCTAGAGCAATAATATCACCTGAAAACATCAATTGCGTCTGGTTTTCTCAGCTATTGCTTGTAAAGTAATAAAGGTTGAAACTTAATTATGTTTTCATTTGCTCCGATAGGTATTTGATTGTTATTGATGATGTGGATGGCATCGAGGAGGAGCAGTGGGATACTATAGCATCAGCCTTGGAAGGAAATTTTGAAGGCAGCAGAATTGTAGTGACCACTAGTTTTCAGCCCACAGCTAACAAACGAACCAATGATAACAGTTGTGTGTACAAAATGAGAACTCTTGGGATGAGAGATTCTAGGGTCATTGCTCTTCGCGGAAGACGTGCAGCTGAATTAGTGCAGGGTTCAGAAACACTCCTGAAGAAATGTGATGGCCTTCCACTTGCTCTTGTCAGTGTGGCTAGGCAACTGAGCAGTGAAGATGAGCCTACAGGAAAATTCTGCTCTGAATTATGCGGCAAACTGGGTTCTTATCTGGAACGAGAAGATGGTGAGCCTAACTTTGCAAGGCTGCGAGATGTGCTTATGGATAATTACACTAGTTTGCCTCTCCTCACTGTCAGGACCTGCTTGCTATAGCTTGGTATATTCCCAACTGACCGCCCTCTGAGGAAGAATGTCATTACTCATTATCAGGCGATGGTTAGCTGAAGGATATGCACGAAGTGAAGATATTACATTGACTGAACAGAGTGTTGCAAATGGAAATTTCAAGACATTCATAGACCGGAATATAATCCAACCTGTTGACAAACGAAACAACACAGAAGTGAAGACGTGTAAGACCCATGGAATTATGCATGAGTTCCTTCAACATAGGTCCATGTGTGAGAAGTTCATCAGGATTTCTCATGCTCCAAGGGACAAAAAAGCTCGTCACCTCTTTGTTCATGGTGATGTTAATAATGATAGAAATTCCACATCGAAATCGGACATCGTCTTATCGTGTGTCCAGTCACTGACAGTCCATGGGAGTGCTCGTGGTGCTATTTCGGATTTTGGCATGTATAAAGTGATCAGAGTCCTTGATCTTGAAGAATGTTGTGACATGAATGACAACTCTCTTAGGAAAATAGGCAAACTGTGGAATCTGAGATACCTAAGTCTTGGGCCCAACATTACGAAGCTTCCAAAGAAAATTGCACAGCTGAAACTGTTGGAGACACTAGCTGTTAGCAAAACGGTGGTGACTGTGCTGCCTGTGGAAGTTATCAGTTTGCCCTGTTTAACTAATCTAATTGGAAAGTTTAAGCTTTCAGATCAAGCATGTGTTAGGGAAATAGTATTAGTTTAGGACTCTATTAGAGAGTCCTTATCCCAGTCTAAGATTGAGTCATATCTCTATGTATATGTAACCCCCTTTGACTCATATTTCTATCAATACAATTCGTCATATCTTATCATGGTAACAAAGCTACTCACGATCCCAATCCCATCGCCATCGTGACTTTTTTTTTTCCGGCCGCCGTCGTCTTCCTTGAGTCGCCTGTTCCTGTTGCCGCCGTTCTGGTCGCCATCGCGCGACTCCGCGGCTCCATTATGAAATTTTCGCGGCCGTCTTCAGGTTGCCGTCTTGGCTCTCGTCGATTCGGCTCGTCACCGTATTAATCTGGTCGAATTCAACTCCAATCGGTCTCAGAATTGGGCAGCTGTCATCTCCATTGAAGTCGACGTCGTGAGTTGGTAGTTCATCGGGGCCTCCATCGCGCCGTGTGCCACTGCCCTGCAATTGCCATTGCAGATTGCCTGCCCGCCCGTCAATCATCATCCTGAATCAAGCATCGTTGCTACAAATTGAATTGAATCTGATTGGTTCGTCAACAGCTCCTGTCCTTTTGTTTCAGTCGAATTGTTGGGTGGTCTTCATCATCAAGCAATCATCATCGATCTGCAGCTGCTGCCAGGATATTTTTTTTTTGAGAGAACAGGAGAGGCTCGCGCCTCTACTGATTATATATTATAAATAAGAGGTAACAGTCAACAGTCAAAGTACATAAGGGACATTAAGGAGGTAAATAAAAGTACAGGAAGAAAATAAAATCTATGAGGACTAAAGATTTTCTATCCATGAAGTAAGAGCCGGGAAGTATTTCTGCTTTGCTCGATGGACAACCAGGAGCATTTCCTTTTTGAACATTTGCCTGCAACACTCTATTGTTGGGTCAATATTATTGAAAATCCAGTTATTTCTCGTTTGCCAAATACTCCATGACATTAGAATGATGACTTCCATGTAGAAATTTACGTTTAACTGTCTTTTGAGCCTTTTCACTGTTTCTGTTGTTGCAGCTGAACCAGGGATATGCAGACCTATGGAGTCCCAACAGGCTCGAGCAAAGTTGCATTTCAGAAATAGATGTCTTAGGGTCTCCTCCCTCTGAAGGATGCAAAGGTCACAGGTGTAGGAGTCCAAAAACATATTTCTTCTTCTCAGCCTTCCTCTTGTATGTAGTTTGTCGTTCAGCAAGAGCCAGAAGAATACCTTATGTTTCATTTGACATGAAGATTTCCAAATCCACTTGATAGGTGCAGGAACATATTGATGGCCCATTAGATGTTTGTAAGCTTTTGAGCTAGAGTAAACTGCACTCCCCCAAATGTAAGTCCAGATGTCATTTTGATTTCCCAGATCAAGAGTGCCCATTATGCCATTTAATTCCTGATATTGCTGATATGCCTCTTCAGATAAGGGCAATTGAAACATTTGGTGCAGCTGTTGTAGCTGTGAAGCTTGGTGGAGGCTAATATTGGGTCTGTTTGTGTACGAGTGAAGATGTGGGAAGTTCAATCTAGGGACTCTTTGCTTCCAGCAATCGTCCCACAAGAGGATTGTTCTACCATCACCCACTGTTCCAGTTGCTATTCCTTTGAACATTGGAAGTAGCTTTAAGAGATCTCTCCACCAGAAAGAACCAACTTTATTGTCACTTGGTAGTTTTCCTTCCCTGTAATAGTTGTCCCATATCAGTTCCACCCATGGGATTGGCTCTCTGTTGTAGAATTTGTGTAAGAATTTCATGAGTAAAGCATCATTTTGGACATCCAGTTTGATGATCCCCAATCCTCCTTCATTTTTGGGTCGTCTCACCAAGTCCCAAGCTGCCAGTGGTGGTTTTTTTGCATTTATATCAGATCCTCTCCACACACAGTGCCTGAGGTATTTATCAACCTGCTTCATGATTGTTTTGTGGAGCTTTACAGTACACATGACAAAAATTGGTATTGAGGTTAGCACTGATTTGACCATTTCGAGCTTACCACCTTGTGTTAAGAAAAGGGACGTGGAAATGAGTCTTCTTTCAATTTTCTGTACAATGGGCAAGAAATCCTCCACTTTGGGCTTAGTTGTCCCCAATGGCAATCCCAGATATGTGAAAGGCAAGGTGGCTAATTGACAATTGAATGTTCCTGCTAGCAATTCCATTTTTTCTGCACTCACATTAATAGGCACCATGAAAGTTTTTTGGTAGTTAACTTTAAGTCCTGTGGAGTCTGCAAATGTGTTTAGCAATGCTTTGAGAAAAAATAACTGTCTTGGGCAGGCCTCCATTATGAGGAGTGTGTCATCTGCGTATTGTACAATCGGGAAATCACTTCCAGCTCTTGGGATAGGCAGTGCTAGTAAACCTTGATCTTTTGCCTTGTTGACAATACTTTGCAATAAATCTGCCGCCAGTACAAACAGTAATGGAGATAGAGGATCTCCCTGTCTTACTCCTCTTCTACAGTGGAATACTTTCCCTGGGACCCCATTGAGCAATATGGAAGATGTCCCAGTTCCCATGATGTTCTAAACCCAGTTTAGCCATCGATTTCCAAAACCCTTGTGTCTTAAAATATCCATGATCACTTGATGCTCAATCTTATCAAAAGCTTTTTCAAAGTCTAACTTTATAACGACAATCTCTTTCTTGGATTTGTGGCAAAGATATAAGTACTCAAAAGCCCAAGCCAGACAATCTTGTATTGCTCTGGATTTGATGAAGCCATACTGGTTTTTGTGAATAAGGTCTCTAATGACCACTTGTAGCCTATTTGCAAGAAGTTTTGTCAAGAGCTTGATACATGAATTCAGCAGAGATATAGGTCGAAAATCATTTACCAACTCTGGATTGTCCTTTTTGGGCACAAGTGTAATATATGAGCCATTTATGCTCTGTAGGCAGATATTATCATTGTAAAATTCTTCACATAGAGCATAGAAGTCTGGAGCTATAGTTGGCCAGCATTTTCTTATGAAGTCCCCATTAAAGCCATCGGGTCCGGGGGATTTGTTGCTGGGAGTACTTGCAATGATATTGTCTATTTCCTCTTTTGTAAAAGGCTCCTCTAGACACCCCAGGTTCTGTGCTTCCACCAGTAGAGCTGGCAAATCATAGTGCATATTTCTGAACTCTGAGGTTCCCAACCTCTCCTTGTAATCATTCCAGAGTAAAGATGCTTTGGCTTCATGATCTGTAAGGACATTGCCCTCGGAGTCCTTTAAAGAAGTGATAAGATTTACCCTATGTCTGATGGAGGCATTAGCATGAAAGAAACTAGTTGGCTCGTCTCCAAACTTGACCCATTTGATTGTGCCTCGTTGCTTCCAGTATATGTTTTGCTGCTTTAACAGAGATTCAAGGTGCTGCTGCAATATTTCCCTAAAATTCCATTCCTCGAGAGACAAATCCCTTGCTTCTTCCATCATATCAAGGAGAGAGATTATTGCTTTGACATTTGAAATTGTTGAAGCCAGGCTTGGTAGCTGTGAGTGCCACTGCCTAAACACTCTTCTTGATGTTTTAAATTTGGCCATCAGAGCTTTTGCCTTGTCATTTTGACTGGTTGGTACCGACCATGCATGTTGAAACACTTCTTGAAACTGTTCATGTTCTAGCCAGTAATTCTCAAATCTAAACACTCTTGGTTTTGGCACTGATGTTGTCACTGAAATTACTGAGGGTACATGATCAGAAGTATCTCTTGTTAAAGTTCTGGCTAGGGTCCCTGGATATTGAATAGCCCAATTGGCAGAGGTGAAAAACCAGTCTAGTCGCTCAAGGAGGGGATTTTCCTGTCTATTAGACCAGGTATATTTTTGACCTTTGAGAGGTATTTCAACCAATCTAAGATTACTGATAGCAGCATTGAAGGCCAACATTTCAGTCACATTCGCTCCAGGTTTGTTCCTATTGTTGGGGGATCTTATGAGATTAAAATCTCCAACAACCAGCCAGTCCATATCGTCCTCCATCTGTATATTTTCAAACCAGTTCAGAAACAATTGTTTCCCTTCATTTGTGCAAGGTCCATATATGTTTGTTAGGACCCAATGCTGAGATGTCAGAAGGTTTTCAAACTCAATTGATTGCGCGTACGCATTCTGGAAAAGCAGCTGCCCATGAAACCTGGCACTTTGCCATATTACGATAGTACCACCAGATGCACCCACTGAGGGAATATATTCAAATCTGTCAAACCTGGCCGGGCAGAAATGTTTGATATAGTTTGCATCAAAGGATTCCCTTTTTGTTTCTTGTAAACATATAATATCACACTTTGTTTCTTTGACTGTGTTCTTTATTGCATTCCACTTTCCTTCAGAATTAATCCCTCTTATATTCCAGCATAATATTTGCCACTCCCTCATATTCGAGTTATTTTGGTTTGTATCCATAAACACGTATGTAGAGATTGAGAGTTAAGTCATCATATCCAGTATGATAGCAAACATTCAACCAATTTGCTGGAAGAGGACAAGACTTGCATTCATATTGATAACCATTATTTAGCAACATTGCTGGAAGAGGAGCAGTCTCATTTTCACAATAACAAACAGTACTGGAAGAGGACCAGTATGAGATTATCACCCTGGATAAGGACCAGAGAGAGCATCCACAGACATAAGAGACATCCATGTAACCCAAAAGCCACAGATAACAATCATTGAAGTGTTCCAGAAAAGATAAAATCCAACCACCAGTAATTGTCTCAAATATTAGGTAATACAAAATAAAAACAGCTCCTAAAGGAGCACCAGACAAGTCCATGAAGAAAAGAAGATGCAGCTCCCTCCTACTTCGTGTGCTTTTTCTTGGTCTTATCTTCATTGTTAACCTTGGTGTTTTTCTTGGGCTTGACCTCCTGTTTAGTGCTTTTCCCCTTAGGCTTTCCTATTGGGGCCGTCTTTTCCTTCTTTCTTGCAAGAGCTGCATCATTCAGTGTTTCAGGTGCCATTTTGCAGAATGTGGCACCCAAGTTCTTGATTACTGATGGAGTCAAAGGAGGTGGTGCAGATCTACAAGCAAAGCAGCTCTTGTTTGGGCAAACAGACTTGTACCCTTTATGCTTATCTTTCAGTCTTAGGCTTCTTCTCAGATCAGTCTCTACTAGAGGGACAGTGAGCTCCTTCCTCTTTCTGACAGGTACCTTTGCTGTCAGTATTCCCTTGTCTGGAGAAGCTTTATCAGAGCCACACTCTTCAATAACACAGGTTGATTTTGGTGTTGTCGGGAAAGATTCAGAAGACCAGCTACTGCATTGTATTGCTTCAGTGCTTGGGCACTTGTCAGGGATTTGGAAGCACAGATTAGTTGGGGCACTTGACAATGAGGAAAAAAATTCGCAGCATCTAGATGCTAGAAAAGCCTTTGCCCATGTAAAATGAGAGGGAGAAAGTAGCAGTGCAGTAAAGAAAGGAGACCACTCAAGAGGGATGTTAGTCACAGCATCTTTGTTACCTACAGGTGAAAATTTTTTTGCCCAAAGCCTGTACATGTCTGCAGGTAGCTCCATATTGCTATGTACTGTAGCCTCCTGAAATCCCGTAGTATTGGTCATGCCAGAAAAAGTTACATCCAAAAACTGATTTTCTGCACTGAAAGACTCAAACACTGGGTCTGCCACATTATTTTCCCCAAAAAGCATCATTCCAATGTTCAATCTGTTTTGTGTCTCCAGTCCTTGAGTGAACTGCTCACCTGCTGCAGGTTCATCAGTGTCCATTTCCTGAGATGCAGTTGCAGATAACATAATATTGTGGGCACCTGAGGCCCCCATGAAGGATCCCTGGTCCTGTTCTGCTACAAGCCGATTGACTGACTGACCCAGGTCCCCTATATTTTCTTCATTGTCAGCATTATCACTCTCTTCAGAATCCTCTCCCATGAGATCGTCTTCATTGATATCTTGAGGGAGGAAGTTTAGTTGTTCCACTGCTGGTAGAGCCAGCATGACATCTTCCATGGCTGGAGCTTCTTCTTCCTGCTGCCAGGATATTCATATTCTACTGGTGTTCTACGGCTTTTTACATTGGTACCTTTTCCATATATCTCTATCGTACTACGTCTGCTTGTAGTTGCTTGGTTTCTCTGCAATATGTCTCAGATCAATGCAGTTTCCATCAACATTACTTCGGTAGTGTCCAAACTGCATTGAGGGGTTTTGGTCTATCTTCTCATGTCACACCTGATTTTTATATACATAAATCGAATGCATTTATATGTATGTCAGGATCTGTTTTATCATACATGTAGTGACATCATTGTGATACACAGTTCTATAACGAATAAAACAACATAAATAAGACCAACCAGAGTACACACGTCAGCGGAAGAAGAGACTCCAGGGCGCTCCACAGGCAATCGACTGGCGGCAACGCGACCTTCTCTGCACCGTCTTCAATGACCTTCCTCACTGAGCAACATTTAATATATGGAAAGCAAGCGCATGAGTACATATCGTACTCAGCAAGTGGGGGAAAGTATGACATGCAAGGCTGAATCAAGAAATGCTTAAATCATGTCTGCATCTATGCAATCCTAATAATATAAACTCCTATACAAAAAACATCCTATTTACTAGGTGTGATGACAACTCCCCAAAAGCAACCAACACCAGCTCATCGGATCCCATCCGACTACCAAACTCACCAGGTTCCCACCACCTGGCTACCAACTCATCGGGTTCCCACCACCCGACTACCAAACCATCCCAACCCAACTAATCATGAGGAAGTCCAAGCTCGCTCTTGACCGTGAGCACGGCTGTCAAGACAGTTTTACACTCTGCAGAGGTTGCACCACTTTACCCACAAGTCGTGATTTCGTCACCCGTCGGTTGACTAAAACCTCCATTTTGCCAAATGTACACTTCCTTAAGTATGCGGCCAGGAGATCACTACGAGGCCTTTACAAAGCGTCTCATATCCTGTAAGCACCCGCTAGGATTCGCTATAACGGACAAGTCTATTTTCCCTTGCCGGCCATAGCCCCCATTTGCGCCACGACAACAACCAAATGGTGACACAGAAATAGGAGAACATCTAATTAATTGGCCAAGCTGTCCCATTACCAGTCTTGTGATGGCGCGGTTATACCAGGTTACTAAGCCCATGAACCGGTCCTTAGAATCTAAGCAGGTACAAGCACAAACCAAAGTCTCGTGCACAACGGCACCATATCAAACCAACCATCCTGCTCAGATTCCTAACTCCATGTTGCTACCATTACCATCCCCAATTAAGTTGCCTAGATCATTAGTCAAAATTAAGGACACTTCCCATCCCAACACATCAGCAAGGCTAAGCATTAATCTACCCATGATAGACGCTACCCAACAGGCGACAAGGAATAATAAGGAACAATGTAATGACTCATAGGATTCAAATTAAACGCGATGCAATCAAGGAATGTACTACAACTAATACTAATAGGAGCAAGATGTTCAAGGACACTTGCCTGTTTATATAATGCTGCTCAGTGATCTTCTACTCTTGCTCTTCATCTTCTTGTACCGATTCTCCATGTTATCATCGATCCGAATAAACTAGCGATAAAAGAAAAGCACAAACAAATAAATACAGTACACCATACACCATAAACATATCATGAAAACACTATGGTTGGATAGATTACGACGAGATGAAGATTTAGGCGCAAGAATCGCCTAAATCGGAGTTACCGATAAAAAGATATGATGGTTTTAAAGGTTCTGAGGACTAAACTGTGAACAACAGAAAGGTTACAGGGATCTAGGTGCAACGGTTTAAACGACAGAAATATGTGGCGGGTTAAATTAACAGGATGCACAGGGGCTAAATTGTGAAGCTGCATTCTAAGGATTTCTAGGATTATTTTCTGTGAAGGAAATGCCGTGAATTAGGTTCATGGGATCGTGGACCGCGTCCACGATTCTGGTCTACGATTGTCCATGGTGGACACACGGCGAGGATGACGGCGGCGCATGGCCGGAGCATCGCCGGCGATGTGCGATCTTGGGCTACGAGCATCAATTCAGAACGAGGATTGGATGGGAAGAAAGAGGAGGCGGTGGGGATGCTCACCACGGGTCGCTCGAGCGCGGAAGACGACCGGAAGAGGGTGCGCGGCGACGAGGCTTGGCGGCGGCTCATCGGCGACGACGGGAGGCTGCTGCAGGCGTTGGAGCTCGTCGATGAAGAGCGGGAGAGGGGCGGCGCATCGCGGAGGAGCTCGGCACCGTGTCGGGGAAGGCTGGAACGGTTCGGAGCTGCAGGGCGACTGACGGCGGCGCGTCTCGCCGGACATGAAGAAGATGGCGACGGCGGCGCTTCACGGCGAGGGCGCAGAGCTTGGGAGGTGGCTGGGTGCGGCAAAAGGGGAGCAGGGTTGCGGGTCCAGCCTTTTTATAGGGCGCGGAGCCCTAGGGCGGCGTGGCACGCACGCCAAGGACGGCGGTGGCGGCGTACGGCGCGGTGGCGGTGCGTTAGGGTTGGGCGGCGGATGACTTGGGCTGGGCTGCGCGCGGAGATGGGCCAGGCTGGGCCGCAGTGGAGGAAAGCCGGGCCGTTCGCCCGAGAGAGAAAAAGAAAAGGAGGGAAGAGGGAAAAGAGAGATGGCCCAAGGGAATTTTGGCCCAATACGCAGGCTAGAGTTTAGTGAATTTCGGATAAAAGGAAATGATAGGAAAATGGGAAAGGGAGGGCTTAAAATTCAGAAATTCTGAGAAATGATGCAGGGAATTTGAGAGAAATATACCAAGGAATTATCCAACCATCAATATCCTTAACCTGTTCTATAAAATTTATAAATACATTTTCATCACATAAAACAAATTAATTTTATTTTCAACAAAAGCTATAAAAATAAAGAAAAATGCTTCACATCCCAAAATAGCAATTTTGGGGTGTGACATCTCACTTGACGGCAGATCCACCAAAGCCCAAATCTGATGGTATCAATGCTGAAGCAATTCAAACATGGCAAATTAATGATGGAAAAGTCATGGCTGCCATAGTCCATAGCATGTTATGAGTCTATCTTCCTTCGAGACAGCCAAGGCAATGTGGTCCTATTTGAAGCAGCACTATGTTCAGGATAGTGGTGCTCTTCTACATTCTCTCATGCAGCAAATTTATATACTGGAACAAGGTGACATGCCCATTGATGAGTATTATTCTGCTTTTGATCGTTTGATGGGTCCGTTGATGTCCATGGTACCTCAGTGCTCAGCAGATCAGTGTACAACACAACAATTCATTGAGAAGTTCTTTACATACAGGTTTTTCATGGAGGTAAAGCCAGAATTTGAGTCCATTCGTTCACGATTGCTTCATGGCTCTACTCTAACCATGGCACAAGCTTTGTCTGATTTGCTTACTGAAGAGACTCGTCTTCATTCAATGGCATCCTCTCATATCTCAGTGCCACATAGTGTGTTGGCAGCTTATCGGAGGGGTATCTCCTCTAGTGGTGTTTCTTCAGAACCTTGTGAGCATTGCAAGAAGACTAATCATCGCTCAGACGATTGTTTTATCAAGTATCCAGAGAAGCTTGCTGATTATCGTGCTCGTATAGCTGCTCGTGGGCGTGGTCAACCCCTTCCTTCTAGAAGTTCTGTGTCTGCTGTTGCTGCCACATCTGCAGTTTCTGATGATTGTTCTAAGCAAACAAATTCTGGAGCTTCTGGACAACTACCCTCATCTCATGCATTTTACTGGTCCTCGCCACCATAATTCACATCATTTTTCTACAATATTTCTCTTTTTTTAGAATGTTTATTTCCGCTGTGTCCACATCCAAATTTGTTCTCTTTTTGGTTTGTCTATGCTGTGAGAGTCACATATTCTTCGTTGGTCAGGTCTTTTTTTTTGTTAGCTAATTCAATCGAGTTAGCTAACACCATCATCACATCATCATCTCACTACCTGCCATCTACGGTAGTGCATCATATCATCACACTACCTGCCATCTGCGGTAGTGCATCATCATCTCACTACCTGCCATCTGCGGTAGTGCATCATATCATTCCACTACTTGCCATCTGCAGTAGTGTTTTATACCATATCTTTTCACTGCATGCCATTTGCTGCAGCGACATATATTATCTCTTCGGCTTGACTCGACGACCAAGCTTCCACACTATGACGATTATGAAGAGTTAGATTTTGGATGTTTTTTTTTATACCAAGTTAGTAATTCATGTAATTTCCTTCAAATGCAACGCTATTGCATATGCCTTGCATTTGAGGGGAGGTGGGGGGTGTTAGGGAAATAGTATTAGTTTAGGACTCTATTAGAGAGTCCTTATCCTAGTCTAAGATTGAGTCATATCTCTATATATATGTAACCCCCTTTGGGCTCATATTTCTATCAATACAATTCGTCATATCTTATCAGCATGGACGTGGAGTAGTGAACTGATGCGTCTGTCTAAAAACGAACAACTGGAGGACTATGCAGAAAAAGTAAGCTGGAGACCCTAGCGGGATTCATTGCCCGCCCACGGGAGTCAAGGAAAGGATTTCTGCAACTCATGATTCATATGAAGAACTTGGAAAAGGTTAAGATATGGTGCTAGCCATCTGCATCCATTGAAGATATCAGTGATTTGAATGTTGACCTGGTAAAGGCCATTCGACAGTACATCAAAGTTCCCATGGGTGAAGGAGGTGTTCGCTCCTTGTCAATTGACTTTCATGAACTGCCCCGAGGTTCCCTGCATGCTCTGCGGGATCTGAACCATCATAGGATGCATTTACAGGAAACATTATCTCAGCTCACTGAAACTGCATGGGGACCTATGGACATCACCTGAGTCTGCTGCCATAGCTCCAGGTCTCACTGAGCTGTGCCTTTCATCGACCACGATGACACGGGATTTTCTGTCAGCCCTGAATACAGCACCCTTCTTAATTTATCTGACGCTGATCACCGACAAGATTGAGGGTTTCGTCATTAAAGTAAGGGATTTCCAATGCCTGCGACGCTTGTGTTTTGTTGTGCAACACCAGAACCCGGTCCTACCAGAGATCGAAGAGGGAGCGTTACCAGAACTTGTCTCCCTTCAGCTTCTCTGTAAGCATCTAATTGGTCTTTCCGGCATCAAAATTAGACACCTTAGAAAGCTCCATGAACTTTATCCTAAAGTCAGTGAGGCAGCTAGACAAGAATGGGAAGCAGTAGCACAGAAACACCCTAACAGGCCGAATGTTTTGCCTTTCGTATGTGTTGATAATCCGGTGTCCAATGATCTTACAAAGAATCCAGTTGCCTCATTAGAGAACTCAGGTCATGAGGAGGTTGTCATTCAAGGGGACCTAGTTGAGGAGGCACCTGGACCTTCTTCTCTGCAGCATATGCCTCTTTCCATCACCAAAAATTATAGAGTTGTCAGGGAAATGGGTGATCGAAGATACCCTGAAATTAACATCTGTAACCGTGAGGGACTGCTGATGAAGGAGTCATTGGTAAATATTCCTTCGCAGACCAGACAGGAAGATACCTCGGTCCAATCAAGATCGACTGACATACTGAACTCTACTTCTGATGATTCAGGGCTTCGAGATGAAAGGGATGATCTGAGGTACAGAGAGCCCCCAGGGGAACCTGCTGCTCTTGATGAAGACTGGCGTCCAAGCCTGGGCAGCAAAGGAGGCGTAAAAATACTCTATTGTGCCGACGGATCAACAGGGAAATTATACAGGGAAGAGTTGGGACCCTCTTGCCATACTTCAAGTAGGTTGCTCAATACTTGCAGCGGCACACTTGAAATCCATGCAAACGGGGACTTGAATGATGATCTGCGCTAGAAATCTAGAGAAGCGATCATGGAGTAGGGAGAGAAATGTAACAGCCGTGATGACACGTTCCATTGTCCTTATTTCTACAGAGAACAATCGTATATTCTCGAAGGAGTGATAAAGGTAATGGCATGTCCTGGCTTCCTGGGTAGGGACTGCGAATCTCAGTGTCTACACTCCACACCAAACAAAAGGAATGTTTCAATAAAAAATGGAATATTTTTGTAGCGAACAGTTGCTCGTCAGTCACCATCGTTCTGGTTACTCTGCATCCGAACCATGCAATAAACTTCCTTACTTCCGGGGATGATGAGCAAAGAAACAAAGTTTTGAGACATAAAGCTACTCCCAATGAAATTTTATTTTCAATAAATGACATGTCACATAAGCAAAACTGATGACATCAGAGGCACCTCGCAGGTAGCAAGCATCAAAAGACTCACTAGAAATCGATTGCACTGTCGTGTTGTCTGACTTCCGATCACGGAGAGGAACGAAGTCACGTCATGCGAAACAAGGCGGGAAGACAATCGAACTCTCATGTGCATGTAGAAGAGACCGCACACTGCTCCGAGACGAACTGCTGTCTTCTTGTCCAACTTCTTAGTAAATGTGTGCTGAATAATAGTTGCGTGTGCCCTACGAGGCATGAGACGTCGAGAGGAACTTAGCTGTCTTTTTGTCCGATGGCTTTGCCCTACGACAACCGGCGGCAAAACATCATCACGAGTATGCCGGTATGCGGACGACGAGACGCTTGCTACATCCGATGCGTTGCATATGCCATCCGCCGGTGGAACAGAGTGGTCGACGACTAGTCGTCGGAAACGGACTCGCTGTCGTTAGCTTGCCCGATGAACCCGCAGACGGAGGCTCGACGTGCGACGGCCGGCTAAACCCCATCTCAAGTGTCCGAGCGGCAAGCGGGGACGACGCTCAAAGAAGACCACATAATGATACCAGGGGTCGTTGTTGTTGAGAAATTGGTACTGCACAAGATAATTTAGATGCTACAGCTGTTGTTAATTTTTTTTTGGCAAATTGTCGCACATGTTTGGATTGGGAAATCAAATCACAACTTGTCAAGAATTTTTTTAAGGGGAACTTTTCGAGAAGTACAACGGTAGAGTTTCTCCGTGGGTGCCGTAAAATAGAAACAGTCCACGCGCAGAAGGGACAGGCTAGAGTAGTGGGGCTGTGTTGGGCCTAAATTTAGATTTAGCGTGCAAACATCACACTCACCTCTATGAACGCACATATGCAAATCTTATCTTTATGAGCATTTTTGAAGACTGAGCTGCAAATCCCTGAGATTGACGAAGTCACCACTGACGCCTCGCTGTCGATAGCCACGTCGCCTACTGTTTAAAGCACAAAACCGTTAAATCTTAAAAAATTCGTTCCCACAAGGAATCTAACCCAGGACCTCTGAGATGCTACTCGGGTGCTTAACCGCTAGGCTAAGACCCTTTTTGCAGCCATGCTCAATTTACCTTCGTACTATAACGTAAAGCTCCCTCTACACGAGAGGAAGCTAGACACACCTTCGTATAGTGCTGCACCGGCCTGTGTTGTCGATGTGAGTTGTGCACGTTCGCGTTGTGTAGTGTATGGCTGTTGCCACTTAGTTAGGATCACGAATGTTGGGTCGATGATCGTGTCAAGGTCGGAGTCTAGTCAATCAGCAGGATAGCCGTTTGATCAAGTTGTAGGTGGTTAGGATGGTGGAGTCACTGGAGTTTTTTTTTTGAGGACTCCGACACTTTATTATTCACCTCGAGAGTATGCGATACATACGCCATCAGGCGGAGCTAAGTACCAGACATGCCTACCCAATAAATCAAAAACAGCACTCCTAGCTAGTCGATTTGCGTCGACATTGCTGACCCTTCCTTCATGCACGAAGTCAACCATTTCGAAGTTTGATGCCGCCGCCTTGATCTCTCGCACGACGTGACCATAATGTCCAAGGCCAGCTCCTTGGATACTCTTGATCACATAGAGATTATCACACGCCAGACGGAATTTTCGTAACACCAGATCAGCAGCCAAGGCCATGCCTTCCCTAACTGCCAACGCCTCCATCGTTTCGGCTTCATTCATCCCTTCGATGTCACACCCGGTTTCAAAGACCAAAACCGAATGCATCTGTATGCGTGCCCATGATCAATTTTCACGCACACGGGATAATATATGTGATAAAAGAACAATATCTTTATTAATTCGATAACATTGTTACAAGAATGACCAAGTGGTCTAAAAGAAAAGATTACATTGCAGCGGAAATAAATCTAAAGCGTCGGCGTCCTTCTTCAACTCCACAGGAAGTCGACCGGAAGATCGCATGCCTAGAACACCACTTCTCCAGCTTCAAGTACTCCTCGATGTCTTCATTCACTGAGCAACAAATAAAACATGATTTTGGGTCCGCGTGAGTACATAGAGTACTCAGCAAGTGGGGGAAAGTATGACATGTTGGCTAATAACAAGAAAGGCTTGTAGAGGTTTATTTGCACAAATGCGATTGAGTAAAACATTTTATAAAAGCAGATTCTATTTACTAGGTGATATATATCTCCATACGGCCAAGGTTACTCCACCTAGCCAAGATAAAGAGTTCCAACCACCCTGTACGTAACTACAGGTTACTCCACCTGTACCCAATCACAGTTAACCCACGGTGACTGCCCTTCCAACCATCTCCAACTAATCGTGTGAGGGTCCATGCCGCTCTTGACCGTGAGCACGGCTGTCATGACAATTTTCACTCTGCAGAGGTTGTACACATTTCCCCACGAGTTGTGATTCCATCCCCTGTTGCTAGGTCGACTAAAGTCTCCTTTATGCCGATGCCGGCCAAGCACATGCACACTTCCTTAGGTGTGCGGCCAGGAGATCACAACAAGGCTTTTCCAAAGCTTCCTCCAGCTTGTACGTGCCCACTAAGGTTCCACCGATAGGGGAAGTATACCCTTGACCCCTAGAGGCCCCCTCTTGTGCCAGATGGTTCCGAGGAGTAACTCTCCTGTCCCCACACATCTCTCTCCCGACGATTCCAGCATACCCGCCTTCCTCGCATCGCCGTTTGGCACGCACAAAACTGGTATCCACAGTGTAATACGCCAGGCCGCGCCCATTCTTGGACTCGTGGCTGTACGGTTTTCATGGGTGGTCGCTCCACGAACCGGTCCTTAGATTTAGGTGATCAACCAAAACCAAGAGACTGCCGGTAACCCCTGCACAGTCCCTGAGCTACCGGTAACCCCAGCACAGCTCCCAAACCACAATCACCCAAATCCCTATCTCCATTCATGTTGCTAAAGGATTATCCATTTAACCCTCATGTAATAGAAGTTTAATTAATCATGTTAACATTCCCAACCTAACATAGAGCAAGGCTAAGCAATTCTA
The DNA here is from genome assembly GCA_007726485.1 of Eragrostis curvula. NCBI lineage: Eukaryota > Viridiplantae > Streptophyta > Magnoliopsida > Poales > Poaceae > Eragrostis > Eragrostis curvula. The sequence goes on along the minus strand of CM017440.1, from coordinate 2,315,474 downwards.
CCCATAAACAGATAAACAAAACTAAGGCGACAAGGAATGATATAACAATATACTAGTAAACCCTACAAATAGGTTCGTGTTCATTTGACTCAAGCATGCATTTTCGTAAACAAAAACAGTTATAAAATGGGTACAATATGCGTCAAGGACACTTTCCTGTTTGATAGTATTGTTGCTCAGTGAGTACAAATCTTGATCTTCATGATATTTGTGCAATTCCTGAGCGTATTACCCTATTCGTGCAAACATGAAAAACAAGCATACAATAAATTCATAATACAGGGAATTAAACGATAAGAACATTGTTTACAAGGGCTATGGTTGCATAGGTTAGGTTCTGACAAGAATTTGGGCGCAAGAATCACTTAATTCGGACTTACAGATGAAAAGATATGATTAAACAAAGGTTTAGGATTAAGCTTAGATAAAAACTGCACTATGGGTGGTTAGCACAGCTGTGAACAGACAACATGAACAAGATAAACGTGTTCCCGATGTTTTGCTGCATGCTTTGGGGAAGTGTGTATACAGAATGCACTAAACTGAATGAAAAGGGTTGTTCGAGGTGTAATTTCAATGGGCAAGAACAGGACAGATGTATATGGAACAAATGAATTTTTGTTTGTTGGAGATTGACTGAACGTGCTGAAATGGGCTTGGATTTGAAAGGACTAACAAAGAGCTACATTCAGTTAAACATGGGCTATTGTGCTCAGAGCTGCAAGATACAACCTAAAGAAAATAACATGACTGAGTTTTTCTGCGATCTTTACCAACACAGGGATGCATTTGTTTGGAGAGATGGGCAGAGCACGGCCCGTTGAGTGTAGTGGACAACATATACGCCGACTGCGTTCATGGTGGCTTCGAGTCCAATCTCAGTGATCTCTCTTGTGAAGACGAGTAAAGTTCTGTGGAGCACAACAATGATTGGTCATTACATTAACTGAACAAATGGATTCAGCACAGCAAGGACAGAATTGCAGTTGCATGACCTGAACGCGAGCAGACACAAGACGGCGGTCATGGCGGCCTCAATTTTGCCGTACATGGTAATGTTTTAGGGGAACTGTTTCTTGAGTATGTTGGAGGCGACACTGGAGATAGGCTGGTCTAAAATCACGGCATTTGGTTGCATCGAACAGCGGGAACGGGGACACGACTGGTGGTTGCTTGGAACAGAGCACAGCGGCAGTTGATCAAGGAAATCGCGTTCCTGGAAACAACAATCATGTGACAACAAACATAACTTTATGGGACACAACATGGTATGGAAAGGACATCGAGGAAGCATCTGGATTGAGGAGAACGAGGGAGAGAATTACCGTTGTGCGCCCTGGGCACGTCAGGCACAGGGAGTAAGGGGCATGGCGATGTGAACCCTGGTCGCGTCGGGACTCCTTTGGGACGGATATTTGGATATGTTGTAGAGAACGAAGGGGGGCACGTCCTGGTAAATTTTGATGACATTTGGCTGTAAGGATCGCCGGGAACGTTGATGCCAACGGAGGTCGTCGCGGCTGGACGTGAACAGACAGGCAGAGATGATGGCGAATCAGATTCCGGTTGCATCGAAGCTCTACTGGCCCTGATCTTCGGATATGACATAAAGGACAAAGAGGAGAATCACCTGGTCAAATTTGGTGGCAATTCGCTGGTTGAATCATCGGGAACGGAGATGCCAATCGGGGGCGTCGCAGCTGATCGCAGCAGAACGAAGAAGATCAATTCGTGGCTATTGGATGGAATGGAATGAGGAGAGGTAGGAGGGGTCGCCAAGCAGGCCAAGGGGCGTCCTGGTGTGACTTTACAGGCCTAGAAAAGGAGAGGAAGGGTCAGGGCATGAGGCGAAACTGCCAGCCATGAAGGAGCTCGCGTAATGACCATTACAACAGCATTTTTCTTATCTTTTTGATGGTAATTGATGGGGAGTGAAGTGGGAATGGTTTTGATGCTTGCTGGGGTGTGGGCGCAGATTTTATTGTACACGAAATGGGATCTGAATGTGCGGTGCTGTGGCGGTCCTTTGCTAGTGCGCTGCTGCTGTTTAGTCATGGGGAATAAAAGAGAGATCAAGGAGAGAGGAATGGAACTAGGAGACAATGCAGGAAACGTTCAGTGCACCTACCTAGGTTGCAGATCATGGAGATAAAAGAAATGCTTGGGAAAAAATGAAAGAAAGAAACAAAGAGAGAATGAGAAAGTTCGGGTGGGATATTTCGACAAGATTTATGCCGGCTCGAGGTCCATTTAATAAGGGTATTGTTTTATTTATTTTTGGGTTTGTAAAAGAATAAAAAGACTCAAACCATTTTATAGAAAACAATTCAACACAAACATTTTCAAAGTTTTAAGACAAACTAATATTTGCCTATTTAAATATTTTCGTAATCAAAACATTTTAAATAAATCTTTGAACTAAAAATAAAATAATTCATTTGCGGTAAACATTTGACAAGACAAATATAAATTCAATTTGAATAAAAATTAAGAAAAACCATTCAAAATATTGAAAATTGGCATTTAAAGTTGAAAAACGGTTCACATCCCAAAATAGAAATTTTGGGGTGTGACATTCGACCACAACAGCCGAGGCACCCAGAAACAAACCGAAAGTATCCCATGCAACTGCTGCAGCTGAGGCTTTCCCATTATTCTTGGAGATAGCTGCATCAACATTAATTTTCATGAAACCAGTTGGGGGAGCCAACCAACATTGATGTATCGCCTGTTGACTTGAGGCTCCCGGCTCCATCTTCTTCTATGACATATCCAAGTCCTGAACAAACCGATTGACAAAGCAATGGGTGGAGAGAGGACTCTGAAACAAATTCTCATGAATTGCTTGCCTCCTTGCGTACCATAGTGCCCACAATGTTACCAGAACTCGTCTTAGATCTTCGTGCTCAAGTGTGCTCAGCACCACTGACAACCAACCTCTAGCATCTTGTTGCAGGATCTCTCACAGGTGCTCGAGTATCTCCTTTCGTTCTAGAGCCCACACACACTTAGCCATATGGCAGTCAACCAACGAATGCTTTCATGAGTCTGGCGCACCACACAACGCACATGCTGTCTGAGTCTTCATATTTCGGTGGTGCAGCACATCACTCGTTGGTAACGAGTGCCTGGCCAATCTCCAAAGGAACACTTTTATCTTCGATGGTACCTTTGTTGCCCACAACTCCTTCCACTCCTTTTCCTCAGCTTTAGTATTCGATCTCCCAGCTTTGCTTCTCAAGCAAGAGTCTGCTCGTTCACTTCTCATGACAAGCATCCTATAAGCTGATCGAACAGAAAAGATCCCGCTCCTCTCGTAATGCCAAGCCCAAAAGTCTGTCTGCCTACAATGACTCACGGGTATATTATAGATAATTTCTCTATCCATAGGCAAAAAGAATTGATCCACCATCTGTCTGTTCCATGTGGCCAAAGATTGATCAATAAGCTCACATACCTTCTGCGGCCTGTCCGTGCGATCAGACATGATCGGTCTAAGCAACCCGTCCCTCGGCATCCAATTCATAGTCCAGATGTCGGTTGCTTCGCCTGTCCCAATTCTCCTTATCAGCCCCTGCTCCAGTACCTCCCGACCATCTATGATTGACCTCCAGATTCTAGATGGGGATGATCCCAGTCTAGCTTGAAGGAAATCATCATTCGGGTAGTAGACAGCTTTCAAAACTCGAGCGCTTAAAGAGTTACCATCCTGGAGAATTCTCCATGCTTGCTTTGCCAATAATGCCAAATTAAGAAGCTCAAAATCTCTGAATCCGAGGCCTCCTAGAAACTTTGGCTTTACAATATCGTCCCATGCAACCCAGCATGTTCTCCTTTTTCCCTCCTTGCTGCCCCACCAAAAATTCTGCAACAAACCATTGAGATGGTGACATAGGCCTCGGGGCAGCCTAAAACATGACATGGAGTACGTCGGTATAGCTTGAGCTACTGATTTAATCAACACTTCTTTACCGCCTGCCGATAAACATAGCTCCATCCATCCTTGGATTTTCTCCCATACTCTATCCTTCAAATACTTAATTGTGCCAGTAATTGAAGTCCCAACATCTGATGGCATACCAAGATATTTTTCACTTAAAGTTTCGTTATGCACATTCAGCTCGCCCTTAATAGCATCACAAACACTCTGCCTGCACCCTTTGGCAAAGTGGATAGAGGACTTATCCATGTTAACTTGCTGGCCAGATGCTTGGCAATACAAGTGAAGAACGTCACTGGCCAGATGCTTGGCAATACAAGTGAAGAACGTCACTGACCACTTGCGCGCTCTCCCTATTAGCTCTGAAAAACAGCAGGCTGTCATTCGCAAAGAGTAAGTGACTCACCATCGGAGCCGACAGCGCCACTTTAATTCCCATGAGAACTGATGACTGACTTCTTGATTTTACGAGGCACGAAAGGCCCTCTGCTGCTAACAAAAACAAATAGGGAGAGATAGGATCGCCCTGACGAATCCCCCTTGTAGGCTTAAAACTGTCCAGACATTCACCATTGAACAACACCGAAAAAGACACAGTTGTTACTAACCTCATTACCATATCAACATATAGGCGATGAAAACCGAGCCGTAGCATTATTGCCTTTAGGTACTCCCACTCGACTCGATCATACGCCTTCTTCATGTCCAACTTCAGAGCACAGCACCTGAGATCCCTCGCCGTCTTGCGCTTCATAAAGTGTAGGCATTCATATGCTGTGATGATGTTGTCAGTTATCAGACGCCCCGGCACAAAGGCAGACTGTTCCTCGGAGATCACTTCTGGTAGCACCATCTTTAATCTATTTGCCAACGTCTTTGAGGCAATTTTGTAAATTACGTTGCACAGACTTATTGGCCGGAACTGTCCCAACTCCTCTGGGCTGGCTACTTTCGGGATAAGCACTATGAACGTAGTATTGATCACTGTTGGGTCATCCTCCCCCCTTAAGATCCTCAGAACCGCCGACGTTACCTCAACACCACATAAATCCCAATGGCGTTGAAAAAAATGTGCCGGAAAACCATCCGGACCAGGTGCCTTCATCGGGAACATTTGAAACAATGCTTCTTTTACCTCTCGCTCAGTGAAAGGAGCGATCAGCCCCTCGTTCATTGCCGGCGTCACCTTGACAGGAAACGTATCTAGCACTGCATTCATATCTGTCGTCCCCTCCGAAGTATACAAGCTCTTATAAAAGGCTGTTGTCATCTCGCCCATCTTGGCTACATTTTCAGTCATCTGCCCATCATGCCTTTTAAGCTTAGATATTTTATTCCTTCTCCTCCTGCGGCTACACCGGATGTGAAAAAAACGTGTATTTTTGTCCCCCGCTGCCAACCACTGGATCCTTGCCCTTTGCTTCCACATGAGCTCCTCCCTATGGTTGAGTTCCATGATGCGCTCAACAATCTTCAACTCTGCATGTGATGGTCCTTGGCGCAATGGATCAGCCTGCATGGCTTCCAGTTCTGCATTTAATCTGCTTAGCTCGCGTCTAACATGACCAAAGGTCATTTTCCCCCAAACAGTCAACTTATTTGATATACATGTTAACTTGCTCTGGAGCTCTTGCACTGACGTTGCATTAGCTTCACCTCGCCAAGCATCCGCCATCATTGCCGGAAATTCCTCGTGTGTCTCCCACATCGCTTCATACTTGAAACTCCCTTTTCTCCGCTTCCCCGCTAGCTGCGAGGCCCACTGCAGCACGATTGGGCAATGGTCTGACGCGGCAGCGGTTAAGTGGCGAACCTTTGCCAACGGGTAACGACTGCTCCCCTCCGGTGATGCTAGAGCGCGATCCAGTCTCACCCGACAGTAGGTACCCCCAGTCACCTTCTTCTCATACGTCCAACTACGGCCTTGGTACCCCAGGTCAGCCAAGCCGCATACGTCAACCATCTCACGGAACCCAGATATCTGAGCATAGCTCCTCTCCTGCACCCCCACATGTTCCGATCGATGTAAAACTTCATTGAAATCGCCAATACATACCCAGGGTAAACTGGACGATGTTTTAATCGACTTCAACATATCCCACGTCTTGTATCTTTCTGCTGTTTGCGCTTCGCCATACACACAAGTTAGATGCCAAGGATCTCTGCCCCCCTCGGAGATAATGAAATGAATATGATACCTAGAATAAGGTAAAAGATGCACGCTTGTTTCATTATTCCGAAAAATACCAAGTCCGCCACTGCGGCCAGTGCTACTCACAGCAAAAGCATTGTCAAATCCGAGCGACTTTTTCAACCCTTCTACCCTCGTCTTGTGCACCTGTGTTTCAAGCACGCACAAGACCGAAGGGGCAACATCCTTCGCGAATCCGCGAAGTTCTTTAATTGTCACGGCGTTGCCAAGTCCGCGACAATTCCAACTGAAGCAACTCATTGCTCCTGGCGGCGCTCCTCGGAGGAGCCCGCCCGAATCTCCTTCGCCAAGAACACTCCTTCTCTGCATCATCACTGAGTTTCAGTTTATGCAGCTTTTCACTGACGTCATAATCCTCCGCCATCATACTACCCGCTGATCATGTCCACGGTAAAACTCTATATCACTTTCCCGTCAAGGCCGGGTAGCTAGGCAAGCCAGCCCCTTGGTCAGCCCGAACGGGAGGAGGATAAGGATGTTTACACCGGGAGAAACCAGCATCAGGACGCCTCCGCCGGTAGGATCGCCGATGGGATCGCCGGTGGAGTCTCGTAGCCCTAGTATCCTAGGTCATGCCGCCACATCCGGCAGAATTTCGTGACTATCATCAAGTCACTGGAGTGCGTAGTGCAGGTTCGTGTGCAGGAAGTCAATCGGCAGGATAGCCGCTTTATGGGCTTTTTAGTTTTTATTTCCTGTTTCGGCCTACATAGCTGGTGTCTGGCCCTCTTCTCGGTGCTCTACCATTGCCCCCCCCCCCCCCCCCCTTCTTCCCCCCTAAAAAAAAGCAATGCAAGCGGCGAGCCTTGGGTGCTGCTGCTCCTCCTCCTTTTCATATTCATTTCCGTCATTTACATTGTGACCCTTGAATTCATTTAAAATCATGAAGTGAACTGTGAATTGATTAGGATGCAGTTAAATAAAACAAGAAAATAACTTACATAAGTAAAAGATTAGACCATAAAATAAGAGGAGTTTTACGGTAGACCCAAATAGATGCATGACATCCATTTCCTTCATCCGACGACCTACATCAGTCATATGATACATATCCGTCCCATCGGTATCATGGTATCATGTAGAGGCATCATATGTATCATATGGGCATAATTGGGAAAAAATATTGCATATTTTTTAAATTAAATTACTAGGTTTACTGCAGCCGCCGGCTGATCTTCAATACGCCCGTGGTGAGGAGATGAACGCCGATCCAACAAAATGCATCAAAAATTTTGGATTAAGCAATACACGCCAGGAATCATTCAAATCAAGGGAGGCACCAGCTAGATAACATGTAGTAGTATACGTTCTGCTGGCGGATTAAACAATTCACGGCGACAAGCCACGACGCGATTCTCCGCATCCAGGATGATCATCAAACTCAGGGCATCGTAGTGGGAATCTGGATCGATAATTTCTGCTGTGCGGTTGGCAATTCAGGGCGCCGTCCCCATGCGCGATTATACAGCGGCTGCTGCCTCTGTGATTCCTTGACAATAACGAGTGCATGTAGATTGAAGAGATGAGTCTTCTAGGGGGGTGCGTATCCTCTGCCTTACCTGGGTTATGGCAAAGTTTGCCATACCCAATCTGTGCCACACATCAACGAAGTGACGCTAGTGCCATGATGCCGCAAACCACCCGCTAATCATCCATGGATTAACGAAACTGATCCCTGTGTTGGACAGAGTGAACGCAACATCTCTCAACGTCGGGAAAATATCAAAAAACATTGTTAAGGCCATCGTAATGTTGCAGCCAAAATCTATAAACACATCTACACCTTCATAATCCTTTTCCCATCTAGCCTGAAACAACCGAACAGGCGAATACAACTTGCTAGGTATAATTTCGGGCGGCAAGATCATCAGCCAATTGGCCAACGGACTATCGCAGCGAAGAACAGATGTGAGAAGACATGCATAGGCACCAGCCTCGTTTGCATTAGCCTCCGTCCAAAGAAGGAACCGGGATCCTTAATCCACATAATTGACGCGGTGTGATTAGAGGGTGGTTTGCGGCATCACGGCACCAGCGTTGTTTCATTGATGGGCGGCACAGATTGAGTATGGCAAACTTTGCCATAACCCAGGGTAAGGCAGACGATACGCGTCCTAGGGGGGTGCTTCGAAGGTTGCAAAGTGGTCGCCGGCGGCGACTGCAGGACACGAACGCGCCAAACAATCGAAGCATGAGCCTAAGGGTACCGCACGGTTAATTTTAGTAATAATTAGCTAATTACAAAATTGCCACTCAAAATGGATGGTTAGATTAAAAACCATGATACCTACAACCAACTGGTATCATGGTCTACTGTAAAAGTCCTCTAAAATAAATGGGCGCGGTGGAGCGTGCCTATTTATCTAGTCAGGAGAAATCTGTCATCCATGGAGTAGCACGCAGTGCAACAGCGGTGAAAACATGGCCAACCAAAATTGTAATGCCAGAAAATAAATTGACTTGTGTACTCAGATTCCAGGATTGTTTGCACGGATCTTATATTTACTAATTAGAGGCTTCTTTTGGAGCCCTCATGTTAATCGGAAGAAAATCCTAGAAAATTTGAGTAAAAAGCAAAACATCCAGCCGTTATTTTAGATGCTTAATAACCGGTAACTATTGGATCTTTGTGATGCTTTCCACATCTCACATAAACCCTTCCAGGTTAGGTTCTCCCTGTGTCAAGCCATGTATTGCGAAAAGATGATTACGGGAGAAGGAGGGAAGCAGGGCACCGCGAGCTTGAGGAGGCACTCCGGCAAGCGGCCTCATGCTACCCACCAGCCTCCATGCCGCCGTCGTCCATGGCGCCTCCAATTGAGATTAGCCTTAATTAAATGAATTGTTCTGTTCTTTTTAGGAGATTTCATCTGCACTTGGACCGGGTTCCTCTTTTGCTGGGAAGAATGATGCACTTTTGGCTCGATATTATATCAACAAGGCAATAACTTCACCACGCGGCACTGCTAGGCCACAATGGCGCTCGAGTACGCTGCAAACATTGAGCACAAATTGTTGTTAAAGGCGTCGTAGCTCCATAGTATTAGCACGTGTATACTCCTGTGTACTCTGCAAATCACGCCGGGAGCTGGACGGTACGCAGGGGGCCATATCGATTCTACTGCAGTCCATCTGGTGCTGTTTGCGCTGCGACCATTGCCATCCAAGGTATGCTTCGCTTGGTCATGCCTCCCGGATTGAACAGACGGGGATGGTTTAAATGTGATCTGTTTGTAACTAGCTCGACCATCAATTAGATTTGATTTCAATATTAATTTTCCTCGATTTGGATGGAAGCAAAGACTCGGAGAGGACACCAGTTGCATGCGTTGGCATCCATCCTCATTATTGAAGCAAATGAAAAGTATGATCCCTGCACAACAGAATGCAACATCCTGTTGATCATTTTTATCTTTTCCATCAAAATCTTTGCTTGAACAGGGACCTCGATCCGTTTTTCGATGGTATAAGGGGATTGATCGCTTCCTGTGATTAATTATGAGCAGATCCGCAACCTCCAATAGCAGCAAGAAGGCACCTGCAGTCGAGGTTTGAGTGGTGGATGTCGTAGAGAAGAGAGAGACCTGGATCGGAATCAGAAGCGACAAGGACACCACGTTGGTGAGCATGATCTATTTTTTGTAGGCAGATGGTCATCACATTAGTTTATGTTTGATGGGACATCCTTTACTGTAAAAATTTCTGATTCAACGATCTAATCTTCATCGGCCATATGTTAATGTAACACATTTTGTCAGCATGTAGAAAGGCCATAAATACATTGGCTCTAAACTTTTGTCACCTACAACAGAGGCATGATGAGGGTCATCGTCAAAGCAAGTATTACGTTAGCTCATGTTTATTGAACTCTCTTATGCTGAATCTAGGAAATAATATTATTAAATAAATTCTTTATTAAGTTCGTTCTCATGCTTTTGTTTCCAGAAGTAAAAGGCAGTGATTAATCATAGTTCTGAAACACTGCAATGCATGGTGTTACTCTAATACAGCTTACGGCTTATCAACACTCAAAGAAGCCTTAGATGCTAGATCATATTCCTACATCAGCCAACATATCCATATAAGTTTGCTGATTATTAATAAAAAAAACTAGAAAGTACTTATTTTGAGGCACTAAATTTTAAGTCAAATAATATAGTATGAAACTAATATTTGACATTTTTTTACGCTTCTTTTTATATGACATATCTAGAATATATCTTTTAACACTATCAGCTTAAACACGGTCGCTATGATACTTTAGAAAAGTATAATTCGTTCATAGTTGCCATTAGACAGTACTACTATATACAACAACAACAAACAAAGAAACAAATAAACAAATCAAAGTAAACTAGAGATGAACCGATAAGTGCGTGACAAGTATAATTCGTTCATAGTTGCCATTAGACAGTACTACTATATACAACAACAACAAACAAAGAAACAAATAAACAAATCAAAGTAAACTAGAGATGAACCGATAAGTTCACGCACTTGCCATGGTTGCTGAAAAGTTGGCCAAATTGAGAGGGATGAATACTGGGATGGGATGTATCACCATGCAAGCGCACTTGACAGTCAGGCATTCGAATATGTTATTTTCTTGTCAGTTGGTTTTGTTGTGCCAGGTTTCACCGGCTTTGGGCATGCTCTCCAGGGAATGAACCGACACATGATTCCCTCCTCCATCATTGTGAGATTGCGCCACTCCTCTTTGACATCAATCCATAAAGAAGAATACTTGATATAAGCCACGACTCTATGAATAAAGTACTGTTTTCAGGAACTGTTTTTCTTTTATACATTATAAATAAAGTACTGTAGGGGTGACACCATCCAGTTTTCATAAATAAAAAAAAACCACGACTCTATGAGCCAAAGGGATCTTGATTTAGCTTCCGTTATATTTTGTGAAGGCAAAGTGGTAGAGAGACTTTTTGCCATCAGTTTCCCAGAGCGCTGGAGCAGAATTGAAGGATGTATACATCTTTGGTGGCTGATTATAACAAACACATAATCCATTCAGATCCAAACAGAGTCCATACAACGTGGTAGAAACACAACCGAGAAATGAATCCAATCACAGAGTCTATTAGCGTAGGTTACTGGAGCAGCCGGATACAGAGTTTGACTCGTCATGCACGAAACTGCGCAACATGAAGACGCTTGACAGGATCCACTGAAAAGAAAGTAGGAAACGCAATGGATAATACGAATGAAAAGGGGCCACGGAGAGAGTTGGGACATGCATGCTCTTGATCATTTCAATGGCCTCTATGGCTAGTGCTTGGGTCGCTGCGACGCTGCCTCCTCTTGATTTGTTGACATCCTCCTGTACTTCTGTGGCTAAATCATCATTGACGGTCTACTGGAAATTTTGAAATTAAAGTTAGAACAAACTTGGGGGGGGGGGGGGGGGGGGGGGGGGGGAGGGGGTTCAGTTCAAGACTGGATGGAAAAAATACCACGACCAATCTATGTGAGCACTGAGCAGGTACGTACCTCTTCATTTCATTTTTGCCGTACATCTCCATTACGAGCATGGGGCGGTTGGGATGGAGCACTTCAACTTCTTTCCTCAGTGCGGCCTCGTCTTTCTCTACGTCATCAGAAAAGGCGTATTCACATCTGAACTCAACTCTGACTTTCTGAAACAAAGGGAGATACTCTAGGCCAAGATTGTCAGAGCTACCGTTGGCATGCATTAAGTTGTCCACGTGGACCTGAAATTCAAGCCTTTCAAGGTTTGGCATAACTGCCGGTGCATCTTTCCTCGTTTCAGTGTCAACTGCCAGCACATCATGTTGTTCATTCCCGACAGTAAATGAAACGCTCGAGTCCTCATTCAGCACAAACCGAACCATTGAACAAGGTAACAACAAGGATCTCAACTTCTGGAAGCAGTGATCAGCGGCATGAATAGTTAGTGTCACTGTAGAGGACGTTGATAACCTGAGGTGGCGGAGCTCTGGAAACCAGCCCAGGATTTGTATATCTTCCTTATCCATACCTTCCACAGGACAGGTCCAGGTGGGAGAGCTTGGGAAGACGTGAGGGATTAATGAGTGATGAAGGCAGCGAAGGGAATCGGATAGCTAATAGAATCAGATATTGGAGAGTTTGCGGGAGCACCAATGTGTCACACAGGGCTTGATCTATGTCTTTGATATGACCACTCAGATCTAGATTCTGGATCTTGTGGAGATTTAAGAGAGACTGCACGAAATCAGATTGCATATTTTTTTCTGTCACATCCAACTCTGCCTTGAGCACCCTGAGTTCACGCAGGTTGCCCAGCTCCCGCACAAACTTCCCCACGGTGTCTTCATGAACACTTATCTCCAGTTCCTCCATGAACGTCAGCTTCTCGATTACTCCGTTTGGCACCTTCGCCATCCCAGCACATAGGCATATCAACTGTGTTGCCTGGCCAATGCTCGATGGCAATTCTTTGATGCTGGTATCATTTATATCCAGTGTCTGCAGCGACTTCAGAGCTCCAATTCGTTTTGGGAGCTCATTAATATGTGTACTCCTTAGCCCAAGGTACCTCAGATGAATTAAACTCTCAAGATGCTCAAGGTGGATAAAACCTTCCCTACTGCAACCTTCCAAAGCTAGCACGCGCAAGAGTTCGAATCCTAGAAGTGAGAGCCCCTTATGGTCACAGGTACAGGCAATAAGTGACCTCAAATGCAGCTGGTTAATATGACGATCATGATAAAAAGTTGCCTCCATCACACTGTTTTGGTAGACCAATCTGCGTACTCTTCTTTGTAATGATGTGCCTTCATCATTATAAAATATAGTAACAAAATTCTCCTGCTGCAACTTGATACGAAGGAGATCAAGCACCATATCATGAACACGACAACCAACTATGAAACCACACAAATACTTTGACTCCACTGGTTCGATCATTCTTCGATTTATGAGCTCATTGAAGTATTCCTCTCCAACCTCAAAATACCCAGTTCCTGGTTTGTTGTGAACAAAATCTTCAGCTATCCACTTCCATATCAATGAATCCTTGTCAATAATGTCATATTCTGGAAATGCACTTAGATACAATAAGCAAGTCTTCAAATGAGCTGGCAGGTCATAGTAGCTAAGAGAAAGTATCCACTCAGTATCAGTTACATGGTTGTTAACTTTATCATGAAAAGCAACAGAGTTGCACACCTCAGTCCACTGTTCCCTTGATTTGCCCACCAACAAACTAGCCATTGTGATGATAGCCAATGGTACACCATTACACTTCTTCAGAATTTTGTCAGATAACTTATCCAGTTGATTATCAGGGCATTTGCCTTCACCACCAAATATCCTTGTGTAAAACAACTTTCTTGATTTTTTATATGGAAGGGGTTGTAGCTTGTAAATCTCATCAGCTTGCTCAGCAACAGCAGAATTACGGGTAGTTGTGATTATTATACTTTCACTGTTATTCTCAGCCAGAGCCAATTTGAGTTCATCCCAGGACTTGGTCTTCCGTATGTCATCAAGAACAATCAAGTACCTACACACATGGCAGTGCAAGGGACTGAGTTATTAGAACTATCTGTAACACAAATATATATCAAAATGGGGCTCAGTTGGCTCAAAGATGCTCACAAGAACTTTTTTTTCCCAATTTTAATGCACCTTGTGAAAACAAGGGTTCAAAGATGTATGATGTTGCAACGGTGCACAAATATATTACACAAAGTCATGACATAACTAGAGCAAATAGATTACTTTTTGAAACAATAGAACACAAAGAAATAATGTCAACCTACATCAATAGTAGTGTAGTTTTTGTAATGTTGGTAGTAACATGTGTCCAACACTGAAAAAACAGTCCCTCTATTTACAGCACTGGGCGGCCAAAACATACCTTTTACTTCCGAGGAATTCCCTGAGTTCATTGATGAGCTGCATTTGATTAAAGGCTCTATACTTCAAACCTGTGTATTCCTTGTCAAGATCCATAAGAATGTTCAGGAAAACTTCCTTCAATTCACGATCTCTGCCAACTGGAACAAAAGCAGTACACCGAAATTTTATTCTGTTAAGTTTGTCATACATTGCTTTTGCAAGAGTGGTCTTGCCCAACCCTCCAGGTCCGACAAGAGACACTATCTTCATCGTCTTTGTTTTGGGCTCGCCGTCCTCTTGTAGTGATAGCATGGATATGAGCTTACTGCTTTGATTGTCAATTCCAACAAGCTGAGTCACTTCTTTGTACTTAGCATCAAGGAGAGGGTTAACAGAAGACATGGTGGCACTGTTAGCCACAATACCATCGACTGTGTACCGGCCACGTCGCTCTATCACATTGTTGAGCCTCTCGTTGATGTCATCTATCATGATAGCATTCTCGCGGTGATTGGACGGGCCGCTCACCACCATGTTGTATGCGCCAGCCATGTTCTTCTTAAGGCGTTCAATCAAGCTTTCATGGTCGAAATGTTCATGGCCACCCTCGGCGCTGTCCAGGAAGGTGATGAGGACGTCCTCCATGTCGTAGGACGCCTCTCTGACTTCGTGTGCCCAGATCCTGTCCTGCTCCCTGAGCTGCTTCGGCGGCACCCCGGCCAACTTGTGTAGGGGGGGGGGGGGGGGTGAACACGTTCGAGCTCTTTTATGAGAGAGCCGATTTTCTCTGGCATGCCCTTCGGCAGCTTGTACTCCTTCTCGAGAAGCTTACCGAGCTTGGAGATGAGGCTGCCCACAGCCCCCGTCACAACTTCCACATATGAAAAACATCGAGCTTTATCCTCACTTTGCTTGCCGTGCCGCTCAGTTGTTGCTTCTTCAGTCCAACAATAAAACACAACTTAAAGTGGGGACGATAAGAGAAATGTCTCAGTTTTAGAACCAATCAACCCCTATTTTTGGACTCGATGGAAAGGGAATTGCAAATGATGACTATGAAAAGAGCAAGACTGAAACTTATGAAAAATAAGATGCAAAGCTTCGTGCACATGAGTAACAACTTTTTTGACTATTGAACAATTTGTCGGTCGAGATTTAGCATGAAGAGAACAAGGAAAAGACATAATAGTACCTGGAAGGGGTAGGTGCGAAGAGGATTCTGGTAAAATAGAAATACTGATGTCGACACGTGAACTGGATAAAATGAGTAAAAGGGAAGTGAATGGAAGATATATGTGTGGCAAAGAAAGAAACATGTATGACATGGTAAGGCAGAGGACGAACATCCCCTAAATTTTAGAAAGAAAATGCATACCTGCTGTTTCGTTCTTGGGAAAATCCCTTATATGCCATTGGTTAAATTTCTAATCCCTCATCCGCCATCGGTAAAATTCTTATCCCTTATATGTCAGCTTTCTTAAATTTTAATCCCTTCTATACCATGATGGTGGCATTTGTTAGCTTTCATGTTAATTGAAATTTCTAAAAGACCAGACTACCCCTGTGGATGTGCAACTCGATCACTTCACGATCATCGCAACCACACCCTCCGCGGCCTCATTCAGCAGTGGTGCGTTGTGCACGGATCCATGGGTGTTGAGCGCATACACACCATGCAGCCCGCTGACCCGGACCTCGTCGTGCAAGCCCAGGCTGGCAAAGGCAAACAGAAAGTGAAAACGAAGCTGGAAAAAAAAACAAATACAGATGGACCTGCAGATATTGCTAAAAAAAAAAGATGGACCTGCAGATGCAAGCTAGCGGTGTCCAAGGCAGGAGAGAATCCTGCAGTACTAAAACAGAGACACGAAAAATCACAAGGAAAAAAAAAGCAGAGACACTAAAGCTACGGGCCTACTCCCTCCGTCCCAAAATAGGTGTCACCGGACATTATGTTTGACCTTTCATCTTATTCAAAAAAATTATTTAAATATCAAAAAAATATGTCATGATTAAAATATATTCAATGATAAAACAAATTGTAAAAAAATAAATAAGATTTGCGCAAAAAAATTGAATAAGACGAGCGGTCAAAAAAGTCAACAGCGACATCTATTTTGGGACAGAGGGAGTACGCCATACGAGAATCAGGCTACTTCAGA
Source organism: Eragrostis curvula (assembly GCA_007726485.1). Lineage (NCBI taxonomy): Eukaryota > Viridiplantae > Streptophyta > Magnoliopsida > Poales > Poaceae > Eragrostis > Eragrostis curvula. The sequence goes on along the minus strand of CM017440.1, from coordinate 2,299,300 downwards.
TATGAATATGACCACCGACAACAATTGGGAGCCCCGTGCTGCCTGCGCTCCGCAACGCCAGGGACTCCGACAAAAACCGGCGCTTGTCATGGCCACGCACGAGACCCGCGCGGAGCTCGTCGAGGTGTCCTTCGACGCGGGCTGCAAGGAGTTCGAGGCGGAGGTCATGGCAGTGCTGGCGTTGGTCGGGCTAGCTCGGGGAGGCCGAGGCTGTGGGCGGAACGCGGACACGGCCTGGGGGCGGGAGCGGCGTGGCGCAAGACAACCATGGAGGAGGGGATGTGGCGGTGAGCGCAAGAAGGCCATGGAGGAGGTGCGGCGCGGTGGCATGGTCCATACGGTGAGCGTGCTGAACAAAGAAGATGACAGTCGTATAGTTCAACTGATGAAGGCAAGGGCAAAGAAGTCATTTTCATGTGTCTGACAGGCAAAAAATGGTCACCATGGCATAAAAAGGATTAAAATTTTAAAACGCTGGCATATAAGGGATAAGTATTTTACCGATGGCGGATCAGGAATTAGAACTTTAAGCGATGGCATATAAGGGATTTTCCCTTGGTTCTTTGGTCGCCTCTTTCCTTGGTAAATCACCGCATTGTATTCGAAGGGGATTATAAGGGATTCGGGATACTTGGTCTCTGATGGCGGCCTCGGCAGCTTTCGCCTCTAAATCTGTAGCATGCTTGCAGCGGATGACTGCACGGATCTGTAGGAGGCAACAGAGATGCTGGATGCCAAATTCTAAACTTCTATCGCTATACTTTGTTTTCATTGCATTGAATTCTATCTGAAGCCTTTGGAGCTGCGGCAGGGCTCCTGCTTCAAATTGCAGCGCCATCCTTGGAAAATACGAACTCCGGAACCAGAACACCTTGAGGCATCGAAAGCCATCTTCGCTGCTGATACTCAACCTTTCTTGGGTACCTTCTTCAGAGAATAGTTTTAGGAGGATTAAGTGAGGCAACTTCCCAAGGGCACGGACACCTTTACCTTCTACTACTTTAACTTGGATGTGCAAGTGTGTGACGGCTATGATGGAGGCCATCTCCTCAGGAACTAGTGGGTGGCAGCCGGGCATTTTCAGCTCAAACTTTTGCAGGCCCCAATTATCAACCAGTAAGTCAACTAAAGCCCAGGGGTAACCATCAAGAGAAAGGGACTGCAGGGTTGAATTTCTCACCTTCTCAATAAAATGTTTCACTCCCTTTCCCTCGGTTTCTGCAAGAAAACCAAACTTTACGCCAAGCACCCTCAGCCTTCTTAACTTATTAATAAGCCCTGCCACATCATTAGCATCTGAGCCATCAAGATTCAACTGGACATCACGACCAACAAGGACTTCTAATAGTTCCTCCAATGCTTCCATCCCCCCAATTCCTCTTGGTATTGTTAAAACAGGGGCAAGTAGAGATACCAGCTTCTTGTTTCCAAATGCCGGTAATTCTCTCACCTCAGTTCGCCTTAAATCTAAAGTAGACAAGTGTTCAAGTGACATAATTTGTTGAGGCAGCTTGGTAACATTGGCCCCTCCGAGCCCCAAGTATTTCAGCAAGAACAAAAATCTAATACTTTCCACTTGTTGGTTATCCAGTGACTTGGTATCTTCAAGATCCAGCACCCGTAAATGTGTGAAATCCAAAAGATCAGGCATCCTTTCAGCGTCCCCAAAAACTGTGAGAGATCGTACTCCGGATAGGTGTATGGCACTTGATTTCAGGGTGTCGGCTTCATTATTTTCTTGTCTTCTGCAGTCGACAGAGAACCGCCGGATAGTGCTATATGGAAATGATCCGGATATCAGCTCTGCAGCAGTTGTATGAATATCCTCTTGCCTTGACAGGGTTGCAATGAAATCATGAATCACAGGATGAACTGTGCAAACCACTGCCTGATCATCATTGTAGTGTCAAAAACAGGCTGAATCAGTTTCCTACATATAAGCTCATTAAAGTAGCTCTCCCCAGTTTCCCACCTGCTTTTTTGGTATTTTTTGGGAATAAATCCCTCAGCTATCCATCTCCATATCAAACGATCTTTCTTGATTGTGTAATTCTCTGGAAAAGTACTTAGGTACAGAAAGCAAGTCTTCACAGGCGGGAACAGGTCAGCAAAACAAGCGTCCAGTACATTTCTCATCCCATCTGACATAGAACATGGGTCCAGTAAAGAAAGACTAGATTCTGCAAGCTTCCCCAAAGGCCCCAAATCAGCAGATTTCAAACCCAACAAGCCAGCTGTAACAATGATGGCCAATGGCAAACCACAACACAATTTTAGCATGTCATGACAATTTTTTCCAAAGCCAGCCGACCTATCCTCTGTTTGAGTAGGCATCATGCTAAGAAGTAAGCTTCTGGAGTTATCATCATCAAGACCCCTCATCTCATAGATAACATCGGTGGGACGTACAGAACATAGCGTGGCCACATCCTTCACACGAGTTGTTGTCAATATCCGACTTCCAAGATCATTATTAGGTAAAGAACAATTAATAACACTCCAAGCATGTCTATTCCTAATGTCATTGATGAAGACGAAGTACCTAGCGCATGGAGATAAAGCGAAAAGGTAAGCGTCAACAATGGTATAGCATCAATTCAGTAACCTAAATGGGTTACAAACTACTAATAGCTAGCAAAAAACATAAAATCTTCATATTATCTAGCTGGTTTTGTTTCCGAATACTTACCATTTACTTTTTAAAATGTTTTCTGGTCAGTACTTATAACTAATATCTCATCAACAATAGTATCGAGATGGTCAGGCCCTTAGGTTTAAAACTAGGCGAAACCTGTAGCAAAAAAAGCCTGAAAAGTTGAATGCTTTTGGAGTGTACCACAGCTAAATACAAGAGTTGGAGTGTGTTGTGGCCAAAGCCATACCTTTCAAGTGTGCTGTAGCAAATTTCCCCAACTTATATAAGTCAAAAGAATCAAATAATTCAAAGTGAAGGTAACTTAATTGGACTTGTTATTAGGCTCAAGAAATGGAATCCCAATATATCCCAAGATCCACACTATTTAGATATATGTATTTTATTTAGTAATCAGGATGTTTACTATGACTAAAATACATGTTGCACTTACTGGATAATACAATAAGGAATGTAAAAATGTTTGTTAAGAAATATGTTCATATCACTAACATGAGACCCGTTCAGTTGCCCTCATGTAAAGTCATTGAAAAAAAATCCAACATTAATTGGGGGAAAAGATGAAACTACCAAGAAATTTCCATAATATTCCAATAATAATAATGAGATTTAGGAAAGAAACAAAGAAAACCATACTTGTTGAGCTTGAGATTTGAAGGATAAAGATTAATTGATTGATAACCTTTGGTTTTATTGACATAGTACTTTGAATTACAAAGCTGTAAGGGCTCGTTTGGCTCTACAAAATCTACTCGCATTATTGTAATTAACCAATAGATAGAGAAGATGAAAAGTATGTACCTCTTGTTTTGGAGGAATTCCCAGAGCTGAGAGATGAGCCCTTCCTCATTCAACAAGACTCTGCTATCCTGACCATCCGTCTGTGGATTTACTTGGAGAAGCACATCCATTAGGGCAGTTATGGATGCATTCCGGCCTGCAGTGATGGTAGCATGGCAGTCGAACTGCCAACTAATCTTTTCATATACCTCCTTGGCAAGAGTAGTCTTGCCAAGGCCTCCCATCCCCAGTACGCACACAACCTTTCGCTTCTTCTGCTTGCCTATCAGATGTTCCTTGAGCTCTTTTGTTGGGCCGTCGATACTGACGAGGACAGCCTTCTCCTCCCAGGGAAGCCGAAAATCAACAGCGACCTTGCTGGGTACCGCATCAGGAAGATCGGCGTCGGAAGTAGGAGCTTTGTCAAGAAGGTTGTACCTTTCGCTGCGGGCATGCACTGCATCGATCTTGGCCTTGAATTCGTCGACTTGTTCTTCAAACTCGGTCTCTAATTCATCCAATTTGACCGCCAGCTTTAGATCTATCCAGTCTTCTATGTCGTAGACCAGCTGGCGGTTCTGCTTCATCCACCCCTTGACTTGATCATGCGTTGCCCGACCTCTGTCAAATTTGTTCACGAGATCTTCTCGAACGCTCTCCAGATCATGCAGCAATGGGTCGACCTTGGGATGCGTCTTCTTCGCTTCAGTGAGCTTGTCGACAAGTGAATCTATCGCCCCTCTCGAATAACACACCATGGGTCGAGCCTCCTCCATTGTCTCTCCCCTTCCTCTCGACCCAGAAACAGATGAACACCTAGCAATAAAGGGTAGCAGGAGTGAGTGGTCGCATCTGTTGTCCTGGTACTCCCACAAAGGCATGTAAATGTAAAAAAAAAGCATGTAAATAGCCTTTTGAAGCACAGGAATAAAAATAATTAAATGTTAAAAAAACAGAGACAAGAGTATAATTCTTGTGAAAATAGCTTTAAAGAGAAAAAAAAAGTTTCACCATAAATGTTGGGCGGGTCTACTCCGTATAAAAAAAAGTGTCAATAAACTCAGCAGTCTGTTGTTAATTATGGTTTTTCAAAAAAAAAAAAAACATCACTATCTGGACCTTTGCCGAGTGTGTGCTCGGCAAAGGTATCCCACGTGGCCCCTGCATGCGCGTTGCCGTTTGAGTTGACCGCGGAGTGCCAGAACGCAGGACACTCGACAAAGACACACACCTTTGCCGAGTGTCAGAACGCAGGACACTCGGCAAAGGCACCCACCTTTGCCGAGTGCCTGCCAATGTTGCACTTGAGAAAGCTTTCCTGAGTGTCTAGTTTGACACTCGGGAAAGCTTTTCGCCGTCGGGTCGCCGTTCGTCAACTTTTATTTCCTGAGTGCCGCTCCCAGCATTCGGGAAAGGTTTTGCCGAGTGCCCGGCAAAAGACACTTGGCAAAGGGGGTATTCGCCGTGTACACCCTCGCCGAGTGCCCTTTCTCGAGTGCTACACTCGGTAAAGTCTTTGCCGAGTGTATTGGGGCCTTTGCCGAGTGCTCCAGACACTCGGGAAAACAGGGGATCCTGGTAGTGAGTGATGATCTATATTTTTATTGATTGAATATATATTCAAAATTACCAATACTAAATACACACACACGCACATGCGCACATACACACACCTTGTAGTCGAGACTATATCTCTACCTTTTCTTGAAGTGGTAGATATAAATAGGTACTAATAAATACTCCCTCCTTCCCCAATTACCTGTCGTTCTAGCAAAATCCATTCTTCCCAAAATAGCTATCGCCTGACGCTACCGGTCCCACGCGCCCATCTAATCTCGGCAGATGTGCGTCGTCCTCCTCCACAGAAAAAGGAAAAAGAAATCTCTCGTTCTCTCCCCCTCTCTCACCAGGGAAAAAAATCTTCTCACTCTCCAACCAAATCCTCTCCCGTCCCAGCGATTCCTCGTCGATCTTCACCGGCGATTCCTCGTCGATCTTGGGCCACGGGAAAGGCGGATTCGCGCGGCGTTCCGAGGCGACCTGGGCAGCGGCCGTGCGGAGTCGCGCGTTGGCAAGCTGCGCGGCGACGACGGAGTATTGCGAGGAGGCTACGACGGCGAGCTGCTGGCTGGGGAGGCAACGGCCCTGCTGCACAAAGGAGGAGCTCACGGTTGCAGCGGCAAGTTGCGTGGAGGAGGAGCTCACAGCTGTGGCGGCTGTACCGTGCATGAGCAGCTCGCGCGTGGCCGCGTAAGCACAAGCTTGCGGGAGGCCAAGGACCTCGCCGATTCAGTGGCACAAGTTTCACCGTGAGATCAAATCAAGTTTGCCTTGATGAAATCGATAAGGAATCGGCCTTGCTTCCATCAAATCAACACGCAGAGCTCGAGCAGCTGGTGCATGCGGGAGTAGTGCCCAGACCTCCATGGCTAGGAGCGGTGGTGTGCTAGGAGGCGGTGACGAGCTGAGCAGCTGGACATCGCTGCGGCCGCCTGCCTTGTCGTCGCCGCAGGAGTCGCTTTGCTGCGCGCGGAGGACGAATGTGCTTGGGAGCTACGCGGCGGCGGCCACCGACAGCTGCTCGGGGAGATCGAACGCGAAGGGAAAATTTTGGTGGCAGGCCCCACGGCATTTGCTTGGACTCATGTGACACCATCCCCAGTCGTACAAGGGCAAAAAGGTCATTTGCCCGAAGCATCGGTTTTCGTGATTTGTGTCAGGACGACAGGTAATGCGGGACGGAGGTAGTAGCAAAGAACATGGATTATATCTTCTTCATATATTTTGTCATTTCACATCATGAAATATGAAGAATTCACATATTCACTTACTATATCCCATTATGCACGGAGCAGCTCGAGATCCTCATGTCAGATCTCGAGATACTCATGCTAGATTTGAAGAGCTACGATGAGCTACGACTAATGGAGTTGGTTTATGATATCGAGGACTTTGCACAAAGTCTCTGGATCCCCGGAGCATCTGGTCCCGTTCTCTCGTTCATTGGAATGGATCCCCGTGAAGACTATGTCGAAACCATTAAATCTTTCCAGAAGAAGATCCAGGCGTTGGAGAAGCAGCAGCAGAAAAGCACCGGATCCAAGCCAGACCAAGGCGGAGACTCAAGTCCTGATGCTACGTCCAGCTCCGACCCCGCATCTCCATCAGCTGCTGGAGGATACACTCCAGAGGCATCGCTCGTTGGCATCGACGAGCCTAAGATGATGCTTCTGGACCTGCTCAAGAAGCCAGCCTCCGGAGACCAAGATGGTGGGCAAGACGCGGTGCAGCGGCCGAAGGTGATCTGCATCGTGGGATGCCCCGGCGTGGGGAAGACTGCCCCTGCAAGAGCAGTCTACGACCACCATGCTGCCGGTGCCTCCCGTGATTTTGACTGCGTTGCTTGGGTTGAGGCGTCCGGATGCAACAATAGGACGGCCCTGCTAGGAAAGATTCTCCAAGAGGTTCAGGCGGACCTTGCAAGCAGGGCTAGTGCTATTCAGCGATTATGGGGTATTCTTCAAGATATGAATAGTTCTCTGGCAGAAGGAGATGGTATTGCCTCCTCGCAAGATCTTCAAGGCATTCTGGCTGGCAAGAGGTGCTCTCTCTCTCTCTCTCTCTCTCTCTCTCTCTCTCTCTCTCTCTCTCTCTCTCTCTCTCTCTCTCTCTCTCTCTCTCTCTCTCTCTCTCTCAGCGATTTCCTCGTTATTAATTGATTACTGCATGGTTAAATTTATTTCATCTAATAGTTTGTATCTGCTTGAGCTATTTATATCTCTGTACCGCAGAAGATCAAACTGTTATAACACCACCTAAACAATACTTGTATTTTCTTTTTTCTACTTGCGCAAGTTTTTAAGTTGGTTCACTTCATGGAGATGCTGTTTTTAATTTCGTTCTCAATTTTCTCCTGTGCTAGGTACTTGGTCTTTCTTGATGATGTGCAGCAAGCGAACATGTGGAAAGATATAGTTCGTGATTTCCCTGAAAATGCCAAGAGCAGCATGCTTATTGTGACCACGAGTATTCATTCAGTTGCTGATGTCTACAGCTCCGGCAGCTATGTGTACACAATGCAATGTCTTCCGCAGGATAAATCAGAAGACCTATTCTGGAGAAAAGTTTATGGCTATCAAAACAAACCTGGACGTGCCTTGTGCAATGGCTCAGAAAGCATCATCAGGAAATGTGATGGTTTACCACTGGCACTGATCAGTGTGGCTGGGCATTTGAGCATAAAAGCTAACAAATTAGACTGCGCTGACTGTGTCAATGTGGGAGAAGAGCTTGGTAGCCACTACCTAGCGGGTATCAAGGCAGAGGAGGAATTTAGAAACCTGAGAAGAGCACTTGGGCGATGCTACGAGGGCCTGCCTGGCTATGATCACAAGGCCTTCATGCTTTCCCTTAGCATATTTCCCAGGAATCACCCCATCAAGATCAAGAGTCTGGTCAGGAGATTAATAGCTGAAGGGTTGATTGCCGGCGATGACAAAGGATATATGAATGAGTCGATCAAGTTTATCAATTGGGGCCGGGAATGTTTGGCTCAGTTGATCGATCGATGTATTGTGGATCCAGTACGGATTTGCAGCTGGTCCAAGGATGTTAAAAGTTGTCAAGTTAATGGAGGAATAATGCTGGAGTTCATTATCTACACGTCGCAGTCTACAAACTTGGTCACTCTGATTCGTGAGGAGGAGGTCGTGCGTAACAACAAGGGCCGCATCCGCCGACTTTCTGTACAGTCCAGCGCGGAAGAAAAGTTCCAGGAAGTTGTAAGGAACATTGGATTGTCTGATATAAGGTCCCTAACTATCTTAAGTGGTAATCTTTCCTTTCCCTCGAGGAAAAACAGTTTGTCAGATGCTATAAGATCGCTAACCATCATTCCTTCGGAAGAACGAAGTGAGCTTTTCGACATACAGAACTGCAAGTTTCTGCGACTCCTTGATCTGGAGGGCTGCAGAGGACTTGATGAGGAACTTTTCGCTGGCATATGTAAATTGGTTTATCTCAAGTATCTCAGCCTCAGGAATACTGATGTGAAGAAGATTCCTGGAAAAATTAAGAACCTGCAATGTTTACAGACGCTGGATATCCGAGTCTAGGAAAACAATTTCGGCGAAATTTCACCGAAATATCCGACATTTCGCCTTTTTCGGTGGGGTCCGAAATATTGTCGAAATGAACAGTACTAACGAAATTCGGTCCTTGACCCCCTACACGAGTCTAAATTATCTAGTTTATGTATGCAATCATGATATTTTATAGATTTGAAACCCTTTCTTGTGAAATCATGTGAAAAGTTTGTAAAAAAATTAAATTTTGTTTGCCGAAATTTCCAAAATTCCCGAAATTTCATGTTTATCGGTGACCCCCGAAATTTTTTTGTTTCCGAAATATTTTTCCTAGATCCAAGTCACACAGGAGATAGAATTGCCAATCGAAGCCATCACCCTGCCGAAGCTATCTTTCCTGTTTGGGCAGTTTGTGCTGCCTGAGATGTCCGACAACACTAGGAAATTTTTGAAGGACAAAAGTGAACTGCATACAGTTGCTGGTTTGGTTGTTGATCCAGCGAAGGGTTATGAAATTATACTTGAGGCTAGAAAATTGAAGAAGGTTAAAGTTTGGTGCAGAGGTATGCCGCAGGCCAGCAACAATGATTTCATCTTGTCTCTTCAGAAGCGCTTCATCTCTCTCGACTCTGTGTCCATTCATTCCAATGAACTCAACCAAGACATCTTGGCTTCTTTGGAGAGGGCACGCTGCAAATCAGTTGTATGAAACTATGGGGACAATTGGGCAGGCTTCCTTGCATGGATGTGTTACGTCATCTAACCACTCTCAGCAAGCTGCAACTCTCCTACACAAGACTCAACATCAAAGATTTATCTACCATACAAAACATGCCTTGCTTGGAATATCTAAAGCTTCATGATAATGAAATAGATTCTTGGGCTGGCCACTTCTCTGTGCGTGAAGATGGATTTGAAAGCCTTCGGCGGCTATGCTTACAGGCCGCAAAGCTTCCAAAATTGGAATTTGACACCGGATCCATGAAAAGCCTAACCTCCCTTCACCTGCTTTGTCCAGATATTACTCAGATGCAGATGGTTGAGGAAATCAGGAGGAGCATCACACATATTACAAGACTCAGCGAGGTGATACTCCTTGCTTCTACTACCACAGAGATAGTGGAAGCTTGGGAAACAGTGGCAAAGAGCCACAAAAACAGGCCGTGTGTGAAGAAGAATCAACACCAATCAGCGTAGCCGCATGACCTGTCAAGTTGTTCGTTGCTTTATCCTGTCAGCGTGTTCGTCTCGCTGCTTTGCAGCAGCTACAGTGTTTCAGTTATTTCTTCTGCAGCTGCTACAGTGTTTGCAGTTATTGTTCTGCAGCCGCAGCTGCAGCCTGCCGAACAGGCTGTAAAGAATTGACAGGGCTCCATATGTTGAGCTCCCTGGGCGTTATCATGTCTATGTACTGCAAAGCTGTTTACTACTAGTATATAAGGAGTATCATTCATAAATCACACCCCATTGTAACTGTGAATATGACAGGAATCAACATTTAGACAGTTCCAACAATGCACATGGCATGGATGGAATCATGCAATGTATAAGATGCATGACCATGTAACATCGTTTAACGTAGAAGCATAATCTGCTAGCCAAATTCAAGACTTTCCCGTCAAAAAATAAAATCATATGAGTTGTTGATCGGGATACAACAAGATGTCTTAATATGTAATAACGCTTATGTTGTTGCTATTTATTAATTTCTTGCTACTAGCAACAGATAAAGTTTTTTTTTTACTTTGGACAAATCTAAATATAGCTATATTTTGAGCCACTGAGAGTTAGTTGTTTGTGTAGACAGATACCAAAACGGAATGTAAAACACAGATTGGTCTTTCAAATTATAAATAAAAAGGATTTACTAAAGTATCATTAAAACAAACATTTAATCTTTAATATACTAATATCCTTGTTGTCTTGATCCTCATGGGGGCCGAGCCGGTTGCCGTTTCCCGGGGGGCAAGCCCCCAACCCCGTCACAGTCATCGTGGGCCACGGCGCTCACCCGGAGAAAAAACGAGCCAAGAATCCCATAGCCACCCACTGAGCTCCAAGGTATTTTTTTCCTTTTTTATTTCAGTTTTCAGTGCAAATGGTGATTGATGAATTGTAACTAGAATCGCATGGTGGTTGAATTGTACTAGCTAGAATGTAGATTGCCATGAACAATCTATCATTTTTAACATACGAGGATGATGCCTTCTCCTTGTCTTAGCCGTTTTGTGGCTCCATGAAACAATGGACAAGGAAGCATCTAGCGCTCTGGAGCCTTGATTTTATAATTTTGTGCAAACATGGAGGTATGTCATTCGCTACCATTTCCCTGATTTAAATATTTAAAGTTGTGAACCGTGTTGATTTATGTGTGAAAATATTATCCTTGGATTATTGCGATGTGAAACATGAACTACATTGAAAATGTGTGGGAATGGAAAGAGGAAAAGAAATAGAGATTCCGATACAAGCAATGCATACTGCTAAAGCTGGAAGTAGAATTCAAGGGACCTGAAGTAGGAGGTGGCCGTCAAATCTGGTTTAGGACCCTGCATTGAGAGCCACTGCCGTCCGCGTGGGAACCCTAGGGTCCTTGCGTTCAAACTGTGCATCTGATGTCTCTAGACGGACTATTATATAGGGATGGCAATGGTTTGGGTTCGGGTCAGGTAGAGCAAAAAGCCGCCCAACAGCATAGAGGCTGCCCGTCGAATTCCAAATCTGGTCCTGGCCTCGCGGGTCAAAATTGGCAGTCGGCCCTGTCGGTTATTTTTCTTTGGGGGGGGGGGGGGGGGGGGGGGAGGGGTTGGTCTCGGGCACCCGTCAGGTGGAATGCCGCTACAATGCCAACTCTACTCGCTGCCGCACTGAAAGTGCATGTGCACCCCTAGTGGGTTTTGGTGTATTGTATGACAACATGATTAAAGGTCTAATATTCTTTGTGAGTATATGGACAGGTTGCAAGCAATATATGTACAATGTCTCTCATGAATACACTCCTTGATGTACAATTATTTCAAGCAAATAAAAGACCATGTGAGCAATATATGATGAAAAGAAATGAATTATTTCAAATACAAGATTCTATATCTAGTGGCTTTCTCATGGTCAAGATGAAGAATGATCAAGTGCTATATGTCATTTATGGTTATATATTTGGAAGCAACTTGATCAATCAACAAATCAATCATCAACACAAAATTGGATGCTTAAGGATGATGCAAAGCAATGTATGGCTTAAATAGCAAGAAGGTGAAGGGTTGACATGACTTGGTCGCGATGAACCATAGTTAGGAGAAGGGCAAGCAGGAGTCTTGGCGCCGAGGCACCTAATGTATGGTGAAGGACAAGTGGAGTTGATTTCGATGGACCGTTCAAGCTATATGGAGTATATATTGCTAAGTATCAATTATTGTTGAATCGCAAGCTCAAGATAGTGATGCTCAAGAGAAGCTCATGTGGCTGCCCTCATAAAGCAAAGTTGAAGCGAAGTGGAAATATCAAGTTTCTTATATGCTCAAGTTGTAAAAGTTGTTTTTATATTTGATCTTGAGTATAGGTATGCCGCTCTATCAAGAGGGATGCTGCATGGATAGCTAGCAAGTCTCAGTGCTCAAGGAAAACCTAAGTGAGAAGAGTGAAACACTATAGCCAACAATTTGCACTTAGTCTGTGAGCCTGGCAAAACCGCAAGTTCCGGTTTGCCAAACCGGAAGTTCCGGTTTTAGCAGATTTGAATCCTAACGGCTAGTTCTGGGAAACCGGAAGTTCCGGTTTGTGAAACCGGAAGTTCCGGTTTGTACTGGCTAGTTTCCAACGGCTAGTTTCGGGGGGATGAGTATAAATACCCCACCACACCCTCTCTTTGAGGGTGCTGACCACATCCACGAATATATCCAGAGCCAAGGTGTCCTAGAGCTCTCTCCAACCTCTCTTTGTGAGATTTGTGAGATTATAGCTAAATCCTTTGGATTGGGTTGAGAGAATTTGAATTAGAGAGCACAAGAGAGCATCTCATACTTGAGCATTTGAGCACTTCGCCTTGAATCCGTGAAGCATTTGTTACTCTTGGAGGTGAAGCCTCCTAGACGGCTAGGTGTCGTCCCTAGAGCTCCCAAGCTTGTGGTGAGCCTTGGGAAAGTTTGTGCAAGGCCCGTTTCGCCTCCGCAAGGAAAGAAAAAAATAGTGGAAAGGAGGAAAGTGGTTGAAAGAGACCATGCTCTTGAGTAGAGCTTCCTCAACGGAGACGTAGGCAGCTTGGAGAGCAAGCTGCTGAACTTCGGGAAACAACTCCTTGCGTGCTTCACTCGGTTTGCATTTGCTTTACACGTTGTTATCATTTATATGCAAATCTTGATTGACTAGGTTGCTTGTGTAGTTGAGCTCTTATTCTCTGTGTATACTGTTGCTAGAGCTCTTTTACATATCCTAGTTGTTTACTTTCAACCTAGAGGGAACCGGGGATCGAAAGATCTGAACTTCTGTTTTTCTGTCCCGAGAAAACCGGAACTTCCGGTTTGGAGTTTCAGTTTCCGCTGCAGTTTTAATTGCTTAATTTCGTATATCGCCTATTCACCCCCCCTCTAGGCGACATCAAGGGACTTTCAATTGGTATCAGAGCCCAACCTCCTTATAGGCTTAACCGCTTGGAGGAAAGATCGATGTCTTTAGGCGAAATGGATCAAAATGATTATGGTTGTCATAGTTACTCGCTTCCTTCTATATCTAGACCTGCTTGTGTTATTCCTTATTTTTGTGGCTCAAATTATGCTCATTGGAAAGACCGAATGATTTCTTATTTTCGTAAAATGAGCCCACAAATTTGGTGGATCGTAGAGATAGGCTTTTCTCATGCCTTGGATTACTATCATCTTACAAAAGGGCAAGAGAAATGCTTATATCTTGAAGCTCATGCATATAATGGTTTATCTAGTGCTTTGAGCGCAGGTGTGGAGGATGTGATATTCAAGAAAGTTGGATTTCTTGAAAGTGCCCATCTTATTTGGAAGGCACTTAAAGAAACATATAGCTCAACGGAAGACATACTATTATCCTCAGAGTCTGAGCCTGAAATATCAACATCCTCAACAAGCTTCAATGTACAAGAAGTGAAGCAATCGAGTTGTGAAGAAAAGAATGTTCAGTCTGTCAGTCCTGGAAAATCGAAAGTTCCGGTTTCCCAAACCGGAAGTTCCGGTTTTGGCAGGACAGAAACAAGTCCAACTCGAAATGAAGAAAATGATTGGTGCCGCTTTAGACCAAGTGAAGAGTCTGTCTCTTCAAGTGACTCAGAAGGTAAACACTTTATGTGTCTCATGGCTAAGGGCAAGAAGAAGCCAATCAAGAAGGATGAAAGTGAGAGTGAAGATGATGACCTTGAATTTAACAAGTTGAGCAAGAAAGACATGTACAAGATTATGAAGCTCATGAAGAAGATTGAGGAGCAAGAGTTGCAGCTAGAGAAGCAAGAAGAGTTTCTCATTGGGAAAATGGAAGAGCTTGAAGCTCTAAGTGAAAATCATGAGAAACTCCACAACTTGCATATATCCTTAACTAATAATTATGATAACTTGAAAAAGGATTATGCATGTGCCACTAACTCTTCTCTATGTGTAGCTTCATTGCAGCAAGAAAATTGCAATCTCAAGGCTCAACTTGGTGTGCTCACTAGCAAGCAAGTGACTTTGCAAAAGAGCCATGAAGAGCTTTTGTGCTCACATGAGAATCTTGTTGAGGCACATGCCTTGCTAGAAATATCTCATGAGGTTGTATTGACTATGGTAAAATCCTATCAACTTCACACATGCAATTGCACAAGTACACAAACGTCTATTGATTTACCTTGTGCTAACATTTGTTGCTCTCAAGTAAAGCCATCATGTGATGAGCATATTATTGTAGAAACTTGTGATGATTTCATTGCAAGTGAAAATGATAATCTTGTGAGAGAAGTTGAGAAGCTCAAGAATGAATTGAGAGTGTTAAGGGGTAAAGGTCATGTGCAACCATCTCAAGATAACCGTGATGACATGGTGAAGAAGCTTGAGAAGGGATCAACCGTCACATGTACAAAGAGCCCCAGCAACAAGCTCAAGAAAATTCATGACAAGAGTGACAAGCAAATGTTTAAGGAGAAAGCTCAAGTCATGTATTTAGAGTGCTCATCAATAGGACACTTTGCATCCAAATGTCCTTCAAATAAAATTGATCAAACCTCACTTTCTAGAAGACAAAGAAGATTATCTCAGAGAAAGTGTTTTGGTTGCATGGAAGAAGGACACAAGATTGCCTCATGTCCTAAGAAAGGAAAAGGTGTGCTGACCAGTCAAAACCGGATGTTCCGGTTTGACAAACCGGAAGTTCCGGTTTCTGTAGAGAAGCCTCAAGTCATTGAAAGATGTGGCAAAGGCTTTGTGTCAGCATATGATAGATACATGGGCAAGTGTGGAAGCACAAGAAGGCAAATCAAAGATAAGGAAAGAAGAGTCAAATATCGGATTTGCTATACTTGTCGCACAAAAGGACACATTGGTAAAGATTGTCCAAAGGCTCAAATTTCCATTCCCAAGTTAGTCAATATTGATTCATTAACTATGAAGGCCACAAATGATCCTTGTGCTAATATGGTGATTTGTTCACCAAGTGGTAGCACAAAGCTCATTTGGGTGCCAAAATCTTGTGTGACTAACATTGAAGGACCCAACAAAGTTTGGGTACCAAAATGTGCTTGAAATTGCTGAGCAGGTACACATGATGCATTGATGTCTTGGCATACAAATGAAGTGCTATTACTATGCAAAGTGCCAAGAGTGGAATCATTGTATTATTATCTTCATCAATGACATCATGGTAACAAGTATCACTTCCAAGTTCTTATGATCTCTCATTCATCTGCAATTAGTTTGCATGTGCCCTCTTTTATCTTGAGAGATTATTAAGAAACATATGCATATGCACAATTGTGTATAAAGATGCAATTAATGTCTCCTATGGAGAAACTTGTCTTTCAAGCCCTTTCAGGTACTCATGTTTCATATATTGAGCACCTAGAGGACAATACAAGACACAACTGTCAAGAAGTCACTAATCTCATTGAAATGCAAGTATTCAGGAAAACCGGAAGTTCCGGTTTCCCCTGGAAAATCTGAGGAAGTGATTAAAAGATTCGAGCTTGTCCGTATATGCTGCAGACTCCAGAGGCTTGACATGGTGGTTTCTGGACGTGTACTGTGTGAGCAAGATTAGTCCGGACAAGCACAACATGAATAACTAATATCGCTCACATGTCTATGTGGTTGTGAGTATTTTTGACATTCATTCATTCATTGAATATCTTATTTGTTTTTCCATAACTGAGATATAGTTTGACTCTCTCCATGTTCTTGATTGAACAAATGCACATGTTAAATTATTCAAAAGTTTAGTGCACCTATCTAGGGGGAGACTCACTCTATGTCTTAAGTTAAATGAGACTAACCTTGTTGCCTAAGATGTTTTATGAAGATAGTCTCACATATGGAGAATGCTCTTCTAAATTGAATGCACCTCATCATGGGATATGAAACTCCTGTTAAACCCCAAAATCCCAGGTTCTTTGTTCAAATTCTAAAGTACATGAATTCTGCAAAAACCGGATATTCCGGTTTGGCAAACCGGAAGTTCCGGTTTGGGCAGATTTCATATGACTACTTTTATTTGAGGTCTCTTTGTTATTTCTCCATCTAATTGATCACTATGTGTGATAATTAAGTCTGTGCTACTAATGCTAGTTTGTGTCATTGAAAGTGCATGATATTCTCTTATGAAAAATCTAGCATTGGATTTATTGAAAAATAAGCACATGACAAAAGATTGATGTATTCATCCTCATTGGTGAATATTTGGTTTTTCTACATGAAGGTACACTCTACTAACCCTAGCTTTAATTCTTTCCATCATATAGAACTGATGTGCTAGGATGTGCCTTGGTATGTGGATGACTCGAGTCAACATATACTCTTTGTGAGTTAGGATAGATTTTTTGAAAATCCTTATCCTGCTTTGTGTGTGTTTTCGAAAATTATTGGTTCTTGATCTTTGTGATCATGTCAAGCTGATTGTGGTTATGGTTCACTTTGGTTGATTGTTGACTAACCACAATTAGTGAGATTGTCCCTCTCAAGTCCTTAATCCTTTGATATCAAATCTTGATCAAGACCCCTCCTAAGTCAGTAAAATTCCTTGTATATCTCTCAAGACAGCAAGAAAAGTCAGTGGTCGGATTGTCCGGCATGAGGTCGGACTCTCCGGTAAAAATCATGGAATGTCAGCGATCAACATCAGAGACTCCCCACCGGATACTCCGGTAGGATACCGGATACTCCGAGCTACAGTGATGTGAAGAAATTCAAATTCTGAGTTTTTCTGTCTAAGTCAGAAAAACCGGAAGTTCCGGTTTGGCAAACCGGAAGTTCCGGTTTTGTCGGGTTTATCCCTACCCGAACAGAAAACTTACCCCTTCGTTCACCATTCTCATCCATCGTGTTCCTCTCACCGTGGGCATCTCCCCTCTTCCCTCCTTTGGCGATTTCATCTTCCATCCGTGGTTTCCTTCGGTTTTTGGGTGGATTGTGTATCCCCAAGACCGGAGACTCCGATTCCACCTCCGGATTTGAAGTTTCCCTCTCCAAAGGTACCCATGATCTCATTTTTCGATCCTCTTGGTCCTTGGGTAGATTTGAAATTCCTTCCTAGCATTGCTTCCTAGGATGCCATAGTACATATACCTGCAATATCTCTGTGATTGGTGGGTTAAATCGATCGGATTCATGAACTAGGTTTTCCCCGTGAAAACCGGAAGTTCCAGTTTGGCAAACCGGAAGTTCCGGTTTTGACTGGGGAAGTCTAGTTCACGAATTTTGGTTGATCTATGTTATGGCTAGGAAATCTAGTGCTATCTTGTTATCTACTCATGCCTTGAAACATCCTTAGTTGTTTTAGATGACTAGATGGACATAGGTTTTCCCTGAGAAAACCGGATGTTCCGGTTCGGCAAACCGGAAGTTCCGGTTTCTTCAGTGAAAACCTGAGTGCATGTTTTCATCTAAATTTGCTATCAAATCATCTCAATTCCTGTTCTAGCTGTTTCCTAAAATCCTTCATGCATATGTGTTATATCAGGGGCAGCATGGCTGATGATGGAAGGGAAATGAGAAAGAAAGCAAGGCATGATGATCCGAATCCGCGTGTTGGTCGAAAGCAAACAGCGGCTCGCACCAAGAATCTGCCTAGGGGTACTATGGAAATTGCAGATGTTGTGGAAGAGGAGATTGAGGAGACCACCAGTGATGGTATGGAGGAAGATGAGTATATTCCTTCTCCACAGCATCAAACCGGCGGGCATTCAAAAGGTAAATCAGCAGCTGGTATTGGCAGTGGCAGTGGGACAGCTGGTGTAAATAACAGTGAGTCCAGTGTGGAGGATGAGGAAGATGAAGAGGGAGAAATTTTTGATGTGGATGAGCCTGTTCCAGCAGGAAATCCAAATTATGGGGCTGCAAAATTTCATACTCGAGCTAATCCTCATTGGAGAGCAAAAGTGAGCTACAAAGGAAAATCTGAAGCAGTGAGAGAGATGAGGGCAGTTGATCCTAGGCAACTCCAGAAGGAAGCCTCTGACTACAGATTTCACACATATTTTCAGCAGGATTTCTATGAGTCAGTGATTGTGGCAAAGACAACTCCTGTGGCTATCTCCCAGTGGATTGATTGGCAGTATTTGGCAAGCAAGAATGACCCAATCATTAATGAAGTGATTGCTGCATGCAAAGCTAGAAAGGTCTATGATGTTATGAGTATTCAGAAGGATTGGAACAATGAGATCATTGCTCAGTTCTTTGCTACTTTGTATGTTGAGGAGAATGATAGAGTCAGTAAATTCCATTGGATGACAGAGGGTCGTTGGTTTGAAGTGAGCTATGCACAGTTTGCTAGAATTCTTGGTTTTGGAAGATATGATGCCAACCGTTCCCGCCTTCACTCACAGGCTATTCTGAGCACAAGCAGAATGAGTTTCATGTATCCAAGAAGCATGCAAGGCAGCAAGGGTCACTCTACGGGTTTGCTCCCTTTCTATGGATATTTGAACCGGTTGTTTAGGAAGACTCTCACTCCTAGAGAGGGCGATGCTACAGCTATTCCTTCCTACAACAAGAACATTCTTGCAGCTATGTCTGGGACTCCTCTTCATGGCACACCATTCTCAGTGTTTGATTTCATATGGGAGGAAATCAAGATTATTGCAAACAATCCTCTCAAGAGTTGTGCCTATGCACCGTACATTATGATTATGATTGAGAAGGTCACCGGTGGCACTTTTGAGTGTGAGATGAAGCATTTGTATCTAAAGGTCAAAACAAATCTGAAAATGCCGGTTGAGGACAGCGGGCCAGCAGCTCAAACTCATGAACCATCATCTTCCCAAGGTCCTAGCAGCAGCAGAACGCATAGGGGCAGCGGATCTTCCTCTCCAATCAAGAAGTTCTTCAATATTCTTCTTTGCATGTGTCGGTCTCAATATGATACGGATGTAAAAGCACACAATGAGAGGAAAGAAAGAAGGAAGCTCACAAAGACAGTGAAGCAAATAGTTCAAAAATATCATCCCGATATTGTTTACTCTCCTGTTAGAGATGATGATAGTCCACCTATGGAAAGCTTTGAGGAAAAAATCAGTGGCTATCAACAACAAAATCTAAGTGCTCAGATTTTTGGTGAACAAAGCTTCAATGAATATGGATTTGGTTTCTTTGGTGAGCAGCCGCAGCAGCAGCCCCCTCCCTTCTCCCCTCCAAGACATGAAGATGAAGGAGAGGAAAATGTTGGAGATGGCGAAGATGACGAGTGAGCAATCTTGGAAGTATCTCTACTCCTTTTTGGTGCTGGATGACAAAGGGGGAGAGAAATATTAAAGCTTCAAGTCGACGCCGTCAAATTTCAGTTCTCTTTCAGTCTTGGTCTGTTCTGTCCAGTAAAACCGGAAGTTCCGGTTTGGCTGGGCAGAACACTATCTATCCTTGTATCGCTTTTATCGCTTTGTGGACTTGAGAACAATTGTAATGTGTGAACTATGTGTGATGAACCTTGTAATAAGTTTCTAAGGATCTCTTTATGCTAGTGTGTGATGCATTGTTGAAATGGTGAATTGTTTTCTTTTTCTGTCTCTGTGCAGCCTGAAAAACCGGAAGTTCCGGTTTGTCAAACCGGAAGTTCCGGTTTTGGCCAGACAGCATAGATGCATTTCTGTTTATTATGTTGTGTGATTATCTTGTCATATGCATCACGTATTATTTGTTCACACACACTTGTTGCACCCCACAAATGCATACATGTAGAAAAAGCTCTCATGATTTCCATTCTATATGTGCAAATGGCATTTGAGGCCAAATTCTTGAATTTCATTCAAATATGCACATATTAAGGGGGAGCTTGTTCTACATGTTTGCATTCAAAATATTCTTTGAATATCATTTGTAAGCTTTAATCAAGGTTGTCATCAATCACCAAAAAGGGGGAGATTGAAAGTGCATGTGCACCCCTAGTGGGTTTTGGTGTATTGTATGACAACATGATTAAAGGTCTAATATTCTTTGTGAGTATATGGACAGGTTGCAAGCAATATATGTACAATGTCTCTCATGAATACACTCCTTGATGTACAATTATTTCAAGCAAATAAAAGACCATGTGAGCAATATATGATGAAAAGAAATGAATTATTTCAAATACAAGATTCTATATCTAGTGGCTTTCTCATGGTCAAGATGAAGAATGATCAAGTGCTATATGTCATTTATGGTTATATATTTGGAAGCAACTTGATCAATCAACAAATCAATCATCAACACAAAATTGGATGCTTAAGGATGATGCAAAGCAATGTATGGCTTAAATAGCAAGAAGGTGAAGGGTTGACATGACTTGGTCGCGATGAACCATAGTTAGGAGAAGGGCAAGCAGGAGTCTTGGCGCCGAGGCACCTAATGTATGGTGAAGGACAAGTGGAGTTGATTTCGATGGACCGTTCAAGCTATATGGAGTATATATTGCTAAGTATCAATTATTGTTGAATCGCAAGCTCAAGATAGTGATGCTCAAGAGAAGCTCATGTGGCTGCCCTCATAAAGCAAAGTTGAAGCGAAGTGGAAATATCAAGTTTCTTATATGCTCAAGTTGTAAAGGTTGTTTTTATATTTGATCTTGAGTATAGGTATGCCGCTATATCAAGAGGGATGCTGCATGGATAGCTAGGAAGTCTCAGTGCTCAAGGAAAACCTAAGTGAGAAGAGTGAAACACTATAGCCAATAATTTGCATTTAGTCTGTGAGCCTGGCAAAACCGGAAGTTCCGGTTTGCCAAACCGGAAGTTCCGGTTTTAGCAGATTTGAATCCTAACGGCTAGTTCTGGGAAACCGGAAGTTCCGGTTTGTGAAACCGGAAGTTCCGGTTTGTACTGGCTAGTTTCCAACGGCTAGTTTCGGGGGGATGAGTATAAATACCCCACCACACCCTCTCTTTGAGGGTGCTGACCACATCCACGAATATATCCAGAGCCAAGGTGTCCTAGAGCTCTCCCCAACCTCTTTTTGTGAGATTTGTGAGATTATAGCTAAATCCTTTGGATTGGGTTGAGATAATTTGAATTAGAGAGCACAAGAGAGCATCTCATACTTGAGCATTTGAGCACTTCGCCTTGAATCCGTGAAGCATTTGTTACTCTTGGAGGTGAAGCCTCCTAGACGACTAGGTGTCGTCCCTAGAGCTCCCAAGCTTGTGGTGAGCCTTGGGAAAGTTTGTGCAAGGCCCGTTTCGCCTCCGCAAGGAAAGAAACAAATAGTGGAAAGGAGGAAAGTGGTTGAAAGAGACCCGGCTCTTGAGTAGAGCTTCCTCAACGGAGACGTAGGCAGCTTGGAGAGCAAGCTGCTGAACTTCGGGAAACAACTCCTTGCGTGCTTCACTCGGTTTGCATTTGCTTTACACGTTGTTATCATTTATATACAAATCTTGATTGACTAGGTTGCTTGTGTAGTTGAGCTCTTATTCTCTGTGTATACTGTTGCTAGAGCTCTTTTACATATCCTAGTTGTTTACTTTCAACCTAGAGGGAACCGGGGATCGAAAGATCTGAACTTCTGTTTTTCTGTCCCGAGAAAACCGGAAGTTCCGGTTTGCCAAACCGGAAGTTCCGGTTTTGGCAGTTTCAGTTTTCGCTGCAGTTTTAATTGCTTAATTTCGTATATCGCCTATTCACCCCCCCCCTCTAGGCGACATCAAGGGACTTTCACGCACGTACCTCGCCAAGCAGCCAGAGCGTACCTCGTGCCACTGTTCTCACCGAGGACATCTGCTGCTACACGTCACTGGGGCCCGCCCTCCGTGCTCCTCATGTGGCCGCAGGTGCTCTGGCGGACAAGGCGACCGAGCTCGTCCTAGCGAACAGATCAGAAGGAGACCACATGTGGAGGCGGCGAGCCACGGCGGCGCGGGCGACGGGGAGCCGCAACTTGTGCGGGTCATGTCGTGACGCGGCGGAGTGGGCTAGCATGGCTGGAGGTGGCGCAAGCGGTGGCACGCTGGTGGAGGTGGTGGCTGGATTCAGGTGTTGTGGGATGGGGAATTAAGGAGGTGTGTTGACGATTAGAGGGGCTTAGGGTTAAGAACTGGAGGTGGGCTGGGCTGAAAGTGTTGTTGGGTTAGAATTTAAAATGTTTGTTAGGTTGTTTCGGGTCACCCGCAGGTGCATAACAAAACCCGCACTCACCCCAACGATTCACAGGTCAGGGGCAGGTGCCCCCTGCGCGCCTGTGTGGTGTCAGGTTGCTCTCTTGCCCACACGGGTTGCAAGCCTTTTCATTTCCCCCCATGCTTTTGTGCACTCAAGCAAACTGCCAAGTTGTTGTATGACTCCGGCTACAAACTTGGCTCTGAAATGACATTACCTGGCTACAAGTCAAGGTTATTAAACCTGCTCTGAGAGCTTCCCCAACGGGTTCCCAAGCGACAGCAGAAATTATACTTTATTAATAGAGTGAATTGCACAAAACTACAACTATTTGTGTTAAGGTTTCATAAAACTACAACTTTTGGAACCTATTTCAGACAACTACAACTATTTTGACCATGTGTTTCAAAGAACTACAACTTTTGTGTCCGGTCCCACATGTCAATCTCAGTTTTAGAAGACTACCATATGTGATACTGACATGTGGGGCCGGGCACAAAAGTTGTAGTTTTCTGAAAAACATGGTCAAAATAGTTGTAGTTCTCTGAAATAGGTTTCAAAAATTATAGTTTTGTGAAACTTTGACACAAATAGTTGTAGTTTTGTGCAATTCACTCTTATTAATAAGAAAAGAGAAGAGAGAGAGAGAGTCTGACAAGCACTTCACCAAGCGCTAGCTCCAGACACGAAGCCCAAGACACGATGAGAAAGGATGCAGCTGGTTGGCTGCGCTACTCATCTTGACCTCCTTCATTCCCAAACAAATACTAAAAAAATCTGACGTGTAGGACCCATGCTTCTTTTATTTATTCAAGAGAAATACTAAGAGGCAAGCAGCTGACTCCAACCGCTGCGGACGCCCTCTAAGAGGCACGCGGCATGCCAACCCAAACTGCTGCTGGCTCGCTACAGTACGGACGATGAATTGGCACTACGCAGATGATGAAGCATCCAGACACTAAAAGAACCAAGAAAAATGAATTATCCGAATGATCAAATTGGAGGTACGGCGCTCGTGAAAAGATGCCTTTATTTAGCCGCAGCAGGCCTATTCAGTGCTTGTTTGGATTGGAGGAATTTTTTTTCTTTTTTACGTTTTTTTTTTTGTGAAATTAAACTGTTTCCTCTAAAAACTTTTTGCGATTCATTCAAAATTTCTGTGTTGCAAAAAAGCCCTCATGGTTTCGCACTCCTTGTACTCGGAGGGGTGGGACAGCCAAGGTTGGAAAAACCGACGGTAACCGCTCGGTTACCGCGGTTACCGGACTAACCGGTCCGGTCCGGTTAGTCCGGTACCCCGGTTTCGAATTTTGAAATTTAAATTTTTTTAGAAATTTGAAAAAATTTGAAATAAAAAATATGTAAATAAACTAGATGTTATTTGGAACACATTGGTGGAAACGGTTAACAAAACATATGTCGTTTGACGGGTCAAAAAAATCAAGCAAAATTCCTGGGCGAGAAAATAAAAAAAGAAAAGAAAAACCAACCTTATCCACTTACCCTTTCACCCCCGACGCCCCCTTCAGTCTCCTCTGGCCACGAAACTCGCCAACGCTCGGTCCCCCATCGCCTCCGCTCGGTCCCCGTCGACAGGAGCTCCAAATCCGCCGGTCCCAGCCGCTCCCGCCGCCGAATCGTCGATTTGGGGCCGGTTACCGACCGGTTGACGTCGGTAACCGGGGTAGCCGCCGATTCGACCGGGCGCTGCGGTCCGTCGTCGGTAACCGATGTTACCGACCGGTTAGGCGAGGTCTAACCGCGGTAATCGGTTAAAATCGGTCGGTTTGTCGCCGCGCGCCGAACGAAGGTGAGGTTGCTTCTCCTTTTTGTTTCACATTTGATTGATGTAGTGTTGTAGTTAATGTTGACTGAAATTGCAATTTGCAATGTACTACTGTGATGGATGTGTAGACAAATTATAGAATCTGTGAAGCAATTAGTTCATAGTCAATTTGGGGGATGCCGTAGGAAGTAGAGTTGGCTGTTGGACATTTTTTTTTTGCTGTTTTGCAATTGATTGCTGTAGAGGTTACATAGGGCACACTTGTTGGCTACACAAGGAATTAACGTCATGTCAATTGATGAATACAACGCCATCAACAATCCGCAATCCGACGTCATATGGTCTTGAGATGTATGCTTGCATCCATTGTTGTATGTTGATGTGCACAAAACTACGTGTATTATGTTCAAAACTATGTTGTATGTTAAATTTTGTCAAGAACTATGTATCGGACAATTTATGTTGGACTTTGTATGAATTGTGGTATGTTGTATGAGGTTCATTGGTGCAATATTTGATGAATTCTATGTTCTCAATGTTTGGTAACCATTATTAGAATATTTCAGCAAAGTTCATGCCAAAATTTCCAACTTTTTGAGCCTATTTTAGCATTTTTCAGTGAAACCGAGAAAACCGATCAAACCGGTCGGTTACCGAAGAAACCGGTCGGTAACCGAGATTTTGAATTCAAATTTTGATTTTTGAATTTTTGGCCGGTTTCCGACCGGTTACCGCGGTAACCGGTAAAACCGGTCAAACCGGTCCGGCTCGGTCGGAACGGTACTATCGGTTATGTAAACCTTGCAGCCCAAGTTAAAGTCTTTGGAGGCTAGCCATTCTCCCCCTGCCTACTGCCTACTGGCATTGATCGAACGCATCGTCACGGATGGCTACATCACCAATGGGTGTAGCAGGCACGAGCACTACCCAAGTCAATTCTTTGGAGGCTAGCCGTTGGCGCCGATTCCCCAGCCGCCCAGCTACGCGCATTGATCGTGGCTTTGATGCATAGCGCAACCCAGTGATACAAATTGCGATGGCTTCATCAGCACTGATGGCAATAACAGCACCAATGGTGGCAAGCAAGGACACACACAGAGGCACAGCACATGCACCGCTCTGCAAGGACATCTACGCCTTTGCATAGTGGGAAATGAAGAATTTCAATTTCACAAAAGTTCAGGTACTCGACGGTACATCTCTCTCACTGACATGTGGCCTCGGACCCATATGTCATTGACCAGCAGGGGATCCGCGCCCCAGGCGCAGTGGCGGTACAGCGAGATGCAAGCTGGGGATGGGGAGCGTCCGGTGTGTTTCACCATCTGCGCCTTGGATGCCCATCAATGAACAGCGCTTTACTTGTCATAGACTCATAGCAGACGTCCATCAATGAACAGCGCTCGGCGACATGCACGCATCGTTCCTGATTCATCAAAGCGATCGAGGCCCCTCTGAATCACGCGTTTATCATCCCACAAACCAGGCTCAAAAATTACTACTACTAGTCATCAACATTATGCTAAACATTTTCCTACAGAACCTAGGTTGCATCATGTCGCGAGAGTAGGCTTAGGTTTTGTTTTGGGTAGTCCGTTGTTCTTTCCTTACATACCTTGTACGACTACCCAGCGATAGCCTCGAGCAATCGCGTTGTGTAAACGGTCTCTTGACCTTTTTTTCTCCTTAATACAAAGAAGCGCAGCTCTCCTGCGTTTTCGAGAAAAAAAAAACATTTTTCTACCGACCTTGTATTAGTACAAGTATATAGTATGTGAAAGTCAGCAACAGTATTTCATTTTGGATTCCTGGTAGAATTCTTGGTCGTCGGCTTTGCATCATCAATCATCATCTATCTTCTTGTTTCTGGCTGGCTGCGCGATTGGTTTCTGATTAACTCCGATTTGCAATGCGTTGATCAGCGCTCGTTTGTTTCAGGTTCCTCTTGCGAGCCCATGAATAAGTCAGCCCTTTTCAGTTATATATATTCATCGTTGATTTTGCGCGTCACTACTAGATTTTGATTTCAATCAGAAATTCTATCCGTGGGATGCATGCTCTCACGAGTCAGTACTTCCGCTCCACGCTCTCCACTCCATCTTCCATTTTACATTTCAGCCCAGGTGATGCATTGTGGCCTGCTTCGCCTCCATGGGCTTCTTCGATTTACTTCCGGCCCAGTTCATGCGTTTTACTATTCGGAAAGTCTATATCGCGTACAGACGCGCGCCTGCGCGACCGCACGTCCCTCGCGTGCGTGGCCCGGTCTGCTTCCGACGTGGGCTTGGCCCAGCTAGCTTTGTTTCTAGTCGAACCCGGAGGAGGGGCCAGGGACGGGCAGGGGCGTGAGCGGCCAGGGGCGGGCAGCACGGCGCGGCAGCGAGCGTGCCGCCGCGTCGCCGGAGGTGGAGGAGGGCGGCGGAGTTAGGATGTGTTTGGTTGAGTAAATCAGATAGGATGGGGACGGAACGGGGACGGATCGGTCCCTGGTTTCGATGTTTGTTTCTGGGATTGAAGGAGAATGGAACCGTCCCAGTAGGAATATTCTCTCATATTCGGGACCGAATGGTTCACTCGAAAACTGCCGAACCAATTCGTCCCTCGCGAACGGCGTGATACTCCGCCTTCCTCTCCCCACGCACCGTTGCTCCCCGCGTGACTGCGTCCCGGCGCCACCGCTCCCCCGTGCCCCCGCTCGCCGCCGCGGACCACGACGACGGCGTGGCGTGGCGCGGTCTCGAGCTCATGGGAGTGCGCAGTGGGCCAAGCTCGCGGGAGCTACCAGCCCCAACGCGGCTCCTCGACGAGTTGTTCTCCTGGACCGGAACGCGGATGGCGCGTGAGGGGAGGACACAGTGCGTGCCGAGCTCCCCTGCGTGCTACGCGGCCCTACGAATTGCTTGATTACCTCTTCGAGGAAGAAGCAATGGACGTGCCATAGCTGTTCGACGAAATGCTTGAATGATGCAGGCTAACGGATCCAACAAACGGCATCCGTCTCTATCCTTCTTGATCCCTTCTACCAAACAAAAAACAAGAACCGTTCCATCCCCGTTCCATTCCTTCAATCAAACATGAAATGGAACGATTCCATTCTAAAAAATTGGAACGGTTCCATCCCGTCTCACTTGGTCCCAGAACCAAACACAGTTTTTAGGTTGTCGGGGGTTAGGAGCTGCTATGACCGCCAGACATAGAGGGCGGTGGGCGGCGGTGCGGCGAGGCAGCGATGGTGCCGCCGGAGCCGCGAGCGGCAGGACGGCGGTGTAGGCGGCGAGGGCGTCTCATCGGGAGAATTTAATGCGGCGGCGGCGTGTTGGGCGGCGGTGGCGGGTCCGGGCGGCGCGGCGCCACTGGCCGCCGGAGGTGGAGGCGGGCGGGGCAGGGGCGGGCGCGGGGTACATCGACGGCGCCGGAGTCGCGCGGGCGGGGGTGCGGCCGGGCGGGGGTGGCGGTCGTCGAGGTGTCGCCGGATACCAGAGGAAGAAGATGGACACGTGGGGTGGTACGCGCGAACGGACGCGCGATAACCTCTCCCTTTACTATTTTCGTTCTCTTTTAGCAAGACAATATTTAGTTTTCATATCGAATTTAGACACAGTATTTCGGATTCATGTTTTTGGTTCAAACACGTGGCACGAATCAAAATACCTCATTTAAATATCATCAAGGAAACCTAACTCAACATCATGAACATCTAGTTTGATGTTTTCTGAAAAACCGCTTTCCAACGTTGGACTGGATTATATTAAAATATGTATTTGAATCATGAAAAAAAAACTATTTGATATTTTGGTATCTGATTGAAATTTCTTGTGTTGTTAATTTTACTAGCCAAAAAAATAAGTAGAAGTATAGTTTGTTTACCGGTTCTTTGGGAAGCACGTGGCTCGATCATCAGCGATCTCATCTCTTCGACGGGAGCAGCTCTCTCAGCAGTCAGCACCGAAAATATTTTGGTCATCGTGACAGGCGGATCTTGTGCTTCTTTCGCCCCTTCAGGCCATGGAGGTCATGCTCCGGCGATGGCAAGACCCTGGGGTGGGTGGGTGGTGAGATGACGGCGGCGACTGCCCGGAGGAGGCGCCTCGCGGCTCCATCGCCCGGTCGATCGCCTTCCCTTCCCAAAGCTAGTGGGTCGAATGTGTTCTTTTCCTGGGCCAGCCCAACTCGCCCGCGAAGGAGCCTAAAGCCTGCAAGGCCCAAGCTCGCTCGAGACGAGGACGAACTCCCTCCGTTCCCGTCACCGGCGTGCGCGATACGTATACGACGAACACGAAGGCTCTTTCTTTCTTCAGGATTGAGAGAGCGTGCACCGGAGCCGGACGTGCGCAACTCGACACTAGACAATTGTTTGCACCGGAGCCAGAGGGAGTTTTTCCAAATTAAATATTCGAATTCAAATTCGAAATATGCCTGACGGATTTTCTTTTCATGGCTTAGAGACGCTGTTGGGAACCCTGCAGAAAGGTTCAGCAGCACAAGGAGATTTCTGCACACTGCAGAAATGCATCTGAATCATATTCATTGGATACTCAAAAACCCAGCCGGCCGGCCGGCCTTTCATTTTTTTTTTCCCGCAGCGGCCATCGGAAGTGTTGCGGTTTACGCACGTGCTCCCTTCCGTCTTCCGTAGGCGACTTACACACCGGGCTTGAAAGCGTTTTATATGGCCAGGGTGACCCTCCAAGAGTGCAAGCTGCAAATTGAGAGGGAAGAATTCTGAGAAGAGATCTATCATCTATCCACTCACGCATGCTTCCTGTCAGGTATGGCACAAGATACCGACGGACAAGCTTACTAGTTTACTTAGAGCAAGCCCATCGCCTTGTCTTACCGACGGTTTCTGTCAGCTTTTTCTGACATGGAGGAAAGAGAAAGGAAGAGAAAGAGGGCGTTTGTCTCGACTGCCGGCGACCGTCTCGGCGCGACCTCGCATGCAACGGTGGGCCCTTGGAGTGGCTATGGTGAGAGTGGAAAGAGAAGAAAGCTGACATGTGGTGGGACTAAGAGCAGGCTTTTAATCGACTTCGCGTTGGATGGATGGGCCGCATGCATGTGCGCCAGGGGAGCTGCCCTGACATGCGCCGGTCGCGCATTGGGCTTGCTCTTAGGGGACAAAACAAAATTCTCTGTTCACAGCAGATCGGGAAAACAGAGACGCCGCAGGAGCAGCAAGCGGTCATAACGCCTGTCCTCACTCAAACAGCAGGCCCAGCAAGCAGGCATGTGCTGAATGGCACGCCAAAAATACAGCAAGCTATTATTGGTATGCCCGCGTAAATGTGTATGTTCACAAGTGATTGCGAAGGAAACAAAAATAAACTCAATTTATGTCTAACGATTGTGTAAACAAACTGAAAAATATGCACAGTGCCACGATTTCAATTATTTTTAACACCTCTGTTGCTGAGACATAGCAGGACCTGTTCTCAGTGTACATTGGCCACTTAAAAATTGCCATCACTTCATTTTCGCTAGGTGTAACACAGTCTTCATATTCTAGTAACACAGCTTGACGCTATAAACAAAGAAGAATTAATGCACTTCGACATCTCAGCTCAAAAAGGTGTAAACTGAAAATCAGTTCTTCAGATTATAAATAAGTGCACAAAATGGGATTTATGACACATTGTTAACCGAAATTTCAGCAACAAAGAAAGTGTTTTACTGTAAACTATACCACAACTTGAACCACTATGATGAGAACATCCTCCACTATTACCCGCTGGCAAAGATGCAACAAGTAAATGGGCCAAAGGCTCAGTTGTAGTCAGGCGGCGACCGTGTAAGCATCTGATAATCCCACCTTGCTTGGCTTGAGAGGAGGAAGCCACCTTAAAAGGAAGAGCTACCCTTCCCCTATCGGAATAGTCTTTCGGGGCGATTAGGCCTTTCCCCGAGGGGTGCACCGGAGTACGGTGCTAAGGTTGCCGAGGTTCAGATCGGACTCCTAAGGCCGGATCGGTGTGTCGTATTTTCGGCTATAGGTGCTAAAACTGCGGGATTCAGGAAATCCGGATCGGTGCGTTTGGCTTTTCATCCAACCCCACCTAGGCCGGACTCAGCACTATATCTAAAGCTTGATACTTTAAAATTGACTATTACTGCCGTGCACCAACTCCCGGCTGAGCCAACAAGACATTGAACTAAACCCATGATGCTTCTGCACTGCAGACTGCACCATGAGCTGCTATTGCCACACCGAATGAGAGTATAAATTGCGTGTTGCCAATGAATTGTGGACAAAATTTGCAAGCCATTCAACCAAAGATCACAAATATTTCATCAGCTCAATTTCATATGTGGGTGGGATGATCCACCAAATATGCGGTTATAATGCAGAACCTCGCCTAAACATGTTGTAGATCACCCCGTCCTGCTTTGATAAATTAGCAGGTACCAGAAGATTTATATGTGACGGCAAATATTTCACCGTTTGAAGAACATTCAGATTGTGATCGGTTAGTTCATTGTAACTGAGAACCGTGCACATGCGACTCAGCGACGGGAGAGATTGAACAGAATACTACACTTCAAAGTAAGATCATGACGTTTTGTTCTGCAAGTGCGGATGCTAATGCATACCCGAACCTATCTACGGTGGCATCATGCATGGACTTAGTAGACACTGAAGGAAAATGAGCTAGTAGCAGTTAATATATGAGAAGTATTATCAATTGACCACTAGATTAAACAAAAAATGCAGATAACCTGGAGCAAACTACCGGGGAAAGGGGAAAAAGATTCAGTAACGAAATTCTGCTGATTTGCAAGTGAAGATGAGAAATTGTACTTTCATCCTTGATCAGGCAGCGCTATGCCCATTCGTCATTGACAAGGAGGGGCCTCCATCGTGCGAACGAACGGCAACAGTGAGCCCCCCGACGCCGTGCCCATAGGCAGCCCACGCGGGCTGCGCTGCCTCGTCACTCAGCCAATCCGCAGCCAGCAAGGGTGGCCCTGCCTCCATCCATGCTGACCAAGTGCGCCATCGCGGCCCCAGTTGCACCTGGAGACCAGTAAACGGTGAAGAAATTTATTCTTTCATCTAAAAAAATAAAATAACAAACCGACGATGCAACAAAAGTGCCTACGGTTACGTCTTGTTTAATTACCTGATGATTACACAATGCTTCAGAAAACATATAAAAGATTCAGTAGCACATGCTCGTACAAAGTATATGATACGAGAGTGTGTAGTTACCTGAATCCTTGATCCTCACAAATCGGGCCATGCCAGTCATTGATCTTCATCAAATTTGGGGTAATAGTCCAAAATGAGATTTTGGATATGGCTGATTTTGCCCCACTCGGAACTACCTCGAACCAAGGAATCATACAGCTCCTTTTTGCAGTCTAGCCGGAGATGCCATAGGTTCACACATTGTCGTAGGTATTCTGGAAGTGTCACCATGCTGATATCCCACAGCTTCATACTGCCAAGGGCTGGGACACCTTGCATCATCTTCAGGTTCGGGCACCGGACGATCCTGATCCTTTGCAACCTGGGCAGACCACTGATCCTCTTGAGTTCGCGGCAGCGAAACAAATCGAGTTCCACAACAGAAGGGAAGTCGTCCACGGATATTAGGTTGGTGAGATTGTGCAGCTTCAGTTCTCTTAGAGCAAGCCTGTTGCTGTTGGCTAGGCCTGGTGGAAGATAGCTCAGCTTAGTGCATTCTTTGATGACCAGACGCTCCAGAACAGGCATGCTTAGTGCTGCTTCGGAGTGCTCCTCCCCGTTCCATTCCCACTTCTCCCATCTGCACAACCAATTCAACTCCAAATTTTTTAGCCGGGGAAAACCTGCTGAATTAGCAGCGGCATCTCCTGCAACCAACATGGACGATCCTTGGAATTCAGGTCCAACATGTGTAATTGCTGGTGCACTGACGATGACCATGGATAATAGACGAGGAAGCCGGCATAAACCATCAGGTAGTTGGGTGCAGTAAGGTACATCAAGCTTTAGATACTTCAGTCTCTCAAGGGCCTCCGAAGCCTGTCCCCACATCCAGTTTGGTAGCCGCTTCCCAAAGTATCGTGACATAACTAGATTTTCTAGGGAGGCTTCCGCTGGAGGACAGAGTGCATCGAAGACCTCCTTGGTTGCTTGCTGATTTTGCTCCACGGGTCTGCTTCTATTGCAATTCAACTCCAGATATCTAAGGTTACCCTTTCTTCCAATCATTGCCTTTTCAGCAAATGAGCTGGCACGCAGTTTTTCAAGACCTTCGATTCTAAGATCTCTAAGGTTAGAAAGAGGTGCTAGCTCTTCCAAGTTACACTGATCTCCATCCATATGTACAGGGAACGGCGCCGGAAGTGATCTTAAATTTGTTAACTCATAAATCCTTTTGGGTAAAACATTGAGACTTGATCCATCTAAGCAAAGGGTTCTTAAATGTACTAAATTCACGATGCTTTCAGGAAGATGGCACAACTTCTTACAATTGACAAGCTTAATGTGCTGGAGGAACTTCATCTTACCAATGTCATCTGGCAGCCTAGATATGTCATTATGCTCCAAGTGAAGGTATCTTAGGTGCTTCAGCTGACAAAGGGAGTTTAAGAACCTATCAGAACCTTCACAACTTATGTGCAGTACTCGTAGATTAGGGAAACATGTCAAGGAATCATTGGGTTTAAAGGTGATTCTGGACAATATGATTAATGTTCTTAGTGTCCCTTGCTGCGATAAAGTTGACCATTCTGGGACTGAGACGGTTGGCCATATAGCTAGTCGACGAAGACGTTGGTAGGAATTGATTGTATTGAAACCATTTCCATCCTGAAACACCAATGACGTCTCTTCTCTAGTCATGAATTGGGCAAATGAGTGCACGACATTGTGCATGGTACACTGGTCTCTTGTTTCATGTGCATTAGCAATAGGTTGGAGAAGATTCCTCCTGATTAGTTCGTCGTAGTACCTGGCTGCTACTTCCAGTTCTTCATGTGAAACCAGTTGATCCGGAGCATGAATAAATCCTTCACTAACCCACATACCAACCACTATGTCACGAACTATAATTGCACCTTCGGGGAAGTTGGAGCAGTATAGAAAGCACAGCTTGACCTGGGGAGACAAATCCCTATAGCTCAAGTAGAGCTGGTGGTCCAACTCATCAGGCAGTCCATCTAATGACCATTGATGATGGTTCAAAATAGAATCCCACTCAGACTCGTTTTGGGGCCTTGTGCTCAGCAGTGCTCCTATTATTTTGATAGCAAGTGGTAAACCATCACATTTTTTGATAATTTTCATCCCAATAGCTTTTAGGTCATCAATTCTGAATTCCTGCCAACAACAGAAGACTACTTATTACTGACAAATATTTTTCATGCATGCTTCATTATAGATATGTAAATCTTTAAGTGAAATACAAAAAAAAATCGTAACAAAAGGGGCAACAGTTCTACTACCACTGCGATGACACAAAAAAAAAAAGAGAGAGAGGAAGAAATACCACCACCCACTGTGATCATAAAAAGGTAACTTAAATTCATAATCATATATATAAATCTGTTCTATTCGGAGTTACTCCCACTTTGTAAACCATTTTAAGCATTTACACACATACTCATTTATAATTTCAAGTATGTTTTTATACAAATTCTAGGATACTCTAAAGCAAACTATATTAAAAAGGCGAAATTGCTGTAGTAGCATTATAATGGAACCCGATTGCTCCCCTAGCATCATTTTCCTTCCGTTTTCAGATTTACCACTAATTTCTTGCCGTCATTGCTCCGTGTAGCACTCCGTCAACCAACAGTCCACCACACGAATCGTTTTCCCGATCCCATCGATTCCCTCCTCCTCCGGCTCTCCCGCCTCCATGATCGCCACCTCTTCCCATCTATCTCCCTCCTCTGATCGCCCCCATCCCACCCCATCGATCTCCCTCCCTTGATCGCCCCCTCCCCCATCTCTTGCTCTCCCTCCCCTGATCGCTCCTGTCCCCATCAGTCTACTCCTCTGATCACCCTTTCCCCATTGCACTACTAGCGATCACCAGTTGCCCTCCTCATCGAATGATTTGGAATTGAAATTGGATTGAAAGATGGATCGTAACCAACAACATCAACCCAGGTATGCGCTAATTTATCTGTTTTCTTGCAATTTTTCGCTTCGAGATTTTTTTTGAGCCAAGCTTCTAGATTGGATTAGCGGCCTCAAACAAAGGTGTCCTGCATCAATCTGTAGGTCTGTAACTCCAACATTGATTATCTAACACAACCTAACTCTATTATTTCAGAAAAGGATCAGCATTGCTTGTCAGATTAACCGTTGAGTCATTTTTTGTGTATTTTAATGGGAGGAAGGAATACGTTAGGGGGAAAACATGGGATTGGTCTGTAATTCCACGCATGTTTACAATGAGTAACCTACATATTGTATTGGAGGAGAACTTCACCTGGGGTTCAGATCAGAAACCACAATATTTTGGTAGCCTAGCTGGGCAACTAGAGAGGATTTTAACGGATGAGCAATTAGCACAGCTGCAATGTGGCACTAGTGAGGTAAACATCATGGTTCAAATCTCCACTGATGGTTTTGTGGAACAAGGCACGAAGAATGTAGATGTCTGTATGGAACAACAGAAAGAGAAAGTAGATGAACAAGTACTTATTTCAGAACAAGCAAAAGAAGTTAAACTCAAGGACACTCCGACCTGTCTACACATTCCCTGCCCCCCTCCATCATCGTCCAGTGTGGCAAAATGGAATTTGTTTCCAAAGCAGGCATGGCACCAATGAACTAGGAGATTTACTAATTGCCTAAAAATAAGTTTATGCTAATGAAGTGGTGGAACAAAGTGTCATGTGCTGATCGAGTTAATATCATGGTGGTGGCGGCGGCGGCTGCTGATACGATTATGCACAGTGTTCTGAATTTCGGTTTAAAAAATTTACCGGCCAAGGGCGATAAACGAAAATTGGCGAAATTCGGTGAAAATCGGCCAGTTTTGGTCCGAATTTTTTCAAAATTTGAATGAAATTTGGTCAAATATTTCAAAACCGGTCAAAAACCAACCGAAACCGGCCGGTAACTACAAATACCGGCCCCCACTGGTAAGACCGAAATTCGGCGAAAACCAGATTGAAATCCTAATTATGCATGCCGCCAACTCTAAAAGACTCCACTCATGTTGCGTCTCGTAGCCTCCATATGACATACTTGATCTATGCGAACTCCAGTTGTGCGTTACACATATTGTTTCATCTGCTTTTGGCGGCTGGAAATACTAGGAATTTAGGAAAAAGGACATGAACGGAATTGCTTCACTTACAGTGGGGTCATCTATCTAGGGTCATCCTTTCTCTAATATTGCATTATGATGTCATCTATCTAGGGTCATAAAGCTCTAGAATATAAGGTAGTCACACACACATAACTAATTTTTCTAATTTCCACCAAAGTTGAGAAACAAAAATATTGGGCCCCTGATTTTTACCATTTACTCCAACAGAATTGCTTCACATACGGTGGGGTCATCCGACCATATTGCTGCTCGTCAAAACCTTCTGATGGTACTCCTGATGGATGATCAACATTAACCACCTACCCCCGATAGCAAGCTATATGCACAAGGAAGATGCTTTAAGATCTACAAATACCGGGGGGGGGGGGGGGGGGGGGGGGTATGGGCTTGTGTGTGGGGGGCTTTTGCTCATTAGTCAAGACAAAATGAAAGGATTTGTCGGTATTGACTAATTTAACCAAGAAAAAAATCTCAACAAAAAATGCAATTGCACTACCATGGTTAACTTCTATAAACAAAATTCCTAAGGAAAAAACTGGAGCTAGCCACACAAATGCATAGGTAATACAACTAAGAAAAAGGGGCACGAAGATGGATGCATCCAATCTCCAGTATGGTTGAGATATCAAGGGAAAACAAGTGGAGCAAATCTCCCAAAGTCCCAATAATGGGTTGTGGCTCGGCACCAACTACTGGCAATTTGGTGGATGGCAAAACGGGGCGATCACTCCTATCCAACCTAGCAGATAGGATCGTGGGCAGCGGTGTGAGTCCCAGAAAGGCCAACTCCCATGGCTTGTGTTGCCTCTAGGAGCAAAAAAAAATAGTACCATATTGCTAGTCTAGATTGGGTTGTACCAAATTAAATAGCCATGGTGCAAATGCATGGTAATTATAGGTTAACCCTTTTACGCGAAGCGAGGATAAAAGCGTAAGTGAGTTATTATGTAGGTGTGCTTCGCGTAGCCTGTGCGCAAGCATGAGCCGTATTTGGGCCTGGAAAGTTACAAGTGGTGAATAAGGTGGTGACAATTGTATGGGCGGTAGGGAAGAGAACATGTCACTCTTGAAGTCAATGCCTGGGCATTCTGGGTGGCTATATGATGATATACAACAGAGGGAGAAAGATGCAAAAGGTGCCATGGCAATATCAGCTAAATGATGAATCTAAAAATAGAGACCAAGACCGTGTGTCCACGATAGAACAACCATATAGACAAATAGGCACTACGGGAAATCAATTATACACTCGGCAAAAGGGCATAATACACTCGGTAAATTATTCTCGGCAAAGAGGTCTGTGCCGAGTGTCATGGGAAAAAACATTCGGCAAAGTTTTAAATCTTTGCCGAGTGCCAAGAAAAACACTCGGCAAAGACTTTTGGCACTCGGCAAAGATTTTGCCTAGTGTTTTTTTTACACTCGGCAAAGAAGGTCTTTGCCGAGTGCCCGAGAAAACACGCTCGGCAAAGATTTAAAAACTCGGCAAAAATCGGTTTTCCCATAGTGAGGGTAAAACAGCTTTTCTCTTAAATATACCTCCAAGTGTTTTTGAGGTTCAGCAGAAATAGGCCATGTTAGTGTGTTTTAACATGTACATGATATTGTTAGGAGACAAGCAATCTAGCCATGCAAATGTGCAGTCCACCATGCTAGTTACAAAAGTACTAACACTGGGGTGCAGAAGGATAAAAGGATCATAAGTGATATGAAGGAAACAAGCATATTATATCTTATATATTTACTAATACAACACTTTTATTCGGAGTTTCTACATTAATCCTTGAAAAAACCTAAAAAAAGGAAAGAGAGTATTGCACGTTGCCCTTATTTTCAACCCTAACTATGTATCCCTACTTTTCTATGTTTGCATGTCTACGTTACGTTTTGAGATTGAATGGATCATTTGCCACTATATTATGAAATAAAAATTTAAGAAAAGTAATTGCACAGGGCAATGTACCCGGCAACCCTTCCTCTAGTTCATCTCCCATGTGACTTCTCTCGCACACTCGCGCAAGACATGGGCACATCCATCAGGGCATCGGAATGTGCATACGGCGCGAGCGCATCAGAGCGGTAGGAGCTCACGATGGGCTTGGTGGCAGTGCAGGGCGGAGTGTCAGGCCAGCGCGAGCAGAAGTCGTCGTTGGGGCGGTGGGCGCAAGGTATCTATTCACTTTACACTTTTGCCCTTGTTTTAAGTAATATGATTAACGCAACTGCACTACATGTGTGCCCCTCCACACTACAAGTGGAGGTTGGACCATAAGCTAGTTATGGATGCAAGGCATCACACATTACATTTGGTATTCTACTAGGATTAATATATAATGTTAATTAATTCTTAACTTGCTTATTCTCTTGCTCTTTAAGGTACTCTTCATGAAGGCTATAATGTCTTGTGTACAAAATTCGCTTACTCAGCCTCCCACATAGGGGCACACACGACCTCACTTACATTTACATCCTGAATTCAAGTAAAAATGTTAACAAAAGGATTATACGTTGATCCACACCCACCTATAGCTGACCATATGAGACTATTCCCACAACTCCACTTCTAGACCTTATGGACTTATCTGCAACTACATAGGCAGCTTGGGCAATGGCCATTAAAATAGCCCCCAACACCTCAGCCATCGGCCCTTGCCCAACACCAAATAACCTACTAATAAGTTTAAGTAAAGGTCGATGCTCTGAAACATCTGATGCTTCCATAAGAGGCCATCGAAACATCTAGTGACCCCGTGCCCACAAGGTCTGACATGTCTCTAATTAACTCACTTATAACTTTCGATTGGCTGGAGTACTAAAGTAAAGCAACAGATTTGATTGCTACATTGGGGGAAAAAATGTTGCTCTATATGTAGGGGGCTAACCTGATTAGGCGGGTGTGGGAGCTGATTCTTGAGCAAAGACCACGCATCATCTCTATCAAGGGGGCTAACATGGTGCTGATAGAAGGAGTGTTGCATCTGTGCAGCCAGATCGTCAAACCTTGAAGTGATCAGGACCCTGCTTCCTGGTTGTTTATTACTGGCATTTACGACCGGGACCCTAAGCACACTCTCCCATGCCCTGATAGTCCACATATCATCCAATACTAGGAGAAACTTGCTCGCAGACAGCGTGTTCGTTAGGGTCTGCACGAGGAGGGTATTGTCTTGCTCCACACCAGGGTCGCCTCCAGCTAACTTGATTGCCGACATCAACAGCTCAACCTCGTTGAACTGTTGAGTGATGCTTAGCCAAATCTTTGTTTTAAAGTGCTCTTCGATGGCTGCATCTTTGAAGATGTTCTGGGCAAGGGTGGTCTTTCCCATGCCACCCATGCCTACGATGGAAACCACCTTCAAGGTGTTATGGTTTTCATCGGTGGTTATTTTTAGCTCCTGGACAAGCAGCTTTGTATCCTTCTCGAGCTTCTCACCGACGACGGCCGACGGGGTGAACTCTGACGTCATCCTCTTGTTGTTGGAGTATTCAGCTGATTCAGTCCTCCGTTCCTGGTAGGACATGAGGTTGGCGGTGAAGTTGAATTTAGCAGCCTCCTTGTGGATGTCTTCCAGCCGCTGGTTCAGCTCCTTGATGCGGCTACCAATCTTGTGTGCGAAAACTGGGTTGCGCAAGCAGAAGAGAAATGGATGGCAGCAACCAGGCATCTTCTCCATGCTGCGATTCAGCTTTGACTCCCGCCTCTCCTCGACCTTGAGCTGGCCCAGCTCCAGGACGTCAGTGGCGTCGTACATGACGCCCTTGAGCATCGTCACCCACCCCTCCACGAGCTGATCCGTGATGCGCCTCCTCTCAGCGTCGGCTATGAATGCCTTGACGTTATCCAGGTTCCACCCCAGCTTCTCCATCTCGCCGCGGACGCAAGGCAGCAGGCGCACCTCTTCTTCAGCCATGTCCGTGACCACCTTCTTCACGTACGGCAGCAAAGCTTCCAGGATGGCTGCCATGATCGAGCGTATGTCCTAGTATATAGTAAATCACCCATTTGTGAGCAAAGATGGATCAATCACAGCAGTAACTTATAAAAACTTGTCAAGAATGAATGCCAATAATTTGAACTAACAGGATAAAGTGCTCGCCTCAATTCGTATGGCGCTCCTTGCTGGGCTCTTTTCTCGGGAGAAAGTAATGGCGAAGCGCGTGACTGAGTGAGGGGAAGACCTCCAGGAAGCGACCGCTCACATAGGACTGCAGGCGTCGCAAGTTGGTATTGTTTAATCAAGGATGATCTAGCTCCCTAGTTTCATCAAACGAAGCTCTCTCATCAGTCTGAAAAGTCGAAGTAAGGCCAGATTCCTGCGTGCTTTGTAACTTGGCCTACAATTGTTTTATTTCCATTAATTTTAACTAGGTTTTTCACACATAATTTTTGCTCAAGACGTGGCTCATATCTTAGTTGTCCCGTCTTATCTTAAAATGTTAAATATTCTCTCCAGAAAAATTAAAATATGAGCCACAGCTTGAGTGACACAAAGTTAACGATCTTATGAAACCAACAGCAAGAAAAAGAGAAAAATGATCGTGTTACTTTATTTATACACTCTGGAAAGGGAAGAGAAGGTTGTTGAGAGTACAATACTTAAATAGTGCAACTAGGCCGTTGAAAATGTAATTAAGGCGAAACAAGGAAGGAAACAACAACAGATTAACATGTATGTCTTCAAATTTTCCGTCACAAGTTCTAGTCGTGGGGCGGTGCCGCTTAATTATTAGCAAATGGTAAACTCAAAAACAATTTGTTATCTCCACTTGCAAATATTTTCCTTAAGATATGGATCAACGTTGCAAGACTTCAGATAAAGAAAGTAAGTGATCAATCTGCTCGTCCCACTTGGACATTTATTTTTTGCAATTCCCACTTGGACATTTTATATATTGTTTTCCATCTTCCGACCTAATGACAACAAAAGAAATAAGTTTATGGCCTCTGCTGTAACTGACAATGCACTGTGTACTAGCTGGTGGCAGAAATAGAGATATCATATCCAATCATTTCTCATAGTTTAACGAGTAAATTTCACTACTTACTTTGACAGGACGACACCGGTAGGAAACTACCTAAAATACAAGGGCGAGGAAGCAAAGGAGTCACCTCAAATTGCAAGAGATGTTGGAGTTTTTGGCTTCGAGCTCTTCGGTAATAAGCATTGAAGGTAAGGACACAACTATGGGCTTTGTATATGAGAAGGTGGAACCTGAAAAACATCCAAAACTTGCAACACACTCCGGGCATCACAAAACTTGCTGCCAAAAAATTCGTATTCCTTTCCCTAACTTGTGAGCACGGGAAGAATATATTCCTCTTATCTTTCCATGAAAATAAATTTGTAACCATACTGTATGAGAGTTGCTATCTAATATCATCCTGCAACCGCTAGGTTCATCAGTCACTTGCCAGGTCGTTTTAGATTTTACTTATTTGTCAGTCATATCTTGACTGCTTAAGTCACTCTGCAACATCTAAAACCAGCAAGTGTTTAGGTTCAGGAGCAACGTGCCAGATGATTTGAGATTTTGTTTATTTCTCAGTCATATCTTAACTGCTGAAGTCACCCTGCAACAGCTAAATTGTTATAGTTTCTAGGTACGTGAGCCACGTGCCAGGTATTTGGCCACTAAATGCAATAAGATGTATGATAGTTTCTGGGTAGGGCCCTCTTCGGAGCACATAAATTTCATAGAAGCCATACAATAATTTCTCAGGAAATAAATCAGTTTCACAGCACAAACATATAATTTGGGAAATATCAACATGTACTCAAATTCTAGCATGGAAACAAATTACGCCCACAAGGAAGTCGGGACAAGATGGTAAAGGATCCCCATGTAAAATACCCTCTGTTTGGAAAGGGTTTCTAGCGAGACCAAAATTTTGAATCCTTCAAATTTCTGGAGTAATCATCCCTTTTCTCACAAGTTTGGAGTCGTCTCTCTAAAACCAGCAACTTCCTACTTCCGCAACGCAATCTTTGCAAGGAAAGCAGAGAACAAATCCTGGACCCTTCTAAAAAAAATATTCTGGACAAAGGTGGCTCTATAGTTCCTGATATATACCATGCATTTTTATGTAAAAAGCTACATAGCCGACCACAGTGCTCCGACTCTTGTCCGACCAGAACGATCTGCCTTTGTTGTGGTTTGTTGTGTTTTCATGAATGGTAGATTGGCCGTTGGATTGCCCAATCGGACCTCAGTCGGATGACTGGGTCGGACCTATAGCGTTGCTCCATTTTTATATATGCCTAAATTTCCATCTTCAAAAGTATTAAAATGAATGATTAATTGTTATATATGGAGCTAGCCACTATTTGTTTTTCAAAGCACAGAACATAGGCATATACACTCACATACACGCACAAACAAGTACTCGCCCTATGAAATGCAACACTCTTGTTGAGTATAGGACTAGAATATGGATGGATTGGCTCCACTATCAAGAACCTAACCAGCTGAGCTATGTTTGGTTTGCAGCTAACCACTAATTTAGTATGAGATTAGATATGTAATAAATAAAATGGTGTATTCTTTTCACCACAACTTGTCTGGACGTTTGCTCTGAAATAATATGCCCAGTGCTTTCTTAGTAATGCGTGAAAGTACGGGATTGTTGCTTTTGAGGTTTCATGGTTTTCTTTTTTCCCAACCAATGATGCCTTCATGCGTTGTATTACTGAAAGAAGTGGTAGCTTG
Source organism: Eragrostis curvula (assembly GCA_007726485.1). Taxonomy (NCBI): domain Eukaryota; kingdom Viridiplantae; phylum Streptophyta; class Magnoliopsida; order Poales; family Poaceae; genus Eragrostis; species Eragrostis curvula. The sequence goes on along the minus strand of CM017440.1, from coordinate 2,257,257 downwards.
CTAACTTTACCCACTTTATTAGGCTTGGCCTGTCTCCAATTAAGTGGCAGCTTTCTAGCTATATGCCCAATGCTTTCTTAGTAATGCGCGAAGGCGCTAGATTGTTGCTTTTGAGGTTCGTGGTTTTCCCTTTTCCAATCAGTGATGCCCTTCATGCGTTGTATTACTGAAACAAGTGGTAGCTTGCTATCTTTACTCGCTTTATTAGGCTTCGGCTGTTTCTAAATTTATTAGGTGGCAGCTTGCTAGCAATCTTTACCTTGCGGTGGGTACTGTCACGATTCATATCAGGGTCTTGACATGAATCGGGAAATGTGGCCGCGCGATCTATCTAGAGCTCGGTGGCTGCGATCGTATCCAACGATCAGGAAGAGGAGGATCAGATCACTGTGGAGATTGGTTGAGCTGTAGTTTTAGAAAGATGACGTGTAGCGCTCAGAAGATTGCTACGTGTTTTGCCAGAAGAAGATTCCTTACACCTACACGATTTATAGATAGATAAGTAAAGATTTTTGACTGTAAACTGATCTATCATGCAGGCAGACCTTGATCGAGTCATTGGCTTGAAAATGATCAGGTAATTTTAGCAAACAACTTCTTATCTTCGATATCGTTTTTGTTAAGCTTTTAGGAAGCATGTAATATTAAATGAAGAAATAAAGATGCTGAATTATTCAGCTTTGGGAATTTGGTGAAACACTGAAACTACAATATGATGAACCACACTACAACAAATATGGTCTTCTATGACGAGTCAGTTACGTCACTAAATTTCAAAAATTTATCATAAATCAGGTTTTCTGATGGGCCCCTGAAGAAAATCACTTCAATACAGATCATGCACCGCTAATCATGTTCATACCGAAATGGAAAACATTTTGTCATAAATTAGTGCTGATTCATCAAATCGTCATTAGTTTTATAATGCTCGTAGATGTTGTCGGCGTTGGGAAATCTGGCCGACTCAATCACAGAAGACCTAAACAAGTATCAAGTGTTTCGCTTGTGCCTACGAAACAAGGAAAACAAGTACCTTCATGCTTCCGCTTCAGTCCCGACTTCGCCACTGGTGTCGTCGGAGTCTTGCGAGGAAGACGAGCCATCGGTGGTTCCGCTCCGGGAAAAAGGGGGGCGAGAGAAACGATGAGGAGAGTCGGGAATGGGCGACCAGGGAGTACGGGGCGGCGAACGAGGGGGGGATTGGGGATCGCAGCAATGGTGCGACGAGAAAAAGAGTTGGGGCTGGGGATGGCTCTGTTTTTTTTCTCTCTTTTTTTTTGAACTAGGGGATGGATCTGTCCAGGAGAAGGATGGGGATATTTTAAGAGTTGCTGGAGATACTTTCCCAACATACCCATCTCTGAGACATGAAAGTGTTCGGGATGACAGGCACAAAACCGACATTTCCCTGTTTCGCCCATCCACGAACGAAATTCGAATACCCAGCGCGCGCTGCCCAGCAGCCAGTTTGAGCAGGAGGCCAAAAGTCTGGCGGGCCCACATGTCAGTGACCCTAGCTCACGTTAGGGGGAACCCTGCCCCAAAATTTGGGCCGGTTCGTCGCTAATCGGTTGACTATCTGCCCCAAAATTTGGGCCGGTTCCTCTCACTCTCTCAGTCGATGCTCAACTCCGGCGAGGTCCGGTGGAGGGGGGCAGACGGAGGAGCGTGGAGGTTACTGTTGGTATTTCTTACGGTCACAAATAAATCCGCAAGCGCACGGAGAATACCGTTGTAGCATTTCACCCGTGAGTATTCAAGGGTATCGTATTTTCCACAGGGAAGGCGGTGGTTTACGAGATAGCAATGTTCATAATCATATAACTAATAAAGTACCAAGGCCTAAACAGGGGTAAGGATAATAATAATGGGTAGTAGTGACAACACAACCAGAGCAATCCAATCTAACACTAGAACTAAGCCTAGGCTAAGCAGGGTTAAGAAGAGAGCCGAGAAGGGTCCTTATGTACTTCTAATATTCCCGCTCATGCAACACATACAAGTCTAAGCTCTATGTCAACCTGGAACAAGAGGGGTAACCAGCAGGGCTGTCACCACCTACCGGTATTCCTTATACCAGGCAATCAAGGCTATCTACCGTAGAACAAAGAGGATTAAGCACAGCAGGGCTGTCACCACCTACCGGCAACCCTCTACCAGGACACGTGACACTAGGGCTATTAAGTCCCTATGCCAGTCCTAGGGTCACGTGACAGCAAGGCAATTAAGTCCTTGCTGCCAGACCTTCTCTTGTTCAAGCAGACAACCAAACACCCAAAGCTGTTTATCAACCTAAGCACCACGCTCACATTGCTAAACAGTACTCTCGATTCCCATGGGACTTTGACCCTTCGGATCATCAAGTCGGGAATAAGAGTACACCTAATCCTGACCCGACGGATCAACAGATCAAGTGCTAGAACATGCATGACTCTGACCCTACGGATCATCAAGTCAATGGGTGAGACATGCGTAACTCTAACCCTGCGGATTAACAAGCTACGACCTATATCGCACATAACTCTAACCCTACGGATTAACAAGTTATGGGCCCGAGCATGTCTCACCACTTCATGCATGAATCGAGTGTAAGGACATAAACGAATGAATAAAGGTATGTCAAGCATGAAGCAACCAATCATGACTAGATAACAACCACATAAAAAGCACATGGCTATCATACTAGTACGATCATAAGTCATAAGGAATAAAGAAGATAATTCTATTGAGGTGGACCTTGATACTTACTACGATGAACGACGAACGAGCGATGAACGAACGACGAACGATGAACGAACGACGAACGAACGAAGAACGAACGACGAACAATATATTATTAGCAAATATCATCAAGATACAAGATTGGGCTAAGTCCTCACAAAGGGAAGACAGCCCTCTCCTCTACCAAACTCTCCCCTCTAATCCTCTACAGCCTAGAGACTAGTCTAATGCTAGAGAATGGATTCCTCTTGGTGTCAATGTGTGTTGTCTTGTTGTTGTGTTATCTTCAGAGAGGGAGGGGTGCCCCTTTATTTATAGCCTTGGAAGGTCGGCAACTTTGAGGCGGTTCCTGAGGTCGGTGGCATTTAATGCAGAGGGAACCGACCTCCAGAGGTCGGTTGTGAACCGCCAGAGAAGAGTGGGCCAGGGGGGCCTCCCTGGCAGGTCGGCCGACCTGGCCTGGGCCCCACTGGGCCTGATCCTCCTCTGGCTCCTTCCTCTGGCTATGTACGTGCCCAATCCACTTGCATTGTTTGGTCTTGAAGCCTGGTTCTGTGGTTTTGGGCTTTTGGACTAAATTCTTTAGTCCGGGAAAATCCGTCGATTGCAAAGTCCATGTTTAGTGCATGTTTTCCCCTGTTTTTATATGAATTGCACCTGCACTCATAATTTCACCAAGACTAGTGGAGTTTGTTAGAAATAAACCCTATGTCTACCCTTGGTGATGGTGTTAGGTTCCAAAAGGTGCATAAAGTTGACGGTAAAAATGGATCGTAAGGACCGTCAACAAGATCCCCCACACTTTGCCTTTGCTCGTCCTCGAGTAAAGTTTGAAGGACTAAGGTGGAACATGACTTCCATTGGTATGATGCTAGCATACAAGTTATTCCAAGCCATACCTGTACCCGTGAACTTCTGATGTGTCTACCATGTCATCTTGGGCGGTTGAGGAATGGAACGGTCTTGATTCAAGTCATCATAACTCCCTCCGCTGAGTAACCTGGGTTTTTGATAGATTTTCAAAGTAAAAACATAGCTCATACTCCTCAAATGATCACTCTCAAATCGCTCAATGTGTATGGTTCCTTACCAAGGCATTGGATTTGCCTCTTTTCATCCTACTTCTACAAAAGGCTTTATGTGGAGCTTGGTAGGGAATGAAAGAGAGGCATACTTGTATCACATATTTTGCCGAACCAAAAGGATGGATCCATGGAGAATGCAAGTCATACAACCTTGATCAAGATGTGCAAGTGTGGTGGAAATTGTACTCCTTTTTTGCGTTCCTTCTCTCTTTCTCTTTTTGAATGTTTGAGGAGGACATGGCTATGATTCTTTCTTTCTCTCTTTTTTTTTTCAACATTATCCCTTCTCTTTTTTTCATCATGCTCTACTTTTGTATGAGCAGGGATTATTCTTTCTTTTACATAGCCATGTCTCCAATGATAATTAGAGAGAGAGAAAGGTAACAATGCTTTTGTGGAGTACTTATTTTGGTGGATGGATGGTGGTATTGCTTAACTTCCAGTGTAGAAGTTCAGCATGTGAGGTGGAGTGTACGTGATCTTGATCAAGAGAGTATGACAAGTTTCTCACTAGGGTCACACAATTTTGATAAAGCTCAATGTAATGACAAGCATCATATGTGTGTAGGTTTTCCAATGTAGTCAACATATGGCTTTGGTAGGAATATAAGATCATCGAGGAGCATAGAGCTATAGATTTTAAATTTTTGCAAGATAAATTCCCAAGCACTCTATGCAGAAGAAGCATGATTCATCTCATCCAACCATATCACATTCACCAACAACTTAGATAAACAAGGGTTCCTATGATATTGGTGTTCACAAGCAACAGGTGTATGATGCGAGGAATAAAGAGTATGCAGGCCAACCAACTAGAAGCATGTATGTTGAGGGAACAACAAAGTTCATTTTATTCTTGAGTTAAATTTTAGTGATTGACTCAAAAGATTATTTTAACTCATGAATTGGGGAGATGGAGTAGAGAGGATGCGCAAACCGTCGCCTTGGATGAAGTGGAGATCAAGAGGGCCATGAGATATTTGATCGACCCAAAGGTTCGACCTAACTTTGTTTTCTTGTCCCGAGGGCTCCACTGTTTTACATGTCGATCAGTGCGAGGTTGTGCATCATGTTGGTGGGGGAGATCTCGAATGTGTGCGTGATGAAGAACTCAAGAGATCTCCCCCCACACTTGTTCTTGTACCTAGCTTATTTAAAAACAAACAAAAACAAAGCGAAGACAAAGAGGACTCTACCGGGGTTAAAGACCAGGGAGCCTAGATTTATTAGACTCTAGGTGCCTTATGAAAGAAAAAAGAGAAGAAGCACCTAGCTTATTTACTTATTTTTTTTTAAGCGTTGTTTTGATTTTGATTTTATAAATTTTGTTTTATTTTTAAGATTATTCAAGGTGGAAGTGAAGGATACAAGTTGCGATACAAGTTACCTTTGTGGGGGGGGGGGGGGGGGAACCTCCCCCCACACTTGTTCTTTGCTCTCGGCCCATGATTTGGGATTGCGCCCCATGTGGTTGTGGTAGTAGGCCATACAGTCATTTTGGGTTTTTGAGCAGCGTGGCTGTGAAGTGGCGATCTTGTCTTCCATATTTTGCTGCCACTAAGTGTCACAACGGTGGTGGCACTCGCATGGCTGCAATTCTTATTCAGCTCTTGAGAATCCTGCCAGAAACACTACTCCTGCAAGCAATCTTCATCCAACTTGGAGAGGCATGGTTAGCTCTCGGAGCACATACAAACAAGGTCCCGGGTTAGATGACCGGACCTCATTTGTACAGCCGAGGAAGAAAGGCACAAGCAAGTCATGTGGACCAAGATTGAGTGTGACCATGGGCAACCAAGATTGAGTGTGACCATGGGCAAGATAATCATCGTTGATTAAAAGCAACTTGGGGCTTAGTGATATGAAAACTCGAAACAATGTAAGCCCCAACTCCATGAATGATATGAGAAAACAACGAGGTGCACTCAAGAAGTCCAAATTGCTTGGAAAGTTCTAACCATTCATGCATTGCATAGGAGGGATTTTGATATTGTTAACCATGGCAAGAGGATTCTAAGCTCATTCCTCATACAGATATGTCTATGATTGCTTTGAGGAACACAAGTCATGGCAAGCCAACCATGCATCAAGCACAAGAAGGGATATGATTCATTGCCAAAGAGCATGCTTGTGAAGATCAGGAGTTGTAGGCTTGTACCTTCTTTTCGCACACCAAGACAAGGTTGGTGTCGAAGAGGAGTCTTGACGTGTTGTTTTCATCATGGTCCTCCTCCATGGGATCTTCGTGAGGCTCTTCATGCCAATCTTCTCACATTAGGCATGAGCTCAATGGAGGGGGACGAGTATGTGTCACGTCGGGGGTGACTTGTGTTTGAACTTGTCGCCTTCTTCAACGTGTTGATGAGCTGATTTTTGGCCTTTATCCTGGCTGCACATAAGAGCAAGAACACAAAAGCGAACTCGAGCATGGGTTACGTTAGTGAAAACCAAATGGATTTCCCGTCGGTTGCCTTTGCAAGGATGTCTTTTTTATCGCAACTCAATTTATTGAACAAATAGAAAAGAAGAGAAAGGGAAATCTTTTTCTTAACTTCGAGACGAAAAGCCAAAATGGTTTGTCTCAAAATTATCTCTCTTTGAGAATGATTTTCGAAAAAAAAGAAAAAGAAGAGTTGGAGACGACTGAAGATCGAAGAAGTTTATTTTTGAAAGACTCCAACTATGCAAATAAGAGAACCAAAGAAAAGAGAAAATCTTTTTCTTAAACTTGAGACAAAACATCATGGAAAATTGGGGAAATGCGAGAGCAAGAATTTTGTTTTAAGGGTGCTTGAGTACGAAAGGGATGAATTTGAAGAATCCAAACACCCTTGCATCCAAATAAAAAGAAATGAAGTTCAACTTGGTCAACAGCCCCACAATGGCTATATGCTTTAAAGTCAAGGGGGCTGTGCCAAAATTCCATCAAAACTTTTGCTCAAAGCATTTTCCAAAAGGTTGGCTCAAGTTAAATTTTACCAAATTTATTCTCTCAGATTTTTTTTTTCAAGGAGATCTTGTTCTTGAACTTGGGGCAAACAATGAAAATTCTCGGGAACTGCAAGAGTAAGAATTTTGGAAAAGAGTGCTTGAGTGGAATGAAAAGTGAAGGCACCAAGCACTCTGGAAACAAATATAATGAAATGAAGTCCAATTTTGGTTGACAACCTCATGATGGCTATGTGTTGGAAAGCCAGAGGGAGTTGTGCCAAAAATTCCTCCAAAATTTTGCTCAAAACATTCTCCATAAAAAAGATTGCCTCAAACTCATTTTTAAAAATAAAGAAATTTTTGTAAATGTAATGTGGTTTGAAAAATCCCAAACAAAAGTCGGAAAGATTCAAACATGCAAACAATGGAAATGCATGTCGAGGGAGAATCCAAATATGCAAGTGAAATGCATGAATGAAATTGAGGGAATTCAAATATGCATGTGGAAATGGAAATCAAATATGAGGTAACTACCAATTTACCTTTGGCAAGGGCATCATCGTTTTAAGTCCAATGAGCAAGACTTCTCTCCATTGCGTTTAGCTTGGCGACTTGGTGCTTGATCCCGGAGATGAGGATGCAAACAACTTCTCGTGTTGGGGTTGTAGCTGTCTTTTCAAAGCACTTGTGCGAAGCCTTCTCCCCTTGTGCTTCCCTTTTAGGGTGATGTTGGAAGGCGTCTCTTCCTGTTGAGGGTGTGGTCTCCACCCTTCACCGATAGCGACCTTCTCAACTAATTTTGTTGCTTCCGCAGCGGTAAGTGAGAAGATGCTCCCCTCAGCACGAGAATCAAGATAGTCACGAGCTGGTTGTGTCAACCCATGGTAGAAATTGATCAATATTGTCCAATCATCCATTCCACGATCAGGGCATGTTGTCAAATAATCTTGAAGTTTCTCCCATGCTTTAGGAATGGATTCTTCTTGTGCTCTCCAAAAGTTTGGAGTTTGTACATGAAGGGCATAGGCTTTGCCTCTTGGAGAGTATTTCTCGAGGAGCGCTTCAGAGCAATCATCCCAAGTAGTCGCAACACTTGGGTTGGCATAGAACCATTGTCTTACATCCCCCACAAGAGAATAGGGAAATAGACGAAGTTGGATGACATCTTGGTTGACTCCCTTGATGGACAAAGTTTTGCAAACCTTCAGGAATTTTCGAAGATGGGTGCTTGCGTCCTCGTTGGCCGTTCCATGGAATGGATTGGCCTGCACCATGTAGATTTGGCTGGCTCTAAGTTTGAAGTTTCCGTCTCCAGTGCTGACGTGTGGCCCAAGTGCCATACGGTCAACAACGGCATCGGAGTATTCTTGGAACAACTTTTCAGCCATTGGCGTTGAGCTTGATGGTGTGGATGTAGCTGCGGAGTATTCGTGGGAAAGCTTTTGACCCATTGGTGTTGAGCTTGATGGTGCGGGTGTAGCTGGCTTGACTGTGGAGAGTATTCTTGAGGATGGGTGACTCGCGGTTCTGTTCGTCTCAAGATTACTTCTTGATTTTCTGTGTATTGCCTCGATAGGTCAATGCCAGAGGTACACTACCCTGTTTTCACATAAAGAGAAAACAAAGCAAAGGTAGACCTATCTAGACAGTGGTAATTAAAAGAAATATAATTATAAACAATGCTAGTGACTCTTCAACCAGTGCCTTCCCCGGCAACGGCGCCAGAAATGCTTGTTGGTATTTCTTACGGTCACAAATAAATCCGCAAGCGCACGGAGAATACCGTTGTAGCATTTCACCCGTGAGTATTCAAGGGTATCGTATTTTCCACAGGGAAGGCGGTGGTTTACGAGATAGCAATGTTCATAATCATATAACTAATAAAGTACCAAGGCCTAAACAGGGGTAAGGATAATAATAATGGGTAGTAGTGACAACACAACCAGAGCAATCCAATCTAACACTAGAACTAAGCCTAGGCTAAGCAGGGTTAAGAAGAGAGCCGAGAAGGGTCCTTATGTACTTCTAATATTCCCGCTCATGCAACACATACAAGTCTAAGCTCTATGTCAACCTGGAACAAGGGGGGTAACCAGCAGGGCTGTCACCACCTACCGGTATTCCTTCTACCAGGCAATCAAGGCTATCTACCGTAGAACAAAGAGGATTAAGCACAGCAGGGCTGTCACCACCTACCGGCAACCCTCTACCAGGACACGTGACACTAGGGCTATTAAGTCCCTATGCCAGTCCTAGGGTCACGTGACAGCAAGGCAATTAAGTCCTTGCTGCCAGACCTTCTCTTGTTCAAGCAGACAACCAAACACCCAAAGCTGTTTATCAACCTAAGCACCACACTCACATTGCTAAACAGTACTCTCGATTCCCATGGGACTTTGACCCTTCGGATCATCAAGTCGGGAATAAGAGTACACCTAATCCTGACCCGACGGATCAACAGATCAAGTGCTAGAACATGCATGACTCTGACCCTACGGATCATCAAGTCAATGGGTGAGACATGCGTAACTCTAACCCTGCGGATTAACAAGCTACGATCTATATCGCACATAACTCTAACCCTACGGATTAACAAGTTATGGGCCCGAGCATGTCTCACCACTTCATGCATGAATCGAGTGTAAGGACATAAACGAATGAATAAAGGTATGTCAAGCATGAAGCAACCAATCATGACTAGATAACAACCACATAGAAAGCACATGGCTATCATACTAGTACGATCATAAGTCATAAGGAATAAAGAAGATAATTCTATTGAGGTGGACCTTGATACTTACTACGATGAACGACGAACGAGCGATGAACGAACGACGAACGATGAACGAACGACGAACGAACGAAGAACGAACGACGAACAATATATTATTAGCAAATATCCTCAAGATACAAGATTGGGCTAAGTCCTCACAAAGGGAAGACAGCCCTCTCCTCTACCAAACTCTCCCCTCTAATCCTCTACAGCCTAGAGACTAGTCTAATGCTAGAGAATGGATTCCTCTTGGTGTCAATGTGTGTTGTCTTGTTGTTGTGTTATCTTCAGAGAGGGAGGGGTGCCCCTTTATTTATAGCCTTGGAAGGTCGGCAACTTTGAGGCGGTTCCTGAGGTCGGTGGCATTTAATGCAGGGGGAACCGACCTCCAGAGGTCGGTTGTGAACCGCCAGAGAAGAGTGGGCCAGGGGGGCCTCCCTGGCAGGTCGGCCGACCTGGCCAGAGGGGGTTGGCCGACCTGGCCTGGGCCCCACTGGGCCTGATCCTCCTCTGGCTCCTTCCTCTGGCTATGTACGTGCCCAATCCACTTGCATTGTTTGGTCTTGAAGCCTGGTTCTGTGGTTTCGGGCTTTTGGACTAAATTCTTTAGTCCGGGAAAATCCGTCGATTGCAAAGTCCATGTTTAGTGCATGTTTTCCCCTGTTTTTATATGAATTGCACCTGCACTCATAATTTCACCAAGACTAGTGGAGTTTGTTAGAAATAAACCCTATGTCTACCCTTGGTGATGGTGTTGGGTTCCAAAAGGTGCATAAAGTTGACGGTAAAAATGGATCGTAAGGACCGTCAACAGTTACTTTGGATTAGGAGAGCAAGCACTCATTTCTGTGGGGTGCTGGAGAGGATCGGAGGTTGAAGACGACGTTTGAACCATTCGATCTCCCATCCAGCGGCTAATAATAAGATCGACTAAACGAATCGTTTTTTTTTCAGTCGGCTGACGATTAGTTCTCGGATCAAAAACGTGTCAACTACAAATATAAATATATTTCGTTATATGGAAAAGATTACAAGGCAAGCTAGAAGACTAGCATAAACAGATTTAACAGTCAGACTATTATGACAAGAGTATCATCTCAGAAAAAAAAAGAATAAAATGAGTTGAATAAACAGATTTAACAGTCCAAACTCTCCTCATCAATCTCACAGCGAGACGGGCAATGCCTGCCGCATCATCAGCATATCATCCGTCGATGGCCATTTACCTCTTCCGCTTCCTCCTCAGCATCATCGTCGCCAACATCCCATTCTTCGGGGCGACATCGTGACGACTCAGATTCCCCTGAAGAAACGACCAGATGCATCTCTGGATTGCCACTGCCGCCGGGAGGATGGGGAAGAAGAAGATGACGGGGAAGAAAAAGAAGAAGGTGGGCAAGAAGTAGAAGATGCAGAAATGGTCTGGAGATCTCATACGAGATCTCCAGAAATCCGCAGTGCAACCATATACGAGATCTCCAGAAATCCACTTTGAGTCACCTGGTGGTAGCCAGGATGTTGGTGGGAGAAGTCTGGCCATGGCAGCCTGAGCGGGTCCGCCATGGAGATGGAAGTAGACGTTACGATGGAAATGGAAGAAGCAGAGGAGGCCATTAGAAAGAAGGTCAAGAGATTAGAGAATATTTTGCTTTGCCGGTATTTATAGGCCCGGGGGATAAGAAGAAAGCGATAGAGGTTGCTCGAGTTGTGGCGTGATGCATAGGATTCAGTGGTCAAACATGGTAGTAGAAGACTAGAAGTCGCAGCCTTCACATAAATTCCGTCGATTCAATAATCCACGCATTCTCTGGGATTGTCCCGTTCCTACATTCTCGTTCTGATCCCTGGGATTGTCTCGTGCCAATAGCTCAGTACATTCTCGTTCATGTCGACTCTAAGATAATGGCCGGTCCCGCATGTCAATAGCTCAGTAAATGCTATAGACTGCCTCTTAAGGAAGAGTTAGCAATCTTTTCTCTCTTCCTTTTCTTCAATAAAAAATTGTAAGAGTTAGCTAAGAGAGAGAGAGAGAGAGATCGTGTTGTCTTTAAACATTAAACAATGACAAAAGGGGATTTTTCATCGCCAGCATTCTCGTATCAGATTGCCAGCACCGATGCTATCGCAACGACGTGTCGTGTCGTGTTTAAACAACGACAACTAGGGATTTTCCGTTCCAGCATTCTCGCATCACAGGATTGTTCCCGTCTGCATTCTCAATCACGTCCAAGGGTAGCGCGCGCTGAAACAAAATTGTAGACCTTTGCGCTGAAACAAAGTGAGGATAGAATATGCTCCATAGAAGAATAGTAATTCTTTTGTTGATATAAGGAAACTCGTCATCGTCACTTTATACAAACTCAAGTTAATGGACTTCATTTAACCATGTTCATCGGAACAATGCATGGACAGTAGAAACATTAAATTACATATACTCCAAGTTACAATGACAATATTTTTCAAGTTTCATAAACTCCAAGCTTCATCAACAATATTATTCAAGTTACAATGAGGCCACATATTAATTTACTTAGCACTGATGTGCCGGAGTTTAGCAAACTCGAGGGCATTGAAGTCGGTGGTGGGGAGAAACCAAATCGGTTGGCGCACATTGCGCTGGACAACTGGGAATTCAATGAAATGGGTTGCGCCTGAGTTGATATCAATTCCAATAGTTGACTCGTTGTTGATGTCAGCCAAATAAACATGAGCTCCCCTGATCTTTTCAAATGTTGGCAGAACCTTAAAAAAACATAGTTAGAAGAAATCCGTAGTTCATCACAAACAAATAAATAAACTTTTGCCAAATACTATGGTTACCTTGAAGAAGAACGGGTAGTTCAGGCCAAGAAACAACGAGTCCCCGCTTTCAAAGATAAATTCCTTTGTCAACCATACGTCCAGGTCCGGGTCATAAATTTTTGCTTCAACACGATCAGCACAAACGAAATCGCATTGACGATTCAAAGTAACTCTTGACCCAAAGTTACAATAAGTATATCGGCCATGAACACACACAATAACATGGCGGCCATTACGCTCAGCAAGGTAGAACGCGGCCCTGGGGTCCATGTTGTTATCACCAACATCAATAGGCCCAACCATCATATTTGCAATGACATCCGGGGTGTCTACGTTCCAGCGAAAGAGGTCGCCATATCGGTCCACCGCGACAATGATGTTACGGTCCATGAGCACAACATCCATATAGGGAAATAGTACATGCACCTTGGGGGGTTTGAGCAGGGTCCAAACATTGCTTCCCTGAGACGTGAAGGCCAAATGGCCGTCATTTAAAATTCCCACAGCAAAGAACCCTTCTTCTTCGTCCGGAGTGCGGCAAAGTACAACTCGTTCGAGATGATAAAAGGTGTCTTCGATTTCGACTACCATGCTGTTCATTACCGGCAAACGATCCTCTGTAACAAAAATAACAATTCAACGGTATAACAAAATAATTTTTTTTATAAAATACAGTACAGAATTTTACAAAAATAATATTCTTCGTCGAAAGTACCTCTGTTCCTTTCAGTGAGTGGCAGAGGACGTCTTTCACCGCTCAAGGGTTGAAACAAATAAATGTGCAACACGTGGTTGATTGTGTTCATCTCGACAAGCCAGTCATCCTTCCCGCCAATCTAATCAACCACGGCATGGCATCTATAAGACATACCGTTGGATATGTCATGAAGCCCGAATGCGCCGTCAGACTACTGTACATTGATCTCAGAATCAAAATCATCTTCCGGTGGGCGAGACGACAGCAGCAAAGGGACGGAACCATAGATGCGACGAGTATCGCGGCATGTCTTCTCCGCATCCTTTGAAGTGGCGGCAAAACGAACCGCGTCGACGCCGTCAATGCGTTCGATGATTTTGCCTCCCAACTCCGAGGGAAGGCCCAACAATCCACCAGCGAGCAACCTCTCCGGCGTGGGCTCCATTGGCGATTGTGGCAATGGGAATTTTAGGCGTCAGGCGGGTGTGGCGATTTGTTGGAACGAATATGCAACTTCTGCAACTTCTGCGACGAGTGCGGCGGGAAGAGAACAAACCGCGCCGCATAAAGGGAACAAACTACGCCACAATTGATGCGGTTGGTCGTGACTAGTTTGGTCTGTTCAGACCAGTTCGACCCGTTCACACCAATTTGGTCCATTCGCAGTTGTCTTGAAGTACAGTGCAGTATTGCAGTTAGATTGTAGCAGTATGCCTTAATAGAGAGAGAAGTCGAAGCAGTATTCCAGTTAGATTGATGCATAGGATTCAGTGGTCAAACATGGTAGAAGACTAGAAGTCGCAGCCTTCACTTAATCCACGCACAACCCGGGATTGTCCCTTGCATTCTCGTTCTATTCCATGGATTGTCCAATGCCTGTATTCTCGCATCCGGGGATTGTCCCTGCCTGCATGCTCGTTCTGATCCAAGGGGTAGCGTGAGCTGAAACAAAACTGTGGAGTGTGTGGACCATTGTGTTTACACACCTACAACAAGGCCTGGGGTTCTCGCAACCTGGGATTGTCCCTGCTTGCATTCTCGTTCTGATCCGGATTGTCCCTTGCCTGCATTCTCGCATCAAGGGAATGTCCCTGCTTGCATTCTCGTTCTGATCCAAGGGGTAGCGCGAGCTGAAACAAAAATGTGGAGTGTGTGGACCATTGTGTTTACACACCTACAACAAGGGATTGTCCGTGTCTGCGTTCTCGCATCAGAGGGAGGTGTACTTAGTTTTATACGTATGTAGCAAGCTACAATATCGAATTTAAAGAGTTGTATCAGGAGTTCCTTTGTTGACCCCTATAAACACGGGATGTTCCCTGATGTATGCAACGGTACTTCTAATATCCACATGTGCAAAAAAATATTTCTGCCACAACGGCAACGACATGTACAAATTATGGCGCACATTGTAAAAACTAGTCAAAATGACGGGAGAGAGAGAGAGAGAGAGAGAGAGAGAGAGAGAGAGAGAGAGAGAGAGAGAGAGAGAGAGAGAGAGAGAGAGAGAGAGAGAGAGAGAGAGAGATGGTGTCTTGTTTAAACAACGACAACAGGGATGCCAGCATTCTCGCATTCGCCGATTTTCCCCAGTCTGCATTCTCAATCTCGTACAAGGGTAGCGTGCGCTGAAACAAAATTGTAGATCTTTGCGGCCATGGAACGTGTCGGGCATGGGATTGACCCCGGCCTGGGTTTATCGCAACAGGGGATTGTCCCATGCATTCTCGTTCTGATCCATGGATTGTCCAATTCCTGTATTCTCGCATCCGGGGATTGTCCCTGCCTGCATTCTCGTTCTGATCCAAGAGGTAGCGCGAGCTGAAACAAAGCTGTGGAGTATGTGGATTGTGGACCATTGTGTTTACACACCTACAAGGCTACAACAAGGCCTGGGGTTCTCACGACCTAGGATTGTCCCGTACTTGCATTCTCGTTCTGATCTGGATTGTCCCGCGCCTGCATTCTCGCATCAAGGAATGTCCCTGCTTGCATTCTCGTTCTGATCCAAGGGGTAGCGCGAGCTGAAAAAAAACTGTGGAGTGTGTGGACCAATGTGTTTACACACCTACAACAAAGCCTGGGTTTCTCGCAACCTGGGATTGTCCCGGGCTTGCATTCTCGTTCTGATCACGGATTGTCCCATGCCTGCATTCTCGCATCAGGACTGTCCCTGCCTGCATTCTCGTTCTGATCCAAGGGGTAGCACGAGCTGAAACAAAACTGTGGAGTGTGTGGACCATTGTGTTTACACACCTACAACAAGGCCTGGGGTTCTCGCAACCTGGGATTGTCCCGGCTTGCATTCTCGTTCTGATCACGGATTGTCCCTTGCCTGCATTCTCGCATCGGGGAATGTCCCTGCCTGCATTCTCGTTCTGATCCAAGGGGTAGTGCGAGCTGAAACAAAACTGTGGAGTGTGTGGACCATTGTGTTTACACACCTACAACAAGGCCTGGGGTTCTCGCAACCTGGGGTTGTCCTTCTTGCTTTCTCGTTCTGATCACGGATTGTCCCGGGCTTGCATTCTTGCATCAGGGGAATGTCCCTGCCTGCATTCTCGTTCTGATCCAAGGGGTAGCGCGAGCTGAAACAAAACTTGGAGTGTGTGGACCATTGTGTTGACACACCTACAACAAGGGATTGTCCGTGTCTGCGTTCTCGCGTTAGAGGGAGGTGTCGTGAGGCTTACTGAGACTATAAAAAGGTCCACCCAGACACTGGAGCATCACAAACTAGTAGCAATGCGCATCCTTCCGCCCCCCGGACAATCCTTGCTCCTCAAATCATGTGTCTACCTCACTCTTCAGTGTCTTTACACTCGGCGGGCAATCCTTGGCTAGGTCGTTGCAAACTTCTTGTACAGAGAAGCTAACACACAGGCGAAATGGCCACTACCAAATCACTCAATTTGGATTTCTGGATATCTCGTAGGGATGGAATATAGCACTCGAGCTTGGGAGCTAACGCTTCCATGCCGGTTCCGAGCGTCAGGCAGGTGTTCCGAGCTAGGGTGGATGATAATCATTCACATCCAGATGTTTCCTAATGCCACGGCATATGTCGTCTGGTTTAGCCGGAGTGTACGGTTGGAAATATGACGACTCTGTCTTGTACTTTTCCATGTACTTTGG
Organism: Eragrostis curvula; assembly: GCA_007726485.1. Lineage (NCBI taxonomy): Eukaryota > Viridiplantae > Streptophyta > Magnoliopsida > Poales > Poaceae > Eragrostis > Eragrostis curvula. Next base: position 2,241,113 of record CM017440.1, on the reverse strand, counting down.
ATAGTTAATCTGACTTAGAATGTACGAGATGAAGTGAGCGTACGGCTGCTGTCGGGAACAACCTAACCCATCAGTGATAACATCCTCGATCTCACAAAGTAAAAAGTCCACAATGTCAAACTGTTCGCCATCCATGATGTGAATAAGGAGCCATTGCTGTAGACTACTCATCTTGTCAGCATGGCCGTGCCGTGGTAACAAGGTCCTCCTCAGTGCTTCGTGAACCACCTTCGCCACTAGGTTAAGAAATCTAGTTTCACGTGATCCTGTGTCAGATTCTGACAGGGACACTGTAAAAAGGCCACCCAACTTCTCGACTGTAGGGAAATTGTTGCCACCGATCCTAGGACGGCGAGGAGGTGATGCATTTCCATATACTTTCCGATGTATACAACTGTCCTCGTAAGTACCAACTCCGAGGTACTCAGCTAGCTTTTCTCTAGACATGTGTAAACGACGACCCTCAAAGATGAATTCGATCCATCCTCGCTCAGAAGGAATGTAGACTGTAGCATAGAATTTTTGGACCCAATCTTCAACATATTTGCTATGCCTTGAAACTAGCTCACTCAATCCCTTGAATCGGTCAAAGTATGCCTTGATGTTGGTACCCCACGCGGCTCTGTTCAGAGCAGGCCAGTCCAGTTTCTTGTGACAAAACAACTTGATTTTCTTCTTTTGCCAGGTTGCGATTAAACTGCGATGAGTATCAGTCAACCGATTCTCCAGTGCAAACCACTCGTGAGCCGGCATGTCCCTTAGCACCTTCAAGTGCCTGCTTTTTGACTTCTTGTCCGGTATCACCTGGGCTTTCCTTGATATTGTTTCTTCTTCCTCAGAACAGTCCACATCAGGAGAATCATCATCTACATCGCGTAACAATGTAGACTGAGGTAAGTGGCGCCGCTTCTTGGCATAACCCTCTGAAGGCACCGCCGTTCGAGGCCTCTTGTTCACAGAACTAATCCTGCCTCATGCACGCGCATAACTGGGACGCTGATTGGCCAAGGCACCAGCTGTCATAACCTCAGTCTGCTGTTTACTGGATCGGGCTCTCTGCCTCGTGTGAGGACCAGATGTCTGGGCTTGAGAGACCCCAAAAGGGACAGTAGCACCCCATCTTGGATGTGGATGTGATCGTAGATTCTTGGTACGAGCCATCTGTCACTGAACTGCAAGGAAGCAGGGGCGGAGAGTGAGCATACACTAATCACATAAGACATTTGATAACAATCGATAATAAATCCCATGAAATTGCATACAGCGACGACAAGTATGGACTTTCAATAAAATTTGTATCAGATTTTCTATCAATAATTGAATATAGTGGCTCAAAAAAAGCTTGGGGGATTGCTCAGAAAAAGGGAAAAATAAGTCGGGTTCTCACCACTGCAAAAGATGAAGAGGGCGATGAGGGAGCCACCCAGCGTAGATCACCGACAGCAGGAATCGACCTCGGAGTTGCGGAACGTGGCGGAGAAGCACGATGGCGGCAAAACGCTGGAGCTAGGGTTACGCGGCCGGGTTCCGAATCAGTACGGTACGATAGCGGTGAATCTCTATTCTCTCGTGCCTGGGTTACAACGGCCGGAGAACAGAGAAGGTAGTTAGGCCAGCCGTCCAGTGCTCTGCATCAGCACAGGACGACGAGAGGGAGCTCGGCGGCGCGGATGAGCGGCGGAGAAACGAGCACTGAACTACAGACAGGGGAAAGAAGAAGAAGGCTATTTGCATCCAGACCATCCATCACTTTGGGAGTTTTCGTCTATGGCATCAATGGCTTAGCCTTGTTTATTCTATTGTAATCAGGTCCTCTGTTTCTTATTCAATCAGGTCCTTCTTGTCACTGATACATCATAGAAATTTTCCCAAACAAGCGGGCGGAAATTTCAAAGGGGGATGCATCTCCTATGACAGGTGGGACCGTATATGCCATTGGCTTCCAGTGACAGGTGGGACCCACCTGTGTCACTGACAGTGGCATATTTGGGATTTTGCAATTGTGCAATGGCACGTATGAAATTTTCCCAAGCAAAAACACGATCCGATAACGCACCGGAGACCATCGCTATGGATCGGCGGGCCGCACGAAAAAAGTTCCATCCAAATATTTGGGCCACGGTGCAGGCCGAGGAAAGTGGTCGTGAGCCAGATTTGAATTGGGCTGGAGTATAACTGCCCGACATGTGGGTCTGCAACGTGCTGACAAGGATGTTTGTGGGTCCGCCTTGTGCTTATTAAGATATGCGGGGCTTAATTCCCCATTTTAATGTCGAACACTGTCTGACGTGTGGATCCACAACATGCTGACTGGGATGCGTGTGGGTCCGCCATGTGCTGATTAGGATATGCGTGGGCACAATTTTATTTTATTTTGACGTGCGTAGGCATGATTTTAATGGCGAATACTTCCTCACGTGTGGGGCCAAAATATGCTGACAGGGATGTGTGTGGGCATATTTCCCATTTTAATGACGAATGGTTCCTGACGCGTGGGTCGACGCGGTGCTGACTGGGATGCGTGTAGGCATATTTCCCCATTTATGACGAATATGCCTTACGTGTGGGTCCACAATATGCTGACTGGGGAGTGTGGGTCCGCCATGTGCTGATTAAGATATGCGTGGGCACAATTTTAATGACGAATAATGCCTGACTTGTGGGGCCAAAAATGCTGACTGGGATGCGTGTGGGTCCACCATGTGCTGACTAGGATGCGTGTGGAATTTTGACTGACGCGTGGGTACGCCATGTGTTGACTAGGTTGCGTGTGGGCATATTTCCCCATTTTTTTAATGACGAATTGTGCCTGACGTGTGGGTTCACGCTATGCTGACTGGGATGCGTATGCGGGAAATCCTCTAGCGAAGGACGAATTCTTACTGACGTGTGGGTCCACAACATACTGACTAGGATGCGGGCGGGCGAAATCCCCCCTCCCGCGACGAACGTATGGGTCCACCATGTGCTGACTAGGATGCGGGCGGGCGAAATCCCTCCTCCGATGACGAATATGTGGGTCCGCTCATGTGCTGACTAGGATGCGGGCGGGCGAAATCCTGGAATGAACGGTAGTGACACTTAGTTTTCGTCATAAACAACCTGACCAGTGGGTCCGAAAGGCAACAGTGACGCTTTTTCGTCACCAAACGGCTCTGTTTTGGCGTTTTTAGTGATGAAACGATGAAACGTCATAAAAGTTGGCCGAAAACGAGAAAAACCCCCAAAATAGTGACGGATCTACAGTAAAATCGTCACTAATCAGCAGATCTGTACTAGTGGCTACCGAGGCAATGGAATTGAAGGGAATGATGGAGGCCCACGCATCAACCGTGTGGCGCCGGAAGTACCCGCGGCAAAATCCTCCTTGGAGCGGGAGCGAGCGGGTGCTGCGGAAGATCTTGGCGGTAAGGCCGAGTCCGCCGTTCCTGAGGTGACGGCCGAGACGCGGACTGCCCCCGTGTCGCAACCTGTAATGGTTGGTGACGGAGCCGAGAGTTTTGGACGTTTCTAGGAGGATGCCTGACCGAGTTCGTCATCGGCTCAACCGGAGTGGGGACCCGACTTCAGGGTCGGTTTAGGAGATAACTCTTTTTTGGTCCAGAACTCGGTCAATAAAGAATCGTGGGCTTGGCTTGACAGCAGGCTCGAGCTTGTGCGTCAGAGGATGGGCTCTGCTCGTGATGCTCTGGGGTTGACCCATTGCACCTTGGAAGCGGTGAGGCCCCCTTTTGAGGTATGGTGGTGCCCATCTCGACCATTTTTTGATGTTCTGTTCCCGCATGCCCTTTCTTTAACTGCTAGCTGATCCGTCTTCCTTTATGTTTGGTCGCAGGCTATATTAGCAGGTAGCAGGTCAAAGTGTGAAAACCTGCGGTCCCATGGGGAGCAGTTGAACCGGCTGTCGTCCGAGCTTACCGCAGCTAACCAACGGGTTGCCGCCGCTGAGGTGTCCCACGTCGACCTTCTCGGGTAGATGAGCTTACTGTGGAAGCGCGTTGACGATGCTAAGTGGTTAGCACGGTCGTCCCGGAAGCAAGCCAGGAAGGCGGAGAAGCTGGCCAGGAACTTCACGGTTCAGGCCGAGGTGGAGCGGGAACTGAAGGGGGTTGCCGAGATCGCCTCCGCCAATCTCTCCCGTGAGTTGGCCAACCTCCGTGCTCAGAAGAACGGTGAGCGACTCTGCTCGTTCCTTACCCCCTGACTTCTGCTGTTCCTTACCCCCTGACTTCTGCTGTTCCAGGCCTTGAGGAGGAGCTGGTGGAATCTCAGGCTGTAGTCTGGTGGCTTGACAACCTGAGGCTCGCTTTTGTTCACTCATGCGCTCAATTGGGGATAGAGGCAACCGGCAAACTTGGTGAGTCCGCGCAACGGGAGCTCGACCTGCCGATCCGCGTGAGGGCCTTGGAGGAGGAGGCAATGGGAACTGGCATCCGCCTGACCTTCACTGTCGTCCGTTCTCATTATGGCGCCAGTATCGGGGTGGATCGTATGGGTCAGGGCTTTGTTGAGGGGACTTCTCCTGAGGTGCGGACGACGCTCGAGGAGGAGGTTCGCCCCAACGCCGAGCGCCTCTTGTCGATGTACAAAGAAGAATTCCTCCCGCGCCGCACCGCGACAGCTGAGGACGAGGAAGAGAGTAGTGGTTAGGTTGTGTCAAGCCCCCGAGGGCCTTTTGTCTTGTTTTCTTTTTTTGTTTTAGAATGGACCAAAAATGCAAGAACATGATGTTATGCACTGCATGGGTTTGGATTATGTCGTTTAATCCCTTATTCGCTCCACTGTTACAACTTTTTTGACTTCGAGTGTTCGGATTTGGTCGGAGTCTGTCCCGTTGGTTTAAGCCGTCCTTAGCCGCTGGGGAGTCAGGTGCTTTTGAACCGGGTAGTTGGACTCGAGACCGTGGTCCGTTGCTCGTCATCTTGAAGTAGCAGCGTGTGCGTCGAGGGGTCGGAACGCGGGCCCTTGGTACAGGGAGTCAGACGTGATCCTCGGCGAAATTGTGTTGTTCTCGCTGAGGTGTCCTTGTCCTGTACTTTGGGACTCGCATGGTGTTGCCGCCGCACCCGCCGGGTGTAGCTCCCGAGTGGGGGTTTAAACCTAGCGGCTGCTCCAAGTGTAAGGGGGAGAAAGAAAATGCGCATGTTCAATTTATAGAAAAAGAAATGCGGGAAAAATTTCAAGGGTAGAAGCGACGTAGCAGTTTGATGTTCCACGCGTTCTTTATCTGCTGGCCTTTTGAGTCCATCAGCTTGTAGGTTCCAGGTCGGAGTACCTGGAGACGATGAATGGACCCTCCCAGGGTGGCGACAGCTTGTGACGGTCCTTGTTGGTCTGCACCAGACGGAGGACGAGATCGCCTACATTGAATGCTCGCCCGCGGACTCGTCGTCCGTGGTATCGCCGCAGTGCCTGCTGGTACTTTGTGGCGTGCAGGAGGGCGACCTCGTGATCCTCGTCAATCTGATCAAGTGCATCTTCAAGAAACTGCTTGTTGTTCTCTTCCCTAAAAGCTTGGACCCTTGGGGCCCCGTACTCAAGGTTGGTTGGCAGCATTGCCTAGGCTCCATAGATCATGAAGAAGGGAGTGTGACCGGTCACGCGGTTTGAAGGGAGTTCTTGCACAATCCTTCAGTTTTTTGAAGATCCTGGGCTTAAGTCCTTGCAAGACCATGCCGTTGGCACGCTCGACTTGCCCGTTCGTTCGGGGTGCGCCACGGCTGCCCAGTCGACCCTGATGTTGTAGTCGTCACAGAACTCCAGGAATTCTTAGCCCATGAACTGCGACCCATTATCTATGATGATGGAGTTAGGGACCCCAAATCGATGGACGATGTGTCGGAGGAAGGTCACCGCTTGGGCTGATTTTATTGTGGTGCGGGGTTGAGCTTCGATCCACTTTGAGAACTTGTCGACCGCCACAAGCAGGTGGGTGTAGCCCCCAGGCGCTTTTTTCAAGGGGCCAACTAGATCGAGGCCCCAAACGGCGAAAGGCCAAGTTAGGGGGATCGTCTGCAGGGCCTGCGCCGGCTAGTGAGTCTGTCGAGCGTAGTACTGACACCCTTCGCAGGTGCGCATGATTCTCTTCGCATCGCCGACCGCCGTTGGCCAGTAGAAATTGTGACGGAACGCGTTGCCGACCAAGCTACGAGGGGCGGCGTGATGTCCACAGGCCCCCTCATGTATGACACATAGCAGTTGCCTCCCATAATCAAGCGGTGTGCAGCGCTGCAAGACGCCGGAGTGTCCCTTCTTGAAGAGTTCACCTCCCATGACGACGAACGATTTGGCTCGCCGGGTGATGCGCCAGGCTTCGGTCGAGTCGGAAGGAAGTTGTTCTCTCAGTAGGTAGTCGAGGTACGGCCACATCCAGTCATTAAGCGGAGGGCCTGGCTCGGATTCCTGGCCTCCCTCATCCTCGTCGATCGAGGTGACGACGAACGCCCCGTGATTGTCCGACCCGACGCGAGGTGGGTCGGTGGTCGGGCCCTGACTCGGGTCGTGTTACTCAGCCCCAACCTCTTCATGTCTGTCGGTCGGCTTTTTGATGGAGGGTTTGTTGAGGTCGCTAGCGAAGATCCCAGACGGGACCGGCTCCCGATTGGAGGCCACCTTGGCCAAGATCTCGAAACCGTCGAACTTTTCCTCGAGACGCCGGACCTCAGCGCAGTACGCGGCCATCTTTGGATTGACGCAGTTGGACTCGTTACGGACCGGGTCTACGATGAGTTGCGAATCCCCGAAGACCTCCAGCCTTTTGACGCCGAGCTCCATCGTAGCTTTGGCCCCATTCACCAGAGCTTCGTACTCAGCGACATTGTGTGAAGCTGGAAAGTTGAGTCGGACAGCGTACTTCATGCGCACCTTGAGTGGTGAGACGAGCACCCATCCTCCCCCGGCTCCCCTTTCGTGAGGGAGCCATCAAAGTACATTTTCCAGCACTCCCGGTCGACAGGAGCGGCTGGGAATTGGACCTTGGTCCACTCAGCGATGAATTCTGTGAGCTCATGCGACTTGATTGCTGTCTGAGGGATGAACTCGAGGTCTTTCCCCATGAACTCAATCGCCCATTTCGCAATCTTGTTACATGACTCCTTGTTTCTAAGGACTTCACCCAGGGGAAAGGAGGTCACGACGGCCATATGGTGGGCATCGAAGTAATGCCGTAGCTTGCGCCTAGTGATGACAACCACGTAGATCATTTTCTGGATCTGAATCCAGCGCGTTTTGGTGTCGAAAAGAACTTCTCTTATGAAGTACACGGGTCGCTGCACCTTGAGCGCGTGCCCAGGTTCATTTTGTTCCACAACCAGCGCCGTGCTCACCACATGCATCGCGGCAGAGATGTAGAGCAGGAGCGTCTCCCCTGGAGTCGGGGCGGTCAGGATCGGTGGGTTGCTGAGCGCGGACTTGAGACCGTCCAGCGCTATTTGAGCCTCCGTGGTCCATTCGAAGCGGTCGGATTTTTTCAGGAGACGGTACAAAGGTAAGCCCCTCTCGCCGAGCCGTGAGATGAATCGGCTCAGCGCTGCAAAGCAGCCCATGACTCGTTGGACACCATTGACATTATGGATTGGGCCCATCTTGAGGATGGCATCGATCTTTTCGGGATTCGCCTCGATACCCCGCTCGAACACACAAAATCTGAGCAACATGCCTTTGGGGACGCCGAAGACACATTTTTCCGGGTTCAGTTTTACTCCGTTCGCTCTCAGCCTATCGAAGACTTTGGCGAGGTCGGAGACCAGCTCGTCAGTGCGTTTGGACTTGACTACGATGTCGTCCACATATGCCTCTACGACCTCGCCGATGAGGTCTCCGAAGCACTTGATCATGCACCGCTGGTATGTTGCCCTGGCGTTTTTGAGTCTGAAAGGCATGGTGACGTAGCAGTATGAACCGAAAGGAGTTATAAAGGATGTTGCGAGTTGATCCAACTCCTTCATCGGGATCTGGTGTTAGCCCGAGTAGGCGTCGAGAAAACAGAGGGTTTCGCACCCTGCTATTGAGTCTACAATTTGGACGATGCGCAGCAAAGGAAAATGATCCTTTGGGCATGCCTTATTGAGATTCATATAGTCAACACACATTCTCCATTTACCATTCTTCTTACGAACAAGTACAGGATTAGCTAGCCACTCAGGGTGATACACTTCTTTAATAAAACCTGCTGCTAGGAGTTTAGCTATTTCCTCATCAATGGCCATGTTCTTTTCCTTGTCAAAGCAGCGGAGGTGTTGCTTGACGGGTCGAGAGCCCGGCTTGATGCAGAGGGAGTGCTCGGCGACCTCCCGGGGAATGCCCGGCATGTCGGAAGGCTTCCACGCGAATATGTCCTGGTTGGCGCGGAGGAAGTCGGCGAGCGCGCTTTCCTATTTGTCGGAGAGCTTGGCCCCAATCAGCACCACCTTGCTGTTAGGGTCAGAAGGGTTGAGCGGGATCGGCTTGGTGTCGTTGTCGGGGTCGAAGGAACCCGTCGTCTTCTTCGCGTCCGGTGTGTCACCCCCCTCCACTTGGTTGATGGTCAGCAGCTCCTCCTTGTGAGCCAGTACGGTTTTGAGGTTGCAGTTCTCAAGGTCGACCTCGTACGCCCTCTGCACGGAGGTGCTGACGGTGATGACTCCCTTGGGGCCCGGCATCTTGAGCTTGAGGTAGGTGTAGTTCGGGACGGCCATGAACTTCGCGTAGCACGGCCGACCCAGAACGGCATGATACGCGCCCGGGAAGTCCGCCACCTCGAAGGTGAGGGTCTCAGTGCGGAAGTTCTCAGGCATGCCGAAGGTGACGGGCAAGTCGATTTGCCCGAGTGGTACCACTTGCTTTCCTGGGACAATCCTGTGGAACGGAGCCCCCGTGGGTCGGATTCTCTTGCGATCAATACCCATGGCGTCGAGGGTCTCGGCATACAGGATGTCGAGGCCGCTACCCCCCGTCCATGAGTACCTTGGTGAGCCTCGTCATTGCGACGATGGGGACGACGACAAGCGGGTAACGTCCCGGCCAGTGGATCCGATCCGGATGGTCGGAGAGGTCGAAGGTGACCGCGGTGCTCGACCACTTGAGGAACTCCGGGGTCGCCGGCTCCGTGGCATACACCTCTCGACGCTCCACCTTCTGTCGGCGCTTGGGCAAGCAGGCGTCTAGCCCACCGAAGATCATGAGGACCGCGTTGGTCTCCGGGAATGGGTGTTTAGGCTCCTTGTCGCCTTCGCCGCCCTTGGAACCAGAAGGCTTCGCGCCTTCACTTCTTGAGGAGCCGGCGAGGAGCTTGCGCATGAGACCGCAGTCCTTGTACAAGTGTTTGACTAGGAATGGAAGGTTCGGGCATGGTCCCTCGAGCAGCTTCTCGAAATGATCGGGCGCTGCCTCGTTGGTAGTCTTCTTGGGCTTGCGCTCGACCGCCGCCACGAGCGATGCCTCCTGCCAAAGGAGGTTGCCCTTCTTCTTCTTCTTCCTTGACTGGACAGACAGGCTCGCAGCGCCAGCCGCGTCCGTCCTCTTAGCCTTTCTGGCCAGGTGACTCGCGGCGAACCAGCAAGAGAGCTCCGACCGCGTCCTCTCCGGAGGCGTGATTTGTGGCAATTTCCAGCAGTTCCTTGGTGGTTGAGGGGCACTTGCGCCCCAACTTGTGGACCTTTGACTTGTTCCTGGTACCCGTCAGGAACGCGCCGATGGCGTCGGTGTCAACGACATTGGGGAGGGAGTTGTGCATTCTGGAGAAGCGACGGATGTACTCTCGCAGCGACTCGTCGGGCTTTTGCTTGCAGCTGTGGAGGTCTCAGGAGTTCCCAGGTCGCTCATACGTCCCTTGGAAGTTTTCTTCGAAGATCTCCTTGAGATCTGCAAAGCATTGGATGCACCCTCTCAGGAGGTGCTCCAACCATGCGCGGGTGGAGTCGGCGAGATAGAGTGGTAGGTTGCGTATGATGAACAAGTCATCTTCCGCACCACCGGCCTGGCAGGACAGCCGGTAGTCTTCCAGCCATGTGGCCGGGTTGGAGTCGCCGGAATACTTTGTGATGTTGCTGGGCGCGCGATATCGCTAAGGGATCGGCGCGCGGGATGTCTTCACCAAATGCCCGGGGACCTGGCGGCGGTGGGCTCAGGCTCCGGTCCTCTTGGGGGTCACATCGGCCTCCGCGACGTGCGGAGTAGCCATGGTTTGTCGGCTGACGTTGCCAATCATGTCCTTGCGCGTGTCGATGTGCCTCAAGCAACACGCGAGCATCCTTAATGTTGCCGATGCGCTGGTGGATAGGCGGCAGGTTTCGGCCTCCTCCTCCGAGTGGCATCTCCTGAACGGAGGCCTCCCCTTCGTGGTCACTCGTGGCGGGAGCGCCGGAGCTGTGTCCCCGTCGCCGAGACAGGGAGCTCTCAGCTTGTTGGTTCGCCGCGAGTCAGAGAAGGCTCTCGAGTTCCTTCCGATCTTGCTGCTCCTTCGGGGTCGTCGGCGGTTGCATCCGTTGGAGCAGAGCCGTCGCCGCTGCGATGTTCTGACTAGCCCGCGGGAAGCGCGGGAGGTCCCCTCCAGCGTCGTCGACGATCTGCTGCTGAACTTGCTGGGCCCTGGCTCGCGCCTGGTGTTGACGGTGCAAAATTCCCTAAATCACCGTCAACATATCGGTAAATAAATTAGTACTAACCAAGATTCTGTGCATAGTAGTTAGGAATTAACCTATTTCCATGAGTTTTGGTGAATTTTCGATGCAGGAGTAAATAATGGAGGAAACCGGCGCTGACACGAAGAAAGTCAGGCCGGCCGGCCCCATCATAGGCCGGCCGGCCCCATCATAGGCCGGCCGGCCCCCCTTGGCGGCCAAAGGCCTCGGCCTTCCTCCAGCAGGCTGTAAACGGGCCAAAACGTCAGAAACCAAAGCCTGTTAAGCGGATTTCCACCGACATACCGTCTGGTGGGCTGTTTGGGCCTTAACTTGGCCCTTACTCAAGTTCTGCCACCCCCACGAAGACACCGACCTACGAACCGACACTAGGAAGCAATCTGGAGCGTCCACGCAAGAGGCGGTGGCGAACCGCCACAGGGGACGGCCGGCCGGCCCCCCGTGTAGGCCGGCCGGCCTGCCTTGGCGCGCCCGCCACTCCACCTCGCGCTATAAGATGCCCCATGTCCTGAAGACCCTATAAATACCCGTGGTGTCCGCAGAAACAATTCGCATCTCACTGATCCAAGGATTTCATTGCTCGTTTGTAGAAGTAGAGTTATTAGTTGGGAGTTAGAGTAGAGTAGAGTAGAGCGGAGCTCTCCTCGAGGTTCCGGAAGTCTTCTCGGAGTTTCGGTATTGTTCTTGTATCTTAACTCTTGTAGAATTACTCTTTTATTATTTATAATTATTTCTATAATTATTTAGTTTATTCTTTATTTATTTCTTTTAGTAATTATTTTCTATTTAAGTTTATTTACTTAGTTACGCTAGTGCTCATAAGAGTTTTGTTGTGGGTTTCGTGATTGTGTCTAAGTAGTACGAGTGAGTGCTTTGCCGATATGGAGGTCGTGCTTAGTGAAAGCTGTGCTACATTCTTAGATAGGGCTATTCTCTCGATCAAGGATAGTTCCTCTAGGGTAATTGTGAGCGTGGTGCTTAGAACTATACCTATGCACGATTGGCGTTTATCTTTACGGAGGACGGTAGCCCCACGCGTGAGAGGCATGACCAGGCCTTTGCAATCCGCCACGTTCAAAGGCAATCCAACCGGGTTTTCAATAGCGGTTAGTTCCCGAGGGGAGACTGCAGTATTGGGGTTCAGTACCAACCTCGGCATAATAACCGTGCTCCGAAACAACATGACTTGACTGTGCATGACCTTAACTAATGTATGTAACTTTGTAGAATTAATTGCTAGAAGTAAATAGATGTAAGATTAACACATAGGAATCTTTGTCTCTATCTCGTTGTTCTCCCAACATAACTTCTGCTTTCTATCTATTTCTTGGATTGTATGGTGAGTGCCATCCATATACCATGTACATCTTTAACCCCCGTGTAAAGTAATGTACTGTTATTTTTAATCAATATGTATTTACTTTGTTAACATTCAACTTCCTACCGATCTACTTCCCTGCGGAACTATAAATATGATAACCTTGGAATACTCCAAGGTGAAATGCTACAATGGTGTTCCGTGCGCTTGTGGAATTAATGGAATATTAATAACACGCATAATCACCGCCAATAAGCATTTCTGGCGCCGTTGCCGGGGAAGTAGCGGCTAGGATTTTGAAATATAACATCGTAATACTATTGTGCGAAGTAACTTTACTTACTTTTGCGGGCTTACCCTTGTCCTGTTTTCTTGTTGTGGACTTTTAAACAGGACCGTGCATGACTGGTTTCGACCTACCAGAAAACTTCCACTCCGACCCAGAGCAGTTCTTGAGGAGGGCAAGATCAAGACTCACCCCTCCTTCCGCACGTACGACGTCCAAAGCTTTGGCTCTCGAAGGATCATCCTCACCGGTCGCTGACCCACCCGCTTCAACCTCGAACAACAACAACATGGGTGAGCCGGCCGAGAAGATGATCCATGAGTTCTCCGAACCGAACCTGGAGAACATCCGCGTGGGACACCTTCCGCGCGTGAACAACAAGGACTACGAGCTCAAGCCGGCCTTGCTCAACATGATCTTGGCCAGTCCTTTCTGTGGCAAACCTTCAGAGGATGCAAACTCTCACCTCCAGCGGTTCTTGATGACGTGCAACACATTTGCACGCAAGGACCAATCTCAGGCCGAGATTCGCTTGCAGCTCTTTCCATTCTCGCTGTTGGGGAAGGCCTTGCAGTGGTATTATGCCAACGTTGAGGCTCTCAACACTTGGGAAGCATGCTCAAATGCCTTCCTCGCTAAGTTCTTCCCGCCGGGCAAGACAACTGCCCCGCGCAACAAGATTACGGGCTTCCAACAGCTCGTAGATGAGTCCATCTCTGAAGCTTGGGCAAGGATGCAGGACTATGTGCTCGCATGCCCACACCATGGCATGGAGCAGTGGCTCCTCCTTCAAAGCTTCTACCATGGACTGAAGCCTACCGCACGAGAGCACCTCGACGCCTCGGCTGGCGGTTCTTTCTTCTCTCTTAGCGTGACCAACGCTATGAAGCTGATCGAGAAGGTCGTGGCCAATCAAAGCCACGATGAACGCCAAGTGCTCCCTAGCAAGGGACGAGGAGTACATCAAGTAGAGGCCTTGGACATGCTTGCACTCAAGCTTGATCAAGTCCTCGAGAAGATAAAGACTCCGCAAGATCTGCAGGCTGCGGATTCCCGCATGACGTGTGAAGAGTGTGGCAACACGGGGCACCTGGGAATTCATTGCCCCAAAGCCATGGAGGAATGCAAATTCCTCAACAATGGCAATGGATTCCGCCCCCAGAACAACTACGGCTGGAACTCCTTGCCCGACCTCTCCTTCAACAAAAATCAGGGACGCAATGGTAACGGTAATTTCTCTCGACATGAACCCTCTATCAAGGATCTAGTGCTTGGTCAGGTCAAGATCAATGACGGAATCAGCAAGAAGTTCATCTCCACTGATAAGACCTTGGAAAGCATAGCCTCCCAGCTAGAGGTGTTCAGCACTGCACTGCAAAATCAGCTGAGCCATAACAAGATGCTGGAAACGCAAATTTCACAAATAGCTTCAGCCATACAGCCTCCAAGGATGAGCAGACTCCCGGGACAGTCCGAGGTCAACACCAAGGAGATTGTAAATGCAGTGACAACTAGGGGTGGACGTGGAACGGTGGACCCACCATACCCCGAAGGTGCAGAGAGAAAGACAACCAACCCTCCTCCCAAGGAGAAGGTCGCTAAGAAGGTTCCTGAAAAGAAGAATCCTGAAAAACAGACCCATAAACAACAGGAAGCCGCAGGAGAAAGCTCCGTTGAGGAATTGATGCAACCTCGAGCCATAGAACAAGTTCTACCAAAAGCGGCCCCTCACGAGTACTTTGGTACAACAAGACTGCCCTTCCCCTACAGCAGGAAGAAGCTAGCCGTTGATGAGCGTTTTGATAAGTTTGTTGAGGCCATTAGGCATATATATGTGCACATCCCTCTGCTTGATGCCATGCACGTTCCTACCTACACCAGGTATTTTAGGGATATCCTCAACAACAAGCGCCCAATCCCAGCAATGGAAGTAGTGAAGCTAACTGAAGAATGCAGCGCAGCCATCTTGAACACCCTACCAGAAAAGAAGAAGGACCCTGGATGTCCTACCATACTGTGCTCAATTGGCAGCCAGCATTTCTCTCAGGCGCTATGTGACTTGGGCGCGAGTGTAAGCGTGATGCCGAAGGCAGTATACGACAAGCTAGATTGTCCATTAACCCCGACGGCTATGTGTTTGCAACTCGCGGATCAGTCAGTACGTCAACCTGCTGGAATAGCCGAAGACGTCCCGGTTCAGATAAGGAACTTCTTCGTCCCCGTCGACTTTGTTGTGCTGGATATGGAGGTAGATGTCAAGACTCCTCTCATCCTCGGGAGACCGTTCTTGAGCACCACCAACGCCAACATTGATGTGGGGGCCGGAGAAATACACCTGGATTTCAACGACAGGGAGGAGACATTCAACTTCAAGCCTAAAGTTGAGCAGTGCAACCAAGTGAGGGTCTTCTATGGAAGGGACCCGAGAGAAGTGGAGAAAATCGAAATCACTCCACCCATGCCGCAGCCAGACAAGCTCATCACACACATGAGAAACTACCTAGCAAGAGAAATGGAAAGACGGCCAGGCAATTATTGGAGAAGTCCGAAGAGCAGCCCAAGACGCCACAAGCACCCTCAGCACCTCAAGAAGCATTAGGCGAATCAAAGTCGTCAAGAAGAAGGAGAGCTAGGCGTGCCAATAACACACGGGCAGCAAAGGTACCCACAGAGGATAGTACAACATTGGCGCCTACAACAACGGTCGCCGCCACAAGCACCAAGAAGACAACCAAAGTGTGGCGAAAGAAAGAAGGAACCTCTACACCGCCTGATTCTCCAGCGAGTGAGGTCCAATCGAGCTGAACAGGAAGGAGAACGTCTAGCTCAAAGACGTAAAAATGAGAGCCCTCCGATTGGGGAGGCTATCCCAATCGTTATCCTTTAGCCAGGCCTGGCACATGCTTTTTGCTAAACTTAGAAAACAAAATAAAAATTATAAAACATAAAAATACCAAAAATAATTCTCGGCGATGCCCACTAGGGGCTAGCGACATGTATCATCCTCATTCTTTTTTGCAGGTACAAGAAAGATGGAGGAGGCGGCCTATTCGAGCTTGAACCTTGCAAAGGCTCAAGCTTGGGGAGGACCCGCGGTAAATCGGCGATTCAACACGAGCTTAAGTCCTGCAAAGACTCAAGCTTGGGGAGGACCGCCAGGTAAGTATTTCTAACGATTAATAAAATACTCCCATATTTGAATAAAAATGCTAGAATCATGGTGAATGCTACACTTAAAGGAAATGATAAGTAGTTACATGATAGCTCCCTTTGTGTCGCATTGATGCAACCTCTACTCCTGACATGTGTGTTATTTATACTTAAGCATGGTCATATCACTTGTGTTGCTACATTATTGTGGGTTGCATACATCACACCAAGCCTAAGCATTGTGAACTATGATATGGCATGATTAGGATCCTTGCAGTTCTTAGCATGGTTAAAGTTCAGAGATGTTTTTCATTCTAAATTGCTGCAAGAATCTGAAAACCCTTTTGTTTTGTAAACACTTCCCTTGTGAGGATTTATTTACCTACCACAGCCATATCATAAAGATATAAAGACATCCCCACTCATAGCCATTTGCTCATGCGTTGAGTTTTGCTAACGTCTAAATGCTTTTGAGAGTAAGCACTCTAAACCTCGGTCCTATTCCTTCGCGTGAGTTTTTGTTTTCTTTCCACCAAAAAGGAATGTTTGAAAATCATCAAACATCTCCATCCACCATCACCACATTTGCAAAATTTTTGAGTCTACATCAAAAAGCTCAAGAATATTTTAACTGCTCATGAACCTATCGTCACTAGTGCCAATGCATCATGGAGCCAAAAAAAAATGGAAGAAGAGAAAAAAGACTCCATGATTTGCAAAACAAGCACTAAGGTTCCTATCAAAAACATCTTGAGCATGAGCATAAAAGAAGACCAAAAGTTTGCAAAATCATCTCCATCAGTGTGTGTCCATCTTCTCCCCCTTCATCATCATTCCTTTCATATGACCGAGATTTAAAGAGTGCTATGTCTCTTGAGATTTATTCTTTAGCTTTACAACATACGCATGACAAATGTGCATATCCTTACCAAGCTCCATATACAAGCCTCATTTGGTAGAATGTAGGATTTGAGTGAAGCTTTGTAGGAATAGACTCACTAGAAGGAAGGGAAGTGTGGACCAAAACAAAGGAGGAAATTTTTACCTTGTCTTGCAGCACATAAAAACTCTGGACTTGAACCTGCTAGAATTGTTTTGTCCAAAAGTGTTGTTCTGGTTTTCAATGCTCTATGACAAGGTGAAGCATACACGGCCCGCATATGTGCAACACTTGTGAATATTCCGTACTCCTGTATACTTGCCACCATTTAAGGAGTACGTGGTTGCATCTTTATTACCCTTGGGGCGCTATCATTGTAACTCCTGATCCGCCGGTACCCGAGTTGTTTGCTCGAGGACGAGCAAAGGGTAAGCTTGGCGAGTTTGTTGACGGTGCAAAATTCCCTAAATCACCGTCAACATATTGGTAAATAAATTAGTACTAACCAAGATTCTGTGCATAGTAGTTAGGAATTAACCTATTTCCATGAGGTTTGGTGAATTTTGGATGCAGGAGTAAATAATGGAGAAAACCGGCGCTGACACAAAGAAACGTCAGGCCGTCCGACCCCATCATAGGCCGGCCGGCCCCTCTTGGCGGCCAAAGGCCTCGGCCTTCCTCCAGCAGGCTGTAAACGGGCCCAAACGTCAGAAACCAAAGCCTGTTAAGCGGATTTCCACCGACATACCGTCTGGTGGGCTGTTTGGGCCTTAACTTGGCCCTTACTCAAGTTCTGCCGCCCCCACGAAGACACTGACCTACGAACCGACACCAGGAAGCAATCTGGAGCGTCCACGCAAGAGGCGGTGGCGAACCGCCACAGGGGACGGCCGGCCGGCCCCCCGTGTAGGCCGGCCGGCCTGCCTTGGCGCGCCCGCCACTCCACCTCGCGCTATAAGTTGCCCCCTGTCCTGAAGACCCTATAAATACCCGTGGTGTCCGCAGAAACAATTCGCACCTCACTGATCCAAGCATTTCATTACTCGTTTGTAGAAGTAGAGTTATTAGTTGGGAGTTAGAGTAGAGTAGAGTAGAGCGGAGCTCTCCTCAAGGTTCCGGAAGTCTTCTCGGAGTTTCGGTATTGTTCTTGTATCTTAACTCTTGTAGAATTACTCTTTTATTATTTATAATTATTTCTATAATTATTTAGTTTATTCTTTATTTATTTCTTTTAGTAATTATTTTCTATTTAAGTTTATTTACTTAGTTACGCTAGTGCTCATAAGAGTCTTGTTGTGGGTTTCCTGATTGTGTCTAAGTAGTACGAGTGAGTGCTTTGCCGATATGGAGGTCGTGCTTAGTGAAAGCTGTGCTACATTCTTAGATAGGGCTATTCTCTCGATCAAGGATAGTTCCTCTAGGGTAATTGTGAGCGTGGTGCTTAGAACTATACCTATGCACGATTGGCGTTTGTCTTTACGGAGGACGGTAGCCCCACGCGTGAGAGGCATGACCAGGCCTTTGCAATCCGCCACGTTCAAAGGCAATCCAACCGGGTTTTCAATAGCGGTTAGTTCCCGAGGGGAGACTGCAGTATTGGGGTTCAGTACCAACCTCGGCATAATAACCGTGCTCCGAAACAACATGACTTGACTGTGCATGACCTTAACTAATGTATGTAACTTTGTAGAATTAATTGCTAGAAGTAAATAGATATAAGATTAACACATAGGAATCTTTGTCTCTATCTCGTTGTTCTCCCAACATAACTTCTGCTTTCTATCTATTTCTTGGATTGTATGGTGAGTGCCACCCATATACCATGTACATCTTTAACCCCCGTGTAAAGAAATGTACTGTTATTTTTAATCAATATGTATTTACTTTGTTAACATTCAACTTCCTACCGATCTACTTCCCTGCGGAAATATAAATACGATAACCCTAGAATACTCCAAGGTGAAATGCTACAATGGTGTTCCGTGCGCTTGCGGAATTAATGGAATATTAATAACACGCATAATCACCGCCAACACCTAGTTCCGGCGCTATGCCAGCTCCTGCTTGATGACTTCGCGTTTTTGTCTCAGGAGTCATTCGTGGTCGTGCAGCTCCCGTTCTCGCGCGAGAAGCTGGCGGACATCGTGGTCGTGCGCAGCCACGACGTTCGCCTCAGCCATTACAACGTCGCGGTTCGCCCCCGCAACGCATGCCGGGGCCAGCGGGGCGTGGTGAGGGACGTGCTAGATCCCAGCCGGATCGACGAGTACTAGAGGAGGTTGGGCTCCCACCGGGTTGACGTCGTTCTCGTCGTCGTTCTCCTCGTCTCCTCCGTCCCCCAAGTCCTCAATGTGGCCCTTGGCGCAGCCGACCATGCAGCACTCCCGTGCCAAGTCGTAGTCGCCGAAACTGAAGCACTCGTTGAGGAGGTTGGAGATGGAGTCAGAGTCGGCGCTCGTGTCGAAGCGGAGGACGTAGGCCCCGGGCCACCCCTCGGCCACGGCAGGAAAAGGGGGTCAAACGGCCGGGTCGCGTCGCATCACCTCTGCCATGGGCGGGCCCGCCCATGCCGCCGACAAGAGGCGGCGTGCAAGCTCGAGCTTGAACTGGTCTACGGCGTTGCGAAGCCCATGAGGCAGAGGGACGCCCTGCCGCCAGAAGTCGGATTCTGGCGGGAGATGTCCCCATCCTTCGAGCTGCACCAAAATGTTCGCTAACGCGTAGAAAACGTGCCGGCGCTCGGATACGCGTGGTTCCAAGCCAAGATACGTTAGAACTTGTTATGCTTATAGGCAAGAGTAGGTCGGTTTGGGGGGCCTCCACCGCCTTTGGGCATTAATTGCAGGTGGAACCGACCTTAGGAAGGCGGTGGGGAACCGTCATAAGAAGCTGGGCCAAAGGGGCCTCCAATAGGGGTCGGCCGACCCCAGATCCCAGGTCGGCCGACCTGTGTTGGGCCCCATTAGGCCTGGTCTTCTCTTGGTTTGTTCCTTGGGCTTCCCTCCTCTCTGATCCACTTGCTATACGTGGACTTGAAGCCTTCTGGTTTATCCTTTGGAATATTCTATCATTGATTGTGGTGGATATCCTCTGATATGATTCTGATATGATTTGGCATTGATTGAGGATCCATATCACTTTCCTTTTATTGAGGATTCCTAGGAAGGGATATCTCTTCATATCTTCTCTTGATATTCTTCTAGTTTTGGGCTTTGGGAAGATATCTTTATTTCGGGGAAAATCCGATGATTGTGAAGTCCATGATTTGTGGCTCTCTTTCCCCGTTTTCATATGAATTGCACCTGCACTCACAAATACACCAACACTCGTGGAATTCGTTAGTAATAAACTCCTACCACTATGTTTGGTGTTCATTTTATTCCTTTTATGCACATACTTGACGGTCAAAAGTGGTACTTAAGGACCGTCAACAACACCCCCACACTTGAGCCTTTGCTCGTCCTCGAGTGAAGGTGTAGGACTAAGATAAAACATAACTTCTATTTGTATGATGCTAGCATGCAAGTTATTCCAAGCCATACCTGCACTTGTGAACTTTGATGTGGCTAACATGCTATCTTGGGCGGTTGAGGGATGGAACGGTCTTGATTCAAGTCATCAATACTCCTCTGTTGAGTAACTTGGGTTTTTCATATAGATTTTCAAGATAAAAACATAGCTTGTACTCCTCGAATGATTCTCTCGAATCGCTCAATGTGTATGATTCCTCACTAAGGCAATGGGTTTGCCTCTTTTCATCCTACTTCTACAAAGGCTTTATGTGGAGCTTGGTAGGGATGAAAAGGAGCATACTTGCATTACTTATATTGCAAAGTCAAAGAGTGGATCCAAAAAGAAAACAAGTCATACCATCTGACCAAGAATGTGCATGTGTGTGGATATGTGTGTAGAAGATGGAATGAGGTGGATACTCCTTAATGTGATGATATCGCTCTCTTGATTTTTATTTGAGGACATGGCTATCGCTTCTTTTCTTTTCTTTTCTTTTTTCCTCTCTTTTGTTTTTTTTTTTATATCTTTCTTTATTCATGCTCATGGGCACTATTCTCTTTCTTTCTTCTTTTTTTTACAATAGCCATGCCTCTTTTGCAAGAATATTTGGAAAGAGAGATATCAACAACAAATGGGGAAGTATTTATTTTTGGTGGATGGATGAATGGAAAGGATGCTGCTAACTTCCAGTGTAGAAGGTTAGCATGTTTTGTGGTGGTGGTGGATGTCTACGTGATCTTGATCAGGAAAGTATGACAAGCATCTCATAAGGGTCACACAATTTGACAAAGCTCAAAGCAATAACAAGCAGCATTTTGTAGTGGTTTTCAATGTGATCATTATTTGGCTCTGGTGGGAATATAGGATCATTGAGGAGTGCAAAGCTATGGATTTTAAATTTTGCAAAATAAATTCCCAAGCACTCTATACAGAAGAAGCAAGATTCCTATCATCCAACCATATCACATTCGCCAACAACTTAGATAAACATGGGGTCCTATGATATTGGTGTTCACAAGCAACAGGTGTGCGAAGCGAGGAATAAAGAGCATGCAAGCCAACCAGATAGAAGCATGTTTGTTTTAAGGGAAAAACAAGGTTGGTTTTATCATTGAGTTAAATTTTAGTGATTGACATAGAAAAGATTATTTTAACTCATATATTAGGGAGATAGAGCGGTAGGGTAGGATGCGCAAACCGTTGCCTTGGATGAAGTGAAGACCAAGAGGGGCCATAGGATGGTTTAACTTTGTCTTCTTGTGCTCGATGGTTCCACCCCTTTGCGTGTTGATCTGTGCGACGTTGTGCATCGTGTTGGTGGGGGATCTCGAATGTGTGCGTGATGAAGAACGAGAGATCTCCCCCACACTTGTTCTTGTACCTGGCTTATTTATTCAAAACAAAAACAAATATGGAAACAAAAGGACTCTACCTGGGTTAAAGACCGGGGAGCCTAAATTTATTGAATTCAGAGAAATAACTCAAGGCGCATTAGATGTTTGCAAAGGGAAATAAAAACGCCTAGCTTTAACTTTTTGTTTTATTATGTGAAATGAAAGCGTAAGGATACAAGTTGCGATAAGTCACCTTTTTGGGGGAGGGATCCTCCCCCACACTTGTTCTTTTGCTCGATGATGAGATCCGGGAGAATGATCTGCATGGTTAGTGCCGATATACCACAACGATATTTGCAATATTGATGATAAATGAAAGCATCTACAATCATCCTAAAGAACAAGTAATAAAACAAAGGACCAAGGTGTTTGTAGGCATCAAACGTGGTTTTGGCTCTAACGGGTTTTGACTCTAGAGACTCATAGTAAGAGCATGTTTCTTGTGGGTGTTCAAGAAAGAAGCTCTCATGCTCATGCATAGAATCATGTTCTTCTAGAGTTGATGCCTCAAGGAACTCCATAGCCCAAGAGTTTCCCTTCTCAAGAGGTTCTTGATCATTATCAAGAAAGGTGTATGGAGGGCTAGAGGGAAGAGGCTCAAGATGGAGTGATGGTGATGAGGATTGTTGGGTTAGGAAGGTTTCTTTTTCTCTATCCTCATCTTGGGTGGAAAACCTCCCATCCTCATGTAGAGCAAGATCGGCTGATGTGAATGGGGATACAAACTTCACTTGCTCAAGTGGTTCATGATCGAGATGAGGTTTCGCCAAAGGATTTTGAGTGGAAGTGGTGGCGAAAGCGGTTTTCCCAAGAAGTTCCTTCATGTCCTCCTTGAGAAATGGTTCTTTGAGAGGATCGGGAGGAGCAGGAGGCATCTTTTCCCATATGTAGTTCGAGGTGTTTCCATAATCTTCAAAAATTTCTTCCTCGAAGTCATACGGGAACTCAGGAGGTTCATCAAGATAGTGTGATAGTGATGAAGGCCGTACGGTTTTGGGTAGATGAAAATTTTCTCCCAACATATCCTCTCTTTTGTTGGAAAGCTCCGTGTCCTCACACCGAGCAGGCTTGGTAGGTATAAACGATGATATACTCATAACTTCCTCAGGCAGATTCTGCTCGGGATCAGGAGGCTGCATTATTCGATGTCTTGAGCGACAGGCAGAAGCAGATTTCCAAGGCTTGTTATCAGGATCAAAACGAGGAAGGTGTGACGTAGGCTTCGGTTCCCAAGTATGGATATTTCGAGAATTTTTCTCAAAATACTCCCTCATTGTTCTTGGTACAGGAGAGGGCTCAACAAAAGAATCTTGGGATGTAGAAGAAGAATGGATGGATTCAGATGTTGAGGGTTCCTCGATGGTTGACATAACTTGCTCTCGGAGGAGTTCAATATGATCATTGACGAAGGAATTATTCTCTTTGATCTGATCCAAGATCTCTCTTCCTTCGATCGGAGTTCTGGAAGCAAAGGACCCTCCAGCGGTGATGTCAAGATATAGGGCAGATTCCTTGTCTAAACCCATATAGAAATGTTGCAATAACACGGGATCGGGGATAGACAAGTTTGGGCCGGACAGAGTTAGCAAGGAAAACCTAGCCCACGCCGCACCTATGGACTCCTTCTCATTCTGCGAAAAATTGATAATTTCCAAACGGAGAGCAACAATACGGGATAAAGGGAAGAAGGCTAAACAGAATTTGTCTCGGAGTTCTTCCCATTCCCCCTTTGTGCTTCTGACGGTATATGTGTACCATTGTCTCGCTCTCTCTTGAAGGGAGAAAGTAAACAACTTCCATTTCAAGGTTTCTTGTGACATGCCTTGGATCATGAGGCATAAACACAATCGCTCGAATTCTCGCAGATGGTGATATGGATTTTCTTGGTCAAGTCCAGAGAAGGGTTGGCTTTGTACCATGGATATAAAGGCGGGGTGGAGTTGATAGCCGGATGTGGAAATGGGTTTGGAGGATGGTGGTGGCTCAACTAACTCTCCCCTTGGAGCAGAGAAGGATAAGATTGTAGGTTCTGGCACCATGATAAATGTTTTTGGTGTTTTTCAAGGAAAGGGTAGAAATGATAGATAGTGGAAGATTGATGATGGATAAAGGAAAAGCAATGAAAGGAAAAGGATAGATAAAAGGATACAATACGAGGACCAACTAGGTTCGAAGATAAGACAACAACCGTTCCCCGGCAACGGCGCCAGAAATGCTTGTTGGTATTTCTTAACGTCACAGATAAATCCGCAAGCGCACGGAGAATACCGTTGTAGCACTTCACCCGTGAGTATTCAAGGGTATCGTTATTTATATATCCCAAAGGAACGGAGTAGGATTATCTGCTAGTCTAGCTGGTCCAAGGACACAAAGAAGGATGGTAGGTTCGGGTAGAGAGGATTCCTATGGATGATGTTCTATCTGGAACAAAGATGATTAACACGGAAGGGCTGTCACCACCTACCGGCAAACCCCCCTACTAGGACACGTGGCACTAGGGCTATTAAGTCCCCAATGCCAGTCCTAGGGTCACGTGACAATAAGGCAATTAAGTCCTCACTGCCAGACCGATTCCAAGAGGTCAATTCCCTAGAACGGAGAGGATTAAGCACAGCAGGGCTGTCACTACCTACAGGCAACCTTCTACTAGGACACGTGACACTAGGGCTATTAAATCCCTATGCCAATCCCAAGGTCACGTGACAACAAGGCAATCAAGTCCTCACTGCCAGACCTATTCTAGTTCACAAGAACCAAAGATAAATTCTACTTCTAAATGCTTACTTGAATAGAACGATGATCATGCAAGCAAGTAAAAGAAGAACTTATACTAGAATAGAAACATACAATCCAAGAGAAGATCGAGAAGACTTACTTGTAATGAAGATGAACGACGAACGATGAACGAACGATGAACAAACGATGAACAAACGACGAATGAACGATGAACGAACGAAGAACAATGCACTATAAATAAGTATCCTCAAAGATACAAGATTTGGGCTAAGTCCTCACAAAGGGAGGACTACCCTTCTCTCCTATCCCACTCTCTCCCTACTCTACTAGTGTACAAGGGGCTCTAGGCCCTTGGGTGTGGAATGAGGCTCTCCTCCTTATGTGTCCTTGAGGGGAGAGGGTACCCCTTTATTTACAGGCAAGAGTAGGTCGGTTTGGGGGGCCTCCACCGCCTTTGGGCATTAATTGCAGGTGGAACTGACCTCAGGAAGGCGGTGGGGAACCGTCATAAGAAGCTGGGCCAAAGGGGCCTCCAACAGGGGTCGGCCGACCCCAGATCCCAGGTCGGCCGACCTGTGTTGGGCCCCATTAGGCCTGGTCTTCTTCTGGTTTGTTCCTTGGGCTGCCCTCCTCTCTGATCCACTTGCTATACGTGGACTTGAAGCCTTCTGGTTTATCCTTTGGAATATTCTATCATTGATTGTGGTGGATATCCTCTGACATGATTCTGATATGATTTGGCATTGATTGAGGATCCATATCACTTTCCTTTTATTGAGGATTCCTAGGAAGGGATATCTCTTCATATCTTCTCTTGATATTCTTCTAGTTTTGGGTTTTGGGAAGATATCTTTATTTCGGGGAAAATCCGATGATTGTGAAGTCCATGATTTGTGGCTCTCTTTCCCCGTTTTCATATGAATTGCACCTGCACTCACAAATACACCAACACTCGTGGAATTCGTTAGTAATAAACTCCTACCACTATGTTTGGTGTTCATTTTATTCCTTCTATGCACATACTTGACGGTCAAAAGTGGTACTTAAGGACCGTCAACAGGCGCTCCCTTCCTCGATGCCTTCTCCTCCGGGCGAGGGTGGTGACGGCTGCTGCAGTCCGCTACGGTGGGGATGTCCGTGTCCTGTTTGTGTACTGTTCGATCCTGTTGAGCTACGGCCCGCATTGTTACCGCGTGGAGAAACGGCTTGACCGCTGTCAAACGTCCCTGTGGGACGTGCGGGGCTTGCGGTTCACGTCGTTCAGTAATGTTAAAACGTCTTGACCGCTGTCAAACGTCCCTGTGGGATGCCCACTTGCTACCCGATTCAATGCGCTCCACTGGCCGATCCCCGACCCTGGTTGTCCGACCCCTACGTGCTGGGGCTGGAGTCGGACGCCCGGGGTCGGCCGAGGCGGAGCTTTTCCTCGACCCCCGGGGGTCGGGAGGTTGGTCGAGGGATCAGGCCATTCTTCCCTTTCCGGTTGTGGGCCGTGTCATGCGTTGTGAGCTGGGCTAGACCGCTGCTCTTGCGGAGGCGACTACGGCCTTAGGCCCAGCCTTTGGTCATTTACGTATAATCGTGATGTTATGTGAGTAATCGCGGGTACCTGGTTTTAGGTACCCGACGGATGTCACAAGCAAGGTTTGAAAAGTCGTTGAAAACCGGCCGGTTTTCGCGAAAACCAGACTTACCGGTCCGGTCCGGTAAGTCCGGTTTACCGATTTTCGAATTTGAAATTTGAATTTTTTAAAAAATTTCAAAAAAATTGTAACAAAAAATATGTAAAAAAACTAGACGTCATTTGCAGATGATGAAAGCTCTTGTTTCTTCTGGCCCAAATGTTCTTTTGTCACCTTGCATTGCCTGCCTTCATGTCTAAGAAAGAATCTGATTCTTTCGATTGTGTTGATGGCTTTTATTAGTGAAGACCAATAGCTTTATCATTTTAGTTTATTATGACTGTGATCTGGCATATGATGAAAGCCAAAAAGGTGACATATCTCGTTGCTTTTTTTTTTGCGAGGGTCATATCTCGTTGCTTGTGTCTGAGAGATTCCAAAGAGTACTCTATTATCATTACAAAAATTTGTTCCATCAGACGAATCAGAGAAATCGCTACTAGTAAAGCAGATTAGAGAGATTGTTGGCTTAACCTTGTCCAACAGTTCGAACTTCGAAGCCTACCGATTCCAACCGTCACGGAAGACTTTACTCATGCGCCACTGAGACTTCGGCGCCTCATGCCCAAAGGATAACCAGCTCTGGAGGCGATCTTCCGCCCCCATCTTAATTTGGTGCATACGCTTCTCATTTTGTTTGGTGGTTGTTTCCTTGCCCAGTTGCCATGGCAGTGGATTTCTTCACAAGATACCCCATGCCCTTACCGGATCCTGTTTTAAGCAACTGCCCGGGTCTTGGAGGTTCATCGAGAGAGTTTACAGAGTCACATTAAGGAAAAACATTTTGCTACTGCTCCTGCAAGGTGAACAATCCTCTCGACCTCAGTTTTATATTGATTTAATTTGGTCTGCCGCACTAAATGTGTTAGATAGAACGTCCTGTGCATTGGATTTAAATTAATAGGTAATTTAATGCCTAGAAGTAATGTAGTGATCAGCTGAGCACTATATTTCTTAAATCGTGTTTTATACAATTAATATAATGGGAGCAAAAGTGTATGTCCGAAAATCGGTAGTTCCATTTCCATTTCCTGGAAAACTAAATCATCAGTAATTACACGACCCTGCTTAGCTAGCCACTAGTCAGGGAAGAGAGTTATGGTACGAGAGCAGAATAAATATGACACTGAGGACAAACATAAGAAATCTAAAGCAACTAGGAAGATATTCCTAATCTAACCATCTTTCAAAGGCCACTTCTAGTTCAATTACGGGGTGTATCTATCAGTGAGTAAAATTTTAGGCCGAAAGAGAGCTCTTCCCGTATTTGCATATATATGTTCATGATCGGGGACAAAGTTTCTTTACTTATACCCACGAGAAAAGAAATTTCATCGAGACTAGTATTTGGTACGTATGCCTAGGCTCTAGATCAGGTACAGTAATTTGTTGTTCACAAGAATAGAACTAGATACACCTCAGTAAGTCGCAAAAAAAAAAAGATACACCTCAGTAATGCATTATGAGAGACTAGCTAGTGCATGCTACATTTGCATTATTTATCAACAACGTTTTTTTAACAAACAAGCACGAATTTGTGTCAACCTTTTCGACTAGCCATTAAAGGAAACGAGGACATTAAAATGATGAGATTACAAGTGTCCTTTGACAACCACCGTCAGCCAAGTTTAGATCTTCTACCAGCGCAGAATATAATTGTTGTGGTTTATTTTTTTAGTTGGATTTTATAGTTAATTACGAGCTTCATGTTGCTTGTGTTATTAGTTGGTGGTGAGTGGTGACCCTTGCTACTGTTTTTCCTCGTAGATTCAACCCAGTTGAGCAGGCAGTGGATGCGAAGTTTAGTTGTGAACTTGTGAAGATTGCGTAGTGAAGACCATAGAGAACAAGAAAATGGAGTTGGTGGTAGGTGCTTCCTCAGCCACCATGAAATCTGTCCTGGGCAAGCTGGGCAATCTCCTCGCCCAGGAGTATGATCTGATCAGGGGTGTCCGTGGTGACATCCAGTACATCAACGATGAGCTCTCCAGCATGCAGGCCTTCCTCCGTGACCTCAGCGCTTCCCCGGATGACCAAGACAACAGGATGAAGGACTGGATGAAGCAGATCCGTGACATGGCCTACGATTGCGAAGACTGCATAGATGACTTTGCCCACCGCCTCCCTGAGGATTCCAAATTTAGTGGCAAATGCTCCTTCTTAGTCACAAGAATGTATGAACTCTGGACGTGGTGGCCTCGGCGTGAAATTGCTTCCAATATTGCAGACCTCAAGGTCCGGGCACAACAGATCGCCGAACGACGCGTCAGATATGGAGTGAACGACCCAAGTAAAGGCCCCGGAGCTGAAGTCCATCCCGCTACGTATGACATTGCTGAGCACCAGCTTGCAAGCCGTCAAATCATTGGCACAAAGGAGCCTGTGGGAATGTCGACCGCCATGAAGGAACTTGAGAAGTGGATAGCCAAACCTGACGAAGCTCCAGACGAAGCCCTTGATGAACAGGAGAAGATCGTTGTTGTTCGGGAGATTGCTGTTCGTCAGAAGACCGCCGTTCTGTCTCTAGTCGGGTTTGGGGGTGTGGGGAAAACCACCATTGCGAAAGCATTGTACCAGAATGCCAGGAATGAATTTGACTGCAGGGCTTCGGTTACTGTGTCTCAGATCTATGATGAGGAAGCAGTCCTCATTAGCATTATGAATCAAGTTATGCCGCAAGAAACAGATCACGAGCAGCAAGGCAGCAGGACAGGAAGCTCGAAGAACCTAGCGGCACAACTTAGAAGCACATTGAAGCGAGTTGTGTCACCGCTCGGGCGTCAAAGGGAGAAAGTCAATGATGGCAACTCCGAAGTAAAGAAGACCAAAATAGAAATGACGAACCGGGATCAGCGCATCAAGGAACTGAAAGAACATTTGGCCGAAAAGAGGTAGACATAAACCATTGTTTTTGCTTCATTATTGTTAGTGGATTATTCTTCCAACATATTACTGTCTTTACATGATATTTTTGAGCCGTTCTGTTGGAAGGATGTGTTACGTTCGTATTGATGCATATATAGCTCTGAAAATTCTAGATGAGAACGGCTGATCTCTAGTCAGAGTTCTCATTCTCCACTTTGCTATTACACTTTGAGAGTTGCTTGGGACATGACATAAGAGCATCATCTCTAAGAGATCCTCATAAAATTGATCTCATAAACTTGTTTTTAGGAGCAACTAAAAAATTATGAGGGGCAATTTTTGTTCCCCTCCTCCAATAACCCCACTTTAAATGTGGCTCAAAACACTTTTGATTGGGCCACGTCAGCATTTAAGGCCACAAAAAATTAACTATATTGGAAAAAGAAGGAATGAGGGCCTTCCCTGTTTAAGCTACAAATAAGGGGGTTTAAAGCTATGAAAAGTTAAGGGTTGTTTAACAAACTAAATAAGCTATTTAACAGAAAAGGAAATGCCCACCCACCAGCCAGAGACAGATCCAAAGTCTAGATAGGGAGCCATGGACCACTCTAATTAAGAATTTGGTTCCGCACTCTTCCCCCTTTGTAAAATCATAATCCGGGTGAGCCTCATACTGTAGCTTCAAGTTACTGCAATAACAAAATGAAGTTTTATAACTTGCCTAGCACGAAGTTCTGATTTCATAACTTGCTTACAAGAATTCACAGGCAATTTGATTCAAGCAAAAGATCAATTAAATAAGTTTCCATTTCACTGTCTAATGAATTTGTTTTCTTTTCCTTGCCAGATATCTCCTTTTAGTTGATGATATATGGTCTGCAAAAACATGGGAGAGTATCAGAACGTGTTTGCCAGAGAACAATGAAAAAGGCAGTAGAATAATAGTGACTACAAGATTTCAAGCTGTTGGTGCAACATGCCTCCTAAGATTTGGATCTGATCTTCTGTACCCAATTGATTTTCTTGACAGTACAGAGTCAAAAATCTTATTTCATAAAAGTTTTTCTGAATCCAAAGGCAGCAAAAATAGTGAAGGAAGCAAAAGTAGTGAAGAAGTCAGCAAAAATAGTGAAGAAGGCAGCAAAAGTAGTGAAGAAGGCAGCAAAAATAGTGAAGAAGGAAGCAAAAGTAGTGAACAAGGCAGCAAAAGTAGTGAACAAGGCAGCAAAAGTAGTGAAGAAGGAAGCAAAAATAGTGAAGAAGGCAGCAGAAATAATGAGGAACCAGAGTATTATCCGGACGATATATGGAAAAGATGTGGGGGGCTGCCTTTGGTCATAGTCACCATGGCTGGTCTTGTGGCCTGCAACACAAACAAAACCAAACCCTACTGGGATATGGTTTGCAAATCGATACCAGATCATGTTGCTACTCTTACTCTTGAAGGTGTGACAAGGATACTTAACTGTTGCTACAATGACTTGCCTGGAGATCTCAAAACCTGCTCATTGTATTTCAGCATATTTCCAAAGGGTTGGAAAATCAGTAGGAAGCGTTTGACCCGGAGATGGACTGCTGAGGGTTTTGTTAGTGAGAAGCAAGGGCTGACGGAGGAGGAAGTTGCAGAGACCTACTTTAATCAGCTCATAAGAAGGAAGATAATACGTCCGGTGGAGCACAGCAGCAATGGAAAGGTGAAAACATTTCAAGTTCATGACATGGTTCTTGAATATATTGTGTCCAAGTCAAGCGAAGAGAATTTTATTACTGTGGTTGGTGGTCACTGGATGTTGCCTCCGCCTAGCAATAAAGTCCGTCGGCTTTCCATGCAGAGTAGTGGTTCCAAGCATGGGAATTCAACAAAAGGCATGAACTTGTCTCAAGTGCGATCATTGACCGTGTTTGGAAGCCACAGTCAACTGCCTCTCCATTCATTCAACAACGCCATAATACAAGTGCTGGATCTTGAGGGTTGGACGAGTTTGAAAGAGAAACATATGAACGACATATGTAAAATGCTTATGCTGAAATATTTAGGCCTCCGGCGAACAAATATTGATAAAATTCCCCCAGAGATTGAGAAGCTCGAGTATTTAGAAACTCTTGACATAAGGGATACAAATGTCGTGGAGCTGCCTAGAGCTGTAGGCCAGTTAAAACGGATCAGTGGCATACTTGGCGGGAGTAAAAATCCGCAGAAGGGATTGAGGATGCCCCAGGAAAAAGCTAAAGACCAAAGAAAAAATAAGGATACAATGAAAGCACTCCGTGTACTGTCGGGAATTGAGATAACTGGGGAATCAACAGCTGTAGCAGGCCTGCATCAGCTGACGGGGCTAAAGAAGCTTGCCATTTACAAGCTCTCCATACCGGTGAATAGTGAAACCTTCAATCAACTACGCTCCTCTATTGAGTACCTCTGCAGCTGCGGTCTGCAGAATTTGGCAATCAATGATGAAGGTTCTCATTTTGTCAACTCATTGGACTCCATGGCTTCGCCCCCTAGATATCTCATTGCCCTTGAGCTCTCCGGCAAGTTAAAACAGCCCCCTCAGTGGATCAGTAAACTCAATACACTAAACAAGCTTACATTATCTGTGACGGTTCTCCGGATTGATACTTTCAAGCTTATAAGGAACCTACCATCACTGTTTTCTCTCACTTTTTCACTGAGTGCCGTGATGCAGGATAAGGACATTGACGATATTCTTGAGAAGAACAAATCAGAGTTTGAGGGTGAGATCTTTGTTCCTTCTGGATTCAAGAGTCTTAAACTGATTCGCTTCTTTGCGCCTCGTGTCCCAAAGCTGTGCTTTTTTGACAATGCAATGCCAGCACTTGAGATGATTGATATGCAGTTTGAAACCCTCGAAGGTCTGTTTGGCATGGACACCCTTAAAAATCTCAAAGAGGTGCATCTCAGAGTAAGCGATCAAGCAGATGAAGTAACAAAGTGCATTGTGGATGATTTAAAGAATAACAGTGGGGAACTGAAGGTGATTGTTGATCATATAGTCACAGCTTGAAATGTAAAGAAACTGGCGTATTCCAGAGCACACATCTGTCAGCGACCGCCTGTCCTCTTTGCAGTATGATCCTTTTTATTACCATTCTCTCATTTGCCGCTAAATAAATAGGGATGATGTCGTTTGCTTCTACATCCCATGTCACTGTCATTCATATGTCAATGTTTTTTGTGTGTGTGTGTGCTGTTATGTTCGGTTGGTGTTATAACAGTTTTTATTTATGTTTTTGTTCGGTCATTGTTTTTCTAAAAAAACGAAGAGGACCCATGTCGAAAACCATTGCAGCCATTCATTTATTGGGTTGTAATACAGTGTTGTACTATTAAACTTGGATATTAATGTAATGTGATGTGATGAATGTTAATTTGTTTTGGTGCAATGATCTCAGCGGGCCGCCTGACTCCGTGTTTATTTATAGATGGAAGTTTAACAGTTGATTTACAATCCAATTAATCAATCTTGGAGCACAGAATGAGAGGGCTCCACTTCTGGTTGTATATGTTAGAAATAATCTTCGTCACGGATCACCGAATCCGTTGTTCCTAATCCCAATCAAAAAAAGAGAGACGTGGAGAAGATGGAGTAGATCGTTTCTTTCCTAATCCCCAAAAGAAGACACATGAACACAATGTATAGGTGGATCTTCCGGTCTCTTTCTCATTTTCTAATCCAATAGAAATACAAGAAGTATATATATAGATAAAGAGATGACCCTTCAAGGGTTGG
The DNA here is from genome assembly GCA_007726485.1 of Eragrostis curvula. Lineage (NCBI taxonomy): Eukaryota > Viridiplantae > Streptophyta > Magnoliopsida > Poales > Poaceae > Eragrostis > Eragrostis curvula. Next base: position 2,208,918 of record CM017440.1, on the reverse strand, counting down.
GAGGTGAAGGTGTAAAGCCCACTTATCCTTTTGTATTCTTAACACTCCCCCATGGACGTACACCGCGACCAACTCATGTCTCATTAAAACTCCAAAAAAAAACCTAGTGGGAAAAATACGGAGAAAGAGTACATCGTTATCGCATTATGCATTGCACTTGTTGCCTCGTAAAAAACCTTATGTGAGAAACTTCAGGAAAACTCACTAAGGAAAAAAGAGTACAATATATGTCTTCAGGACACATCATAATCTTCTGGATCATATCATTAAAGAATCACTAGAATCCCAACAACGGCTAATCATGAGCATGCTCCCCCTGAGCCTTGCAACTTTGTCTCAATGTAACTAGGATGCTTTCTCCCGGAAGCATGAGTATAGAGACTTAGTGATTGAATCACATATGTAACACACAAGGACTATTGTCAGGGTAACAAAATATGAGCAATCATGAATAATAAGCCACACTTGTATTGATGATGCTGATCTTCTTGATCTCATAACTCATGATAGAACATTCAAGGCATTATATACATATAATAATCATCAAGTGAAATAACTTCTTCGGACTTTCAGAGTCTATTAAATGACGATTAAATTTTAGCATAAGCTCCCTCTAAGAATAACAATAGTTGAAGTCTTTCGTTCTCATTGCCAGTCAAACGTACTTTAGGAATGTAGGTAGGCATGAACAAAAGTAGCGAGGATACTAGACACTTATAATAATTGTCTTCGAGGCATTCATCATAATATTCTTCTGGAATATGGTGAGAACTAAGAATCTTAGGGGTAATGTGCCTTGCCTATCATACACCATAATTCCGTTAAGTAAATAATTGTGCAACACATGTAATTGTACTTTCAAAAGACCATGTGGGTAATACATTTGCAATGTCACATCTTCCTGATGTTATGTATCAAGCAAAAAGCTTTCTACAACTGCAAATGTCTTTAATTAATTGTCAGTAACCAGGAGTCCTTAAGAAATGGACCATAATCCTTCAAGGATAATAGTTAGTGACAACATCACTATAAAGTGAAATATAATAAGTCTGTCAATCTAGCATTGTGGGGATATATTGCTAGTAACACAAAATATACATTCCGGTTGTGTAGGGTATCGTCAATTCAAACCTTCAGGTTGAAGTTGCGTTATTGCAAATAAAACACGAGTCAATGTAAACACTGCATGTAGTACTCATGAAATGCATATGTGCTCATATGGTGCACTTCTAGTCTTTGATACCACATTCATTATTTCTCGGGTCATAAATGGGTCTGCTTCCACTTCTAGGGAAAATAACAATATTGGTGTATTCATACTTTACTAAGAACATTATTCATTCTAGAAAATTCCTTCAGAGAGGTATTTTCTGCACAGGAGATAGTCTTTCTTCAGGGAGACACTAATGGTATGAGGTTTTCATGTTGCAATTTCTTCTAAATTTATTATGATTGTCCTTCAGGGATCTCACTATGGATTTTAGAATCCAATAACTGCATATAATTTATTTCATGCCAATTGCCAGATATAGCAGAACATTATTTTTTTAATGTGTGGGGATTGGTCACAATTTGGACCCTTTTGAACCATCGCTTTTCACCACCTTAGTATTTCGATAATGACCCAAATGTCCAAACTTCAGGTTTCCGAATTTCTCTTGGCGATTTTGGTTCAGCCTCAATTGCATATATTAGTTGACCCGATTTAAGTGCTTCAAGCACTCATGCCATGGACTTTTGTTCCGGATCTGGGTTCTCCTTAGGAGAATCGTTAGCAATTATAGAGGCAAACACGTGTCGACACCTTTATTCCCACTTTAAAATATTTTAGCAGATCTTCATAATTTCCCAAAAATGATAGATCAGTTGTTCTGCATTTCCCAATGATTCAATATGCATGCAGTAGTCGATGGGTTACCGTCCCATGAGGTACTGTCAGGGAGAACTCTCTTCAGGAGTATCAGAGGAGTATATTATCACACACACGGTGAATTTTCTTCAAGAGAATATGCTTTGACCAAGGCCAACGGATCTTATTATTCGCAGGCGTCCCCGCAGAATTAGATCAATAATAGCCAATAAGTCAAATGTGGATACGATTTTTCATCCCGGGTGTATCCACATCTACTTCAGGTAGAAGCATTTAGTTTTGATGATGTCATATCATGTTACTCCTCATTACCTCAAATATTTTCTGGCACACTCCATGACTATGGCACATAGGAGTAAAAGCTAAACTACAAATTCAACTTGGCTTGTGCGTTTCAGTTAGATAAAAAATATCAAGGCATTCCTAATAATGGGCATTTTCTCTCCCCCTAATGCCGAGATATTATTTATATAGCATACTTTATATCCCCATCACGGGCTCAAGATTGAAGGAATGCCAAATCCAACATATATCCCTAACAAAAGGTGGTGGCCCATAAGTGTATGCTACGGTGGTGATGTATTGGGAAATTTTACG